>CALNHX010002265.1:0-185968 GCA_940337035.1 Agriotes lineatus
GGTGATGCTGTCGACTTCGGCTTGGATTTCTTCCTCTGTGTGCATGTTGTTGTTTATCGCTATTTTTTTGTCAAGGGTGGCTCTGAAAAGTTTCCAGTCAGCGGTTTTGTAGTTTAAAATTTTACGAGTAGGATTTTCGATTTGACTGCCTCGAAGTTTAATTACCACTGGGTTGTGGTCCGAGCTGAGCTCGTCCAGGCACATTATATTGTCGATTGTTGCAATGTTTTTGCTTAGGGCAATATCTATTGTTGTAGGCGTCGCGTTATTACTAGGGTAATGTGTTGGTTGTGCGGTGTGGTGTAATAGAATATTATTGTTATTTACATACTGGTATATTGTGTTCCCGTTGCCGTTATTTCGGTGGCAATTCCAGGTGAAATGTCTGGCATTTAGGTCCCCAAAAATAAGTACTTTATTGCCTATGCTAAATAACATTGCTTAACTTCGGTGATCGGACGAGAACCGGTGCTTTCAATGTGGTATGGCCGTTGTCTGCAATTTTCCTCATTATCCGGGCTTAAGAGGAGCTTTTATGTGTTGAAGAGAGAGCGTCATTCGAAGTCGAGATACGGTTTTAAAACTCCTCTCCGAAAAGCAAATACGCGAAGGAAAATAGGCGCCTCGCGCTTCCCATCTCGTCATAACTTATTGTCCGAGCAGAACACAATTTTATTTTAAAATAATCGCCCATTACAACGACAGGGCATCGACTGCCCCGTCATTAAAAATTAAATATAAATCTATTACGACATTGGAAAATCTTATTTCGCTCTCTGTTTATCCCTCATTAGGCATAATTAGCAGCGTCTCGAAGCAAAAAAATTAGGCCGTTATAAATTAATACCGACCAAGCTTCGGCAAATCTTACACTCAGCGGAGCGTTATCTTTAATAGGAACGGCCCCATAAATTTAACTCGTCGACTGGGAGTCTGGAATGTCTTATAATAACATCAACAAGCAGACCGATCTCGAATTTCGCGTATTCTGCAAGCTCACAATTTTTGCAAGTCGGTGCTCGGTGTGAAAAAGATATTAATATAATCATAATGTAATTATGAATAAAACGCGCTCGGACGAACGAAAGCGGCAGTCTTCGAACTAAAACTCGAGGCGCCCGACGGCGTCGCGGTGCGCTAGCCCGCTTCGATTTTCGCGCGGTCCTCCGGCTCGCCGACGAAGGTCTCGATGAATAAGGCGCCCCCGGGAGAGGTTCCTCGAACGGAAAGTGGCGCGCCGAGACTCCCGTCGCTCGACGGGGACGCCTTCGAACTTCGAAGCGGGGCAGCCGCTCGACTCGCTCCCGGCCGAGCTGCACGGAGCGAGGCTCGAGAGCGAATTTTCGCCGAACCGAAAGAGCCACGGCGATGCCGCTCGGGACGGTGACGGACGGTACCGGCCGCCTTCCCGGAGACCCCCGGACGCCGCTCCCCGACGACGGAAGGGAGTCCTGCGGCGCACCAAAGAGGAGAACGCGCCGGCGGAGACCTAGATTCTCGGGAAATTCGAGGCGCTCGGCGGGCCCGGCGGCCGCTCCGTCGAACGCCGGCGCGACGATCCGACGGCCCGGTGTTTCTCCTCGGCGAGTGCGAAAGTGGATCGCCGTAACTCGAAAGACGCGGGCGTCGCCGCCGTCGGAACGCGAAGGCGGCGAACACGAAAGCGCCATGTACGAGGCCGTCGAGGAGGATTGAAAATTTCTAGCGATTTCTATTGCCGGTACGAGCGCTCGCAGTTGGGTATCGGTGAGCTTGCTCGCGCTCGCGATTCAGTCTCGTTCTGCCCGAAAGCAAAGTTCGCTGCTTTTACCTATACAGTTTACAGCCGCGGGTTGCGCGAATAACGAGTGAAATTGTTAAAAAGTTAAGTGAGTTATCCAGTTCGAGTTTAGTGTGTGCGCGATGGCAGATTCGGCAACGGCATCCCCTGCGGCGGCGTCGGCGGCCGCCGCATCCACGCCCGCTTCGTCGAAGAAGTCCGCGAAGAAGGGCGCCAAGGCCGGAGGGGCCCGCGCGAAGCCCAACCACCCTCGCACCTCCGAGATGGTGAACAACGCGATCAAGAGCCTCAAGGAGAGAGGCGGCTCGTCACTTCAGGCGATCAAGAAGTACGTCGCCGCCAACTACAAGGTGGACGCCGAGAAGCTGTCGCCGTTCATCAAGAAGTACCTGAAATCGGCGGTCGCGTCCGGAGCTCTCGTTCAAACCAAAGGTAAGGGCGCTTCGGGCTCTTTCAAGCTGAGCGGCGGCGCCGCCGGAGGCGGTTCCGCCAAGCAGTCTGACAAGAAGGGCTCAGCCGCGACGCCCAAGAAGGCGGCGGGCAGGAAGCCGGGCTCCGGAAGGCCTAAGGGCTCGACGGCCGCCAAGAAAGCCGCCAAGCCGAAGAAGGCCGCCGAAAAGAAACCTAAAGGTAAGAAGGCAGCCGCCGCTTCCCCGTCCGCCGCCGCCGAGAAGAAGGCCGCCAAGCCCAAGTCGCCCTCGAAGGCGAAAAAGACCACCAAAGTGCCCACGAAGAAGCCTAAAGCTCCGAAACCCAAGAAGGCGAAGGCCCCCGCCAAGGCGGCGTCCCCCAAGAAGGCAGCAGCGAAAAAGAAGTAATGCGTCGCCGTCCACACCACAACCACCGGCCGGCCTCCAGCAGCCAGGATCCTCTACTCCCGACGACGTGCCGCCGCGACGCGGCATTAAAATGGCCCTTTTCAGGGCCACAAATATTTTTACAAAAAGAATTATCGACAGACGTTGAGTTCTGCTGGTGTTAACGAGCACCGCAAAAATCATTTGCTTAATAATATCGTAATGCAGCTGCGAGGCACAATTTTTGAATTTCAACGTAATCACACCGATTCAATGCAGCTAACGAATGAGGTTTAGAGCATCGAGAGATATTTTAATTAAAGTTAAAAGTTAATGTAATAAATCAATTGAGCTAATTATAATTATATTAAATAGGGAGGTTTTGCGTAACAAGAATATTAAAAGTAACTAGGTGTGCAACTTGGCATTTTCAACTGACGCGAAGTCAGCCTGCCGCTTTTCACGAGCACCGCATAAATCACACTCGAAAATATTTTATCTCAAGTTAAAACGAAACTCGCGCTTTTAACAGTAAAGGCAATTCGAATTTCAAATTCAAAGAAACAATAGCACAGCAAGAAGGCGCAAAAGAGCTATTTAAATTGAGGTTGCAAAGAGTTCAATATTAAAAGTAACAAGTCGCATCTTGGACATTCTTTTCTTTAGAATTTTGTGGTTCTGAAAAGAACCGTTTTTTTTTTAATTTGGGTTTTATCGCGGGCGCTATTGAATTAGGCCCGTTCGCCTCTGATGCGTCTCGCCAGCTGTATGTCTTTGGGCATGATGGTCACCCTCTTGGCGTGGATGGCGCACAGATTGGTGTCCTCGAAGAGGCCGACCAGGTACGCCTCGCTCGCCTCCTGGAGCGCCATGACGGCGGAGCTCTGGAATCGCAGGTCGGTCTTGAAGTCCTGGGCGATCTCGCGGACCAGACGCTGGAAGGGCAGCTTGCGAATGAGGAGCTCGAACTTCTGACATTTCCGACATTGGATGGGCTGTGGCTTAGGAGGATGGGAGGGCTCTGCGTAGTAGGTAAAATGGAACATACGCAGTCCCTTGGTAAGGAGGTGGTCAATGGTGGCTTGGGATTTGGTAGTGATTCGGAACAGGAAGGTGGGTTTATCGGTGGCCTTTGCGATGATCCTCCAGGCGTTGCTAAACTCGAGGTTGGCGTCGGTGAGCCCCGTCTTCACGTCCTCGGCGTCGACGTCCAGCTGCACGCCGCGAAGCACGCACGAGAAGGTGGGCGCCTTTTCTGTTGCTGCTCTACGGGGGGCTGGGCATCTGTAGTCCGTGGCGATGGCGAGGGGCTTGCCGGCGTGGTGGGAGAGGGTAGCGAGTCGTTCACGGAGGTCCGCTTGCGGGGAGCTGATCGTAGCAACACCGTTGGGGAAGACCTTCAGGTTGGATACTAGGAGGCCTGGGATCGGAAAGCTTGTAGATCCAGGGGAATAACTCCTCAGGCGTTTGCGGCGTCGTCTTCTTCTTCTTCTTCTTGCTTCTTTTTCGGCGGCGATCAGGTGGGGTGATGGGCTGCTCCTCCAAGTCCACGTGCGCAGAGCGAAGAATCCTTTCAGACTGAGGGGCCTGCAGGCAGCGGCTGAACAGTGTGGGAGACAACGGAGGCAACGGCGGAAACCGGTACGGTGGCGGGTAACTCATCTTTGCTTGTTTGACAATTCTTTTCAGAACCACAAAATTCTAAAGAAAAGAATGTCCAAGATGCGACTTGTTACTTTTAATATTGAACTCTTTGCAACCTCAATTTAAATAGCTCTTTTGCGCCTTCTTGCTGTGCTATTGTTTCTTTGAATTTGAAATTCGAATTGCCTTTACTGTTAAAAGCGCGAGTTTCGTTTTAACTTGAGATAAAATATTTTCGAGTGTGATTTATGCGGTGCTCGTGAAAAGCGGCAAGCTGACTTCGCGTCAGTTGAAAATGCCAAGTTGCACACCTAGTTACTTTTAATATTCTTGTTACGCAAAACCTCCCTATTTAATATAATTATAATTAGCTCAATTGATTTATTACATTAACTTTTAACTTTAATTAAAATATCTCTCGATGCTCTAAACCTCATTCGTTAGCTGCATTGAATCGGTGTGATTACGTTGAAATTCAAAAATTGTGCCTCGCAGCTGCATTACGATATTATTAAGCAAATGATTTTTGCGGTGCTCGTTAACACCAGCAGAACTCAACGTCTGTCGATAATTCTTTTTGTAAAAATATTTGTGGCCCTGAAAAGGGCCATTTTAATGCCGCGTCGCGGCGGCACGTCGTCGGGAGTAGAGGATCCTGGCTGCTGGAGGCCGGCCGGTGGTTGTGGTGTGGACGGCGACGCATTACTTCTTTTTCGCTGCTGCCTTCTTGGGGGACGCCGCCTTGGCGGGGGCCTTCGCCTTCTTGGGTTTCGGAGCTTTAGGCTTCTTCGTGGGCACTTTGGTGGTCTTTTTCGCCTTCGAGGGCGACTTGGGCTTGGCGGCCTTCTTCTCGGCGGCGGCGGACGGGGAAGCGGCGGCTGCCTTCTTACCTTTAAGTTTCTTTTCGGCGGCCTTCTTCGGCTTGGCGGCTTTCTTGGCGGCCGTCGAGCCCTTAGGCCTTCCGGAGCCCGGCTTCCTGCCCGCCGCCTTCTTGGGCGTCGCGGCTGAGCCCTTCTTGTCAGACTGCTTGGCGGAACCGCCTCCGGCGGCGCCGCCGCTCAGCTTGAAAGAGCCCGAAGCGCCCTTACCTTTGGTTTGAACGAGAGCTCCGGACGCGACCGCCGATTTCAGGTACTTCTTGATGAACGGCGACAGCTTCTCGGCGTCCACCTTGTAGTTGGCGGCGACGTACTTCTTGATCGCCTGAAGTGACGAGCCGCCTCTCTCCTTGAGGCTCTTGATCGCGTTGTTCACCATCTCGGAGGTGCGAGGGTGGTTGGGCTTCGCGCGGGCCCCTCCGGCCTTGGCGCCCTTCTTCGCGGACTTCTTCGACGAAGCGGGCGTGGATGCGGCGGCCGCCGACGCCGCCGCAGGGGATGCCGTTGCCGAATCTGCCATCGCGCACACACTAAACTCGAACTGGATAACTCACTTAACTTTTTAACAATTTCACTCGTTATTCGCGCAACCCGCGGCTGTAAACTGTATAGGTAAAAGCAGCGAACTTTGCTTTCGGGCAGAACGAGACTGAATCGCGAGCGCGAGCAAGCTCACCGATACCCAACTGCGAGCGCTCGTACCGGCAATAGAAATCGCTAGAAATTTTCAATCCTCCTCGACGGCCTCGTACATGGCGCTTTCGTGTTCGCCGCCTTCGCGTTCCGACGGCGGCGACGCCCGCGTCTTTCGAGTTACGGCGATCCACTTTCGCACTCGCCGAGGAGAAACACCGGGCCGTCGGATCGTCGCGCCGGCGTTCGACGGAGCGGCCGCCGGGCCCGCCGAGCGCCTCGAATTTCCCGAGAATCTAGGTCTCCGCCGGCGCGTTCTCCTCTTTGGTGCGCCGCAGGACTCCCTTCCGTCGTCGGGGAGCGGCGTCCGGGGGTCTCCGGGAAGGCGGCCGGTACCGTCCGTCACCGTCCCGAGCGGCATCGCCGTGGCTCTTTCGGTTCGGCGAAAATTCGCTCTCGAGCCTCGCTCCGTGCAGCTCGGCCGGGAGCGAGTCGAGCGGCTGCCCCGCTTCGAAGTTCGAAGGCGTCCCCGTCGGGCGACGGGAGTCTCGGCGCGCCACTTTCCGTTCGAGGAACCTTTCCCGGGGGCGCCTTATTCATCGAGACCTTCGTCGGCGAGCCGGAGGACCGCGCGAAAATCGAAGCGGGCTAGCGCACCGCGACGCCGTCGGGCGCCTCGAGTTTTAGTTCGAAGACTGCCGCTTTCGTTCGTCCGAGCGCGTTTTATTCATAATTACATTATGATTATATTAATATCTTTTTCACACCGAGCACCGACTTGCAAAAATTGTGAGCTTGCAGAATACGCGAAATTCGAGATCGGTCTGCTTGTTGATGTTATTATAAGACATTCCAGACTCCCAGTCGACGAGCTAAATTTATGGGGCCGTTCCTATTAAAGATAACGCTCCGCTGAGTGTAAGATTTGCCGAAGCTTGGTCGGTATTAATTTATAACGGCCTAATTTTTTTGCTTCGAGACGCTGCTAATTATGCCTAATGAGGGATAAACAGAGAGCGAAATAAGATTTTCCAATGTCGTAATAGATTTATATTTAATTTTTAATGACGGGGCAGTCGATGCCCTGTCGTTGTAATGGGCGATTATTTTAAAATAAAATTGTGTTCTGCTCGGACAATAAGTTATGACGAGATGGGAAGCGCGAGGCGCCTATTTTCCTTCGCGTATTTGCTTTTCGGAGAGGAGTTTTAAAACCGTATCTCGACTTCGAATGACGCTCTCTCTTCAACACATAAAAGCTCCTCTTAAGCCCGGATAATGAGGAAAATTGCAGACAACGGCCATACCACATTGAAAGCACCGGTTCTCGTCCGATCACCGAAGTTAAGCAATGTCGGGCGCGGTCAGTACTTGGATGGGTGACCGCTTGGGAACACCGCGTGCCGTTGTCACTTTTTTTGTGACCTCTTGCTTCTTCGAGATTGATTTTTAAAACGGACGAGGACCTTTTCAAGCTAAAACTCACTTTTTAGGCTGATATTCTGTACGCGCACATACATGTAAATAGTTTGCTAGATGCCGGAGTCGGCTCTCGCTTACTTTTAGTTCTGCATTATAATTTCAGCCTTCTTTGTTGTTATGTTCGCACGACCATTGGTCACGTACTACATATTCTTAACGGCGTCGCATATCGAGCGATCAAGATAAATTTCATATCGAGTTGGCCGATGTTACATCACGTTTATGTGGTGCAAACTAGATCTGAAATTTATTTCATCGCCCCACTAATCGTTATGGCCTTTGTTATTATGTGTATTAGTACTGCTTTGTTATTTATATTACTATTAGAGTTATTATTAAAAATCGGATATTTGCAAGAAAAGAAAAAAAAAAACGAAAGATCCATATGAAAAAAGCGTTTTTTTTTTAAATTAAAAAGTAAGAAAAGATTAAAAAACAAAAGATCCATGTGAAAAAAGATTTTTTTTAAATCAAAGCGTAAGAAAAGATTAAAAAAACAAAAGATCCATATGAAAAAAGATCTTTTTTAAACTAAAACGTAAGAAAAGATTTAAAAAACAAAAGATCGAATGAAAAAAGATTTTTTTTTAAACTAAAGCGTAAGAAAAGATTTAAAAAACAAAAGATCCATATGGAAACAGATTTTTTTTTACTAAAACGTAAGAAAAGATTTAAAAAACAAAAGATCGAATAAAGCGTAAGAAAAGATTAAAAAAACAAAAGATGTATATGAAAAAAGATCTTTTTTAAACTAAAACGTAAGAAAAGAATTAAAAAACAAAAGATCCATATGGAAAAAGCGTTTTTTTTAAATTAAAAGGTAAGAAAAGATTAAAAAAACAAAAGATCCATATGAAAAAAGATCTTTTTTAAACTAAAACGTAAGAAAAGATTTAAAAAACAAAAGATCGAATGAAAAAAGATTTTTTTTAAACTAAAGCGTAAGAAAAGATTTAAAAAACAAAAGATCCATATGGAAACAGATTTTTTTTTACTAAAACGTAAGAAAAGATTTAAAAAACAAAAGATCGAATAAAAAAAGATTTTTTTAAAATTAAAGCGTAAGAAAAGATTAAAAAAACAAAAGATGTATATGAAAAAAGATCTTTTTTAAACTAAAACGTAAGAAAAGAATTAAAAAACAAAAGATTCATATGGAAAAAGCGTTTTTTTTAAATTAAAAGGTAAGAAAAGATTAAAAAAACAAAAGATCCATATGAAAAAAGATCTTTTTTAAACTAAAACGTAAGAAAAGATTTAAAAAACAAAAGATCGAATGAAAAAAGATTTTTTTTAAACTAAAGCGTAAGAAAAGATTAAAAAAACAAAAGATCCATATGGAAAAAGCGTTTTTTTTAAATTAAAAGGTAAGAAAAGATTAAAAAAACAAAAGATCCATATGAAAAAAGATCTTTTTTAAACTAAAACGTAAGAAAAGATTTAAAAAACAAAAGATCGAATGAAAAAAGATTTTTTTTAAACTAAAGCGTAAGAAAAGATTAAAAAAACAAAAGATCCATATGGAAAAAGATTTTTTTTAAACTAAAACGTAAGAAAAGAATTAAAAAACAAAAGATCCATATGGAAAAAGCGTTTTTTTAAAATTAAAAAGTAAGAAAAGATTAAAAAAACAAAAGATCCATATGAAAAAAAGATGTTTTTTTAACTAAAATGCAAGAAAAGATTTAAAAAACAAAAGATCCATATGAAAAAAGATGTTTTTTAAACTAAAACGCAAGAAAAGATTTAAAAAACAAAAGATCCATATGAAAAAAGATTTTTTTTAAACTAAAACGTAAGAAAAGATTTAAAAAACGAAAGATCTATATGAAAAAAGATTTTTTTTAAACTAAAGCGTAAGAAAAGATTTAAAAAACAAAAGATTCATATGAAAAAAGAGTTTTTTTTAAACTAAAACGTAAGTAAAGATTTAAAAAACGATAGATCCATATGAAAAAAACGTTTTTTAAAATTAAAACGCAAGAAAAGATTTAAAAAACAAAAGATCTATATGAAAAAAGATTTTTTTAAGCTAAAACGTAAGAGAAGGTTGAAAAACAAAGGATCCATATGAGACACGGGTTTTTTTATAGGAAAACCTAAGTGAGAGTAGTAGTATCTCTTTACAAGCCAACGTAAGAAACGACATAGACTTTGATATTAAAAGTATCTAATAAGCAAGCGATCCAAACGGCCGGATGTTACGCACAAGATGAAACACGAAACTCGCCCGCGAATTCGAAGAATTCGGCTGATCGGACGATAAAACCGATACGGGCGTTATCGGTGTGCGAAGCAGATGGAGAGGGAGATCGAACGTTTTAGGCCGAGTAGCAGGGAGCAGCCGACGCAAGCACTGGGCGCGGGTTAGCGGCAGCAAAATCGAACACGAGATTTGCGTGCGCGAGCGACAGAGAAAGAAAAGCCCCGACGAGAGTTAGGCAGGTAGCGAGTTCGAAGCCGGTTCGGGGCAACTTTTTAAAAAATCCCTCAAAGCGCGTATGCACATACCTGACCCGTGTCATCTCGAAAACTGAAATTGGGCGTCGCAGAAGGTCTCTCCTTGACAAATCCGATACGAGGGCAACGTGCACATAAAAAATTTTAAATATCGAACGGGCCAACGGCCGAAGTCCGAGAATTGCGAAAGACGCGAGCGCAAGCAAAACAAACGGCGCCGCCGTACGTTAATGTACTGCTGGTAACAAATTATTTCAAAACGTCACTCTCCCAGTAATGCCAAGAATGAGTTTAGTTATAATTATTCGACAAATTGCACATTTATCTAATTTTATAATTGTTTCCTATCGTAGTTTTTGATATTAAAATTTGATATGACATATGACGGGTTGGATATTATTCACATGACAGTTAAAAAGTCATTTCGTCAACTAAAATAATAGAAATTCGTGGCTTCTAGATTTGTTACTCGTCCTAGTCTTTTCTCTTTGTGTAGCAACAGTACAAGATGAAACACGAAACTCGCCCGCGAATTCGGATAATTCGCCTGCAGTTCGATAAAACCCATTGAGGGACGCAGAGCGAGCGAGAGAGCGCGCGCGCGCGCGCGCGAGAGAGAGAGAGAGTCAGAGAGAGTATGAGTGCGCATGCGTAAGAGTGAAAGACCGAACGTTTATTGTTCGAGCAGCTGATGTACGCGGGTCCGATGCACTAAAAAGAAAAACGAGATTTGCATGCGCGAGCGACAGAGAAAGAAACGAATCGGCGGGCGTTAGGTAGGTAGCGAGTTCGAAGCCGGTTCGGGGCAACTTTTTTAAAAATCCTTCAAAGCGCGTATGCACATACCCAACCCGTGTCATCTCGAAAACTGAAACTGGGCGTCGCAGAAGGTTTCTCTTTGACAAATTCGATAGCACTTGCAACGTGCGCTTCGAACAATTTCAAATATCGAGAGGGCCAACGGCCGAAGTCCGAGAATAGCGAAAGATGCGAGCGCAAGCAAAACAAACGGCGCGGCGCCGTGTTACACGTACACAGCTGATTGCAAATAAAACTGGGTCAGCTGGTATGCAATATGATGTACGATAAAACATTAAATACTCGTAATTATGTTGCTTTTTCTAATGCTTCTTTCTTTTTAATAGTATTTTATGTAGTCGACCTACGGAAATATGAGTTGGAGCAATTTTAAAACGTTATTAAAAACGCAAAAAGTAGTCTCGAGACTTGACCCAGTTTTATTTGCAATCAGCTGTGCAAGACGAAACTCGCAAGCACGCGGAGGAGATTAAAATATTCATTTTTAAAGTTCAATTTTACCGGTGTTCGATCGTCGTTTGGTTTTTCGCCTTCCGAGTTTTTTAAATTTATCGTCTAGCGAGATATTCTTTTTGCGAGGTGGATTGTGGTTCTGAAAAGAACCGTTTTTTTAGAGCTGCAACTTCCGCCCGGAGGAGCGGAGCTACGCCTTCGGCTTCTTACTTCGAGCTGGTGTACTTGGTGACGGCCTTGGTTCCTTCGCTCACGGCGTGCTTCGCCAGCTCGCCGGGCAACAGAAGCCTGACGGCCGTTTGGATCTCCCGGCTCGTGATGGTCGAACGCTTGTTGTAGTGCGCCAGGCGGGAGGCCTCGGCGGCGATGCGCTCGAAGATGTCGTTGACGAAGCTGTTCATGATGCTCATCGCCTTGCTGGAGATGCCGGTGTCGGGATGCACCTGCTTCAGCACCTTGTAGATGTAGATGGCGTAGCTCTCCTTCCTCCTGCGCTTCTTTTTCTTGTCGCCCTTCGAGATGTTCTTCTGCGCCTTTCCGGCCTTCTTTGCTGCTTTTCCGCTGGTCTTGGGTGGCATGGCTGCGATAGAATGGGTTTGCTGTGATCCTTTCGAACTTCGACTTCGACTGCGACTGCGACTGCGGTCTTCTGAACGATGAACTTTGGGCGCAGCGGAGTACCGAGACTTTGTCTCTCACCTCCTTCATCTGGTTTCGACGCTTGTTGTTGGGTTTGTGTGCGCTGCTTAAGCAGCGAGCCCCTTGAGCTGACTGGGGCGGCGAAACCATGGGCCTTTAAGGCCTGAACAGGCTGGCGATGTCCTGAGCGCATCCCAGGAGGCTGGAGACGATCTCGGTACCCGTAGTGGCACCGCTGATGGCGAGGAGGATTTTGTTTGCAACTGTGGCCAGTCGCGAGAAGTCGATCCTTGAAAAGAGGGCTAGGATGCTTCCGATGTCTGGGCTCGTGGGGCTGGCAGCGCTGATGGTGGCGGCGGCATCGGGCAGGTTGTGGGAAGAGGCTGGTGTCGTGGGTGCCGTAGGATTGGTGACGGCGGATGGCCTGGCTGCAGGTGCGTCGGCGGCGGTTGCGCCAGCACGTGTGCCTTTTAGGGCACTAGCGTAGCTACGTGCTGTCGTTGCCTTTTGTGGAGGAGGCTTCGGGTAGGCGTTGCACCCCTTGTAACTTGCGGGGTGGGCGCCTTGGCAGTTTGCACAGGTGGCCGGCGTGTCCCTGGGCTTTTCGCAGGAGCTGGTGTGGTGGTCTCCGCTGCATTTGACGCACCTGGGAGCGGCGTGGCAGCAGCGCTGCGAGTGGCCAAACCTCTGGCAACGGTGGCACTGGCCAATGACGGTCTTACGGCGGGGCGACTCGATTGTGACCCGCAGGTGTAGCACACTCTTCAGATCGAAGATCTTCTTAGAAGCGACCGACTTCGGAAGCTGCACTAGGACGAGCGGGATTGGTTTCCGCTCCCTGCCGATGTGCATGCGGGTGACGCTCGTGATCTGGTAGCCTCCCTTGAGGAGATCTTCTTTTACATCTTCGACGGCGATCTGTTCTGGGATTCCCCTGATGACGACTTTCAAAGGCTTGTCTGCTGTGAGCTGGTAGGTGTGATATTGCTCACTTTTTCCATCGAGGAAGGAAGTCATGGCCCTGAAGTCTTTAGCGGTTGCGGGTTGCACGCTAATGCCTTCAGGGGTCGATTTCGCCTTGACGAAGTTGATCTTCTCTCTCGAGAAGGCGGCGGATAGCGCAACCCAGTTGCCCTTTGTGCGGAGGACAACTGGAGGCACGCGTTCTCTGGGCTGGGAGTCTTCGGTTTGGACTTCTTCCTCTAGGTCGTCGAGGACTGCGAAACTGTTTGCCTCTTCGATTCGGGCTTTCTGGGCTGGCTGAGGCTGTTTGGCGGGCTTCTTCCGCTTGCGGGCTGCGTCCACGAAGTCCGTCTCCATTTTCACCACCTGGGGGGCAGCGTCGACTGTCTGGGAGGACGTAGAGGCAGCAACAACGGTATCTGCGGCGGGCTTACGTGGCTTCTTAGGGAGGATGCGGTCTGCCTCTCGCTTGGCTGCGAAAGTAGCTCTTATCTCTGCAATTGCTTCAGCTTCACGGGCACTGCGACTGGCTTCGAGTTCTGCCTCTATCTCGTCGATTTCTTGCTTACTCAGTTGGCTGAGGTTGGCGTGCCACTCTGGGGGGAGGTCGGCTAAGCGAGGGTCTAGCTGGGCCATCTTCGCGGCATCGGTTTTCTTGTTTCACAATTCTTTTTACATAAAACGTCTTGTAGACAATTCTCCGCCTCGGAAAGCACGCGAAACCAGCGACCCGAAGGTCTGGACTTGACGCGTGCTTTGATGCTTCGAAGTTCTACTGCGGCTGCGCTGGCTGGCTCGGCACGTCTGCTCTGGTTGGTCGCTTGGCTGGGTGTTGCTTCTCTCGCAACTTCTCGCTGCTTATATTCCGATCCTACTAGAACAATGTCCGGACGCGGTAAGGGAGGAAAGGTCAAGGGAAAGGCGAAGTCCCGCTCCAGCCGTGCCGGCCTCCAGTTCCCCGTCGGCAGAATACACAGGCTCCTCAGGAAGGGCAACTACGCGGACCGCGTCGGCGCCGGGGCGCCCGTCTACCTGGCCGCCGTCATGGAGTACCTCGCCGCCGAAGTTCTCGAGTTGGCCGGCAACGCGGCCCGCGACAACAAGAAGACCCGCATCATCCCCCGCCATCTCCAGCTGGCGATAAGGAACGACGAGGAGCTGAACAAGCTGCTCTCCGGAGTCACGATCGCCCAGGGCGGCGTCCTGCCGAACATCCAGGCGGTTCTGTTGCCCAAGAAAACGGAAAAGAAGGCTTAAATTCGAAAAAACTATGAGCAAAAAACCGGCCCTTCTCAGGGCCACAAATTCTCTTTCAAAAAGAATGCATCTCACAGACGCCCCATCGCTACAGGCCCGGTACCGTCGCCCTCCGCGAGATCAGGCGCTACCAGAAATCCACCGAGCTCCTCATTCGCAAGCTGCCCTTCCAGCGTCTGGTCCGCGAGATCGCCCAGGACTTCAAGACCGACCTGCGATTCCAGAGCTCCGCCGTCATGGCGCTCCAGGAGGCGAGCGAGGCGTACCTGGTCGGCCTCTTTTTCGATATTAAAGAAGTGCTCCACTTATGCGTTAAAATCGAGTCGCCGCGACGCAAGACCGCGATCGGGCAGTGCCATCGTTGCCAGAAGTTCGGGCACTCGCAGCGAAACTGCAGTGCCGCCCCAAAGTGTGTGAAGTGCAGTGACGGTCACCATTCGAACGAGTGCACCAAATCCAAGGACACGCCGGCCACCTGCGTCAACTGCAAGGGGGCCCATCCAGCCAGCTACAAGGGCTGCAGCGCCTACCCCAAACCTCCAGCACCTAGGGGACCCGCCCGCAGCTACGCCAGAGCGGTGAGTACTAGTACTAATTTATTAATTAATAGTAGTAGTAGCAGTGCGATGCCTAGAGCATTATATAGTGAATCAAACAGTGCGTCGAATAGTGCTTCATACAGTGCTATAGTCAGAGCGACACCAGCAGCAGCCGCCCCCGTGCAGCCCGTTTCCAAGCCCACCTGCAGCTCGAAGCCGCAAGACATGTCCAGCCTAATTGCGCTGCTCTCCACCCTGGATTTCACCAGGCTGGCAGCAGTAGCGCAAAAGGTGCTTTCCGCCCCCAGCGGCGCCAAGTCCGGCGCTGAAATTCTCACCAGCCTCCTGAGCTGTGCCCAGGATATCGCCAGCTTATTCAACTTTAATGAATAAACAACCGTCACGCCCAAATTCGCTGCAGATGGCCTACTGGAACGCAAATGGCCTTTCGAACAAGAAGCTCGAACTCCAGGAGTTTGTTGACCGCCACAATCTGGACGTGCTTCTTGTGAACGAAACTCATCTCCGTGCTGGTGACAACCCCAAGTTGCCTAATTACCAGCTCTACAGAAACGACCGACCTAACGCAAGAGGCGGCGGCACGGCCATCTACGTTAAAAAATCTATCGAGCATCACGCGCTGACGACGCCTGACCTGCAGAACGCAGAAGCCACCGTTATCTGCGTAGAAACCAAGGAAGACGGCCCCATTCGACTGGTGGCAATTTACAACGCGCCGAACCGCCGCCTTCTGGAGCAGGATCTCGACCTGCTCCTCGAAGGCGGCGCCGCCACGGTCATCGCCGGGGACCTCAACGCGAAGCACGCCGTCTGGAACAGCAGAATTACAAACGGCAGCGGCCGCATCCTCCACGCCTACTCAGAGCGCCGGGACATCGTCGTGGATGGCCCCCTCGAGCCAACGCATTATGGAGCCATAGGGAGGCCGGACGTATTGGACATCGTGATCATCAAGGACGTGAACCTCCAACACCAGCTCACTACCATCAGCGAGCTATCCTCAGATCACAACCCGGTGCTTCTCCACCTAGGAGGCGTTGGCGACGCTCCCGTCGAACAAGCTGCCTGCACTTCGTGGCCGGCGTTCACGAAGCACCTGGAGAAGTCCCTGGGAAGCATCCCCGTGATTGAAACCACAGACGACCTGGAAGCCGCCGTGAGTAACCTCACTGCCAGCATCCAGGCCTCCATCCGCTTCGCCACGAACTCGCGAGCTGCAAGAGATCGAGACGCCTTTTTGCCGGAGCGCCTCCGTCAGCTTATCAGAGAGAAAAATCGCGCTAGAAGGCTCGCGCAGAGAACAATGGACCCAGAGGACCGGCGCGAGGCGAATCGAATGGCCCAAGAGGTCAAGATTCAACTCGCCCAAGTCCACAACGAGCGCTGGAATGCCAAGCTGGAGTCGCTCTCCGCCCAGGACAACTCTCTGTGGAGGATGGCCAAAGCGTTGCGCAACAAGTCGTCGCCTCTGCCCCCGATCCACGGCGCTAACGGGCTAGTATTTACAAACATCGACAAGGCCGAAGCGTTCGCCGACAACCTCGAGCAACAATGCAGCCCTAATTATCGCGACGCTGACTTGGAACACGTGCATCGCACTCACCGGGAAGTTCGGCGACAACTCAACCAGGTGGACCACCAGCACCTGAAGCCAGCCACGCCGCTGGAAGTGGGCACCGCCATCAAGGCTTTGAAGCCGAGAAAAGCCCCAGGCCCAGACGGCATCACCAACTCGGCCCTCAAAGCGCTGCCGCGGAAGGCAATCGTCGCCGCAACAGGCATCATAAATGCAATGCTGAGACTCCGGCATTTCCCGACTTCCTGGAAGTGCGCCGACGTCATCGTGCTCCAAAAGCCAGGGCAAGCGAACAACTTTCCGCAAAACTATCGCCCTATCAGCCTGCTTCCAACAATGGGAAAACTCGCAGAGCGCATCATCCTGGAGCGACTGAAGACTGCCTGCGAGGAGAACAACACCATCCCAGATGAGCAATTCGGATTCAGAGCTCAGCATAACACCGTCCACCAGGTCCTGCGGGTAGCGGAGCACGTCACATCAGGCTTTAACAAAAACCAATCGACTGCTGCTGTCTTTTTGGACGTCTCCAAGGCGTTTGAAAAGGTATGGCACAAGGGCCTCCTGCACAAGATGCTTGAAGCAAACTTGCCGCGAGCTCTCGTTCAACTGATAGCCTCATTTCTGAAGAAAAGATCGTTTAGGATTAAGCTAAACGGAATCAGATCTTCAGAGCGAAACATCACCGCCGGCGTGCCCCAGGGGGCCCTCCTGTCGCCGCTCCTCTTCAACATATTCGTGCGCGACCTTCCGAACTCGCCAAACTCCAAACTGGCACTCTACGCCGACGACACTGCAGTCCTAGCCAGCTCCGTAAGCCCGCAGCTGGCAAATCGACACGTGCAAGCAGCAATAGATGACCTCGAAACCTGGTTCAAGACCTGGAGAATCGAGGTGAACGCGGAGAAGAGCGCCGCCCTCTTCTTTACCAAAAGAAGACTCCGCCCAGAAGAAGACGTGGTGATGTTCAATCGAGCGATACCATGGAGAACAGAAGCAAAGTACCTTGGGGTCATGCTCGACGCCAAAATGACGTGGGGCCCACACATCACCTACTGCTCCAATAAGGCCAAGGCAGTCACGGCCAGTTTGTACTGCCTCACAAACAGACGTAGCAAACTTAGCTCTGAAAACAAGCTAAAAATCTACAAGGCCATCGTCAGGCCGGTGACAACATACGCCGCAACCGTTTGGGGCTACGCAGCGAAGTCCCACGTCAAGAAGCTCCAGGTGATCCAGAACAAGGCACTTAGGAGCGCCGTAGATGCCCCATGGTTCGTGAGAAACCAGCAGATCCACGAAGATCTTCACCAGGTAGCGATCATAGAATTCATTGTGGAGGCGGCCACAAAATTCTACGCGCAGCTGCAAGACAATCCCAACCAGTTGATCAGGCAACTGGGGGACTACGACGAGGAAGCTCACCACCGACACAAAAGACCAAAGATGGTTCTATTGCCCTGACATGCTAGGGGCAAGCTGCAGATAAGCAGCCACTCAAAATCCAACGCCAAGCGTCCATATCCGATGAAGGAGGTAGTCGTAATAGATTTATATTTAATTTTTAATGACGGGACAGTCGATGCCCTGTCGTTGTAATGGGCGATTATTTTAAAATAAAATTGTGTTCTGCTCGGACAATAAGTTATGACGAGATGGGAAGCGCGAGGCGCCTATTTTCCTTCGCGTATTTGCTTTTCGGAGAGGAGTTTTAAAACCGTATCTCGACTTCGAATGACGCTCTCTCTTCAACACATAAAAGCTCCTCTTAAGCCCGGATAATGAGGAAAATTGCAGACAACGGCCATACCACATTGAAAGCACCGGTTCTCGTCCGATCACCGAAGTTAAGCAATGTATTCACAGAGCGGCTGCCGTTAGGGTAGGTCGTGAAGTGCGAGCGCAGAGCCTAGGAATTCCCAGGGTAAAGCAGAGTTTCTCAGTGAATATTGTTTATGAAAAACAGAAAATCGAGAGCTACAATCAAAGTGATAAGTGAGTGTAAAGGTGCATGCAAAACAAAAGCAATAACTGAGTGCGGTACGGTACCGAAGAAATTAAAAAGGGACGAACCCCTGCCGGGGCCGTCTGAAAATTCTGAGAATGTTGGAGCGACAGCGTTGCCATTCTTAATCACCAAGCAAAGCAACATGGTTGCAAAGAAGGAAACAGCGGCAATACCGCTTAAAAATCAATTTGAGCCGCTCTCGGATATGGAAAGCGATAATGAGCCGGTGCAGGACATCGATATGCAGAGCCCCGACGGCGATGGACCAGAGGACGAAACCTCAGCGGCAAATAGCAAGCGAGGAGATAAAAAGCCGCCTCCGGTGGTACTACACCAGAAAATTACAAACCACGCGCAATTTGTAAAGTTTATGAAGGAGAAAATCGGGGACAATTTTCACCTAAAGTATACAAAGGAAAGGACATATATTTACACCGAAACAATAGTAGCGCACAAACAGTTATTGAAAAAACTCGAAAATGAGACCTTGGAGTACCATACTTATACTACAATGGACAACAGAACGACCACATGTGTAATCAAAGGACTCATGCAGGACCTGGATACGACCGAATTAATCAAGGAATTAAAGGATAAATACTCCATAGATGCACAAAGCTGTAGCCCTATGAAAAACACAGCTGCACCCATATACCTAATCTCCTTTAATTCAAAACTGAATGTAGGCGAACTACAAAAAAATGCGCCATATTTGGCATACACAAAAGTGCGCTGGGAAAAATACATAAATAAAAAACGCCTTTCCCAATGTCATAGGTGTCAGGAATGGGGCCACGCAACCCTTAATTGCAACGCTGCTCCGCAGTGCCTTAAGTGCGCCGAAAAGCACTTAACAAAAGAATGCAAGAAGAGCAGGGACGAACCGGCCAGATGCGCAAACTGCAAAGGCGGGCATCCCGCAAATTCCATAGAATGCCCAAATTATCTGCAAAAATTACAGTGGCTAGAAAGCAGAAACTCGAAATCCAAGAGCGCCGCCCGGGAACAGCGAGCGATGACCTCAGCGATACAGCCCCCGGCAATCACCAACAGGCAGCAATTTCCAGCCCTCAGGCCAGCGCCGTTGCCAACTCACAACCCCTGGTTCAAGCAGGTAGCTGCCGAGCCAAGGAACTCACGGGACGCAGGTAGCCAGCGCTCGAGTGCAGCGAAAGTGAACGTGAACGGTGCAGTGACCCCAATAATAAACGCGGAAGCCGCGGTCAGTGATTGCGCCCCTAGATTAATGAACGAAAATACAGACAATCAGAACAATTTCTATGAACTAATTAGTGAAGTAGGTAAGCTCGAAAAGACAATAGACTTAAACAAAATGTTAACGCTAGTTAAAGAATTAAACAACCAACTTGCAACCTGTAAGGGCGAAATTGAACAATTCATAGCTTTCCACAAATTTTGCAGCAAATTAGGAGCCACTCATGGATAAAGCCCTTACAGTTTGCAGTTGGAACGCTAATAGTGTAGCAAATAAATATAACGAACTGGAGGAATTTCTAAATAGAACAGCCATCCATATATTATTAATTAATGAAACAAAATTAGATAATAATTTCAAGTTAAAAATAAGAGGATATAGAATAATAAGAAAAGACAACACCAGGTACGCTGGAGGGGTGGCTGTTCTAATTAGAAACGACATACCCCATATGCAGGTGGACACGGGGCAAGACCATGGAATGGAGTGTCTGGGCATTAAGTTGCCAAATAATTTATTTATAATTTCGGCGTACAACAGGCCGGAAAATAAAATTACATTACAAGCCCTAAATGAATTATTTAGCATAGGCAATAAAGTACTTATTTTTGGGGACCTAAATGCCAGACATTTCACCTGGAATTGCCACCGAAATAACGGCAACGGGAACACAATATACCAGTATGTAAATAACAATAATATTCTATTACACCACACCGCACAACCAACACATTACCCTAGTAATAACGCGACGCCTACAACAATAGATATTGCCCTAAGCAAAAACATTGCAACAATCGACAATATAATGTGCCTGGACGAGCTCAGCTCCGACCACAATCCAGTGGTAATTAAACTTCGTGGCAGTCAAATCGAAAATCCTACTCGTAAAATTTTAAACTACAAAACCGCTGACTGGAAACTTTTCAGAGCCACCCTTGACGAAAAAATAGCGATAAACAACAACATGCACACAGAGGAAGAAATCCAAGCCGAAGTCGACAGCATCACCGCCATAATAAATCAGGCAATTAAAAAATCCATAAAGTTAAAAACAATAACCCCCAACCAACTGGAACTCCCGCAAAACATCAAAGAACTAATAAAAGAACGGAATAAAAACCGAAAGAAGTGGCAAGAAACCAGGCAACAACAATATAAAGACAACATGACCCGGCAAACTTACACAATCAAGAGGGAAATAAAAGAACTTAAGGCCGAAGCTTGGACACGCAAACTCCAAAATCTAAAAATAAAAGACGGCACCCTCTGGAGACTGACGAAGGCTCTGAAGAAGTCGCATGCGGAAATCCCAGCTCTAACAGAAGCCGGCAGCACTGCACTAACGAACGAAGAAAAAGCTGAACTTCTAGCGACAACTTTCAAACAAGTGCACGAAATCAACACGGCGATCGAAACGGAAGAGCAAAGAAAAGTAAAAGAAGAAGTGGCAAGATTCTTAAATAAGCCCGCAGGCGAAAACGAACACCATCAACTAATCAGCAGCCCCATGGAAATTGCCAAACAAATAAAAAACCTAAGCTCATTAAAAGCCCCCGGGAAAGATGGGATACAAAACTTGATACTGAAAAACCTCTCCAGGAAAGCAGTAGTGCAAATTACATACATCGCCAATGCCATTATTAAGAACCACTATTTCCCGGAGTCGTGGAAAATAGCGAAAGTTATTCCGATACCGAAAAACGGAAAAACTCCCTCGTCACCAGCAAGCTATCGGCCGATCAGCCTGCTCAGCACGCTGAGTAAGCTGATCGAAAAAGTGATCCATAATCGAATAAACCGACACATAAAGACAAATAAAATACTAAACAACAATCAGTTCGGGTTCCGCCAGTTCCACAGCACGACGCAACAAATAGTACGGATCACCAACGACATAAGCCGGGAATTCAACAAAGGAAATGTCACAGCAATGACGCTACTCGATATCCAAAAAGCGTTTGATAGAGTATGGATAGATGGACTCATTTTTAAAATGATAAAGAACAAATTCCCGGCTACAATAATTAAGCTGACAAACTCTTACCTAACGAACAGGAAATTACAGGTACAAATAAAGGATATCCTTTCTACAGCAAGAGAAATAAACGCCGGAGTCCCCCAGGGGTCAATATTAGGGCCGACCCTATTCTTAATATTCATCAACGACATACCGCAGCACAACAGCACAAAAATTGCGCTTTTTGCTGACGATACCGCGATATATTCGCACTCGTTTAGCGCAATTACGGCGCATAAAAAGAACCAAATGCACCTCGACGTCCTGGAGAGGTATTTTAAAAACTGGAAAGTTTCAATAAACGCTGAAAAAACAGAGGCGATTACTTTTAAAAAGAAAATAAAGGACACAAAAATATTCCAACTGCCCGAAGTAGGAAATGAGAAAATAATTCTACAAGAAAGCGTTAAATACTTAGGAGTCCACCTGGACCATAAACTAATGTTTAAAACACACGTCCAAAAGACACTAACAAAGGCCAACTCAGCAATTAAGCTGTTATACCCAATAATGGCCAAGAACAGCAAACTTGACGAAAAACATAAAATACAAATTTATAAAACGATAATAAGGCCGATCTTGACCTACGCAGCCCCGGTATGGTGTGGAACGGCTAAAAGAAATATAAAACCAATCCAGACGTTCCAAAATAGGATGCTGAGACTAATACTAAACAAAGATAAATTCACTAGAATCACGCAGCTACATCAGGAGGCAAACATTGATCACATTAGGGATCACATACTCGAGAGTTCGCAGAAATTCTACGAGACACAAGTGGACCAACACAAAACCAACCCGCTAATAAAAAACATAACTAACATCAGAAGCCACAACGCACCGTATAAAATAAAGCACAAACTGCCATATCAGGTACTACCGATATTCAACCAACAACGATAAATGCATAAAACACACCCCCGATCACCCCAGAAGAGTAGGTTTTTATTGTAATATTTTTCCTAAATGTACAACTATAAATTGATAAATGTTACCGGAGCCGTTAGCCACCAGTTGCATTAGCAAATCTGGTAAAAAGTAAACATAAAAATAACTAAAATCTAGAACCATTAAGGGAAGATAAATCGTAATGGTAGGGGCTTCCCAAACCCACCAGAAAATGTAAAAATGTATGTAAATTGTAAATACTTGTAATAATGCTTTTGTAAATAAATCTTTTTGAGTTTGAGTTTGAGTTTGAGAAGTTAAGCAATGTCGGGCGCGGTCAGTACTTGGATGGGTGACCGCTTGGGAACACCGCGTGCCGTTGTCACTTTTTTTGTGACTTCTTGCTTCTTCGAGATTGATTTTTAAAACGGACGAGGACCTTTTCAAGCTAAAACTCACTTTTTAGGCTGATATTCTGTACGCGCACATACATGTAAATAGTTTGCTAGATGCCGGAGTCGGCTCTCGCTTACTTTTAGTTCTGCATTATAATTTCAGCCTTCTTTGTTGTTATGTTCGCACGACCATTGGTCACGTACTACATATTCTTAACGGCGTCGCATATCGAGCGATCAAGATAAATTTCATATCGAGTTGGCCGATGTTACATCACGTTTATGTGGTGCAAACTAGATCTGAAATTTATTTCATCGCCCCACTAATCGTTATGGCCTTTGTTATTATGTGTATTAGTACTGCTTTGTTATTTATATTACTATTAGAGTTATTATTAAAAATCGGATATTTGCAAAAAAAGAAAAAAAAAAAACGAAAGATCCATATGAAAAAAGCGTTTTTTTTTAAATTAAAAAGTAAGAAAAGATTAAAAAACAAAAGATCCATGTGAAAAAAGATTTTTTTTAAATCAAAGCGTAAGAAAAGATTAAAAAAACAAAAGATCCATATGAAAAAAGATCTTTTTTAAACTAAAACGTAAGAAAAGATTTAAAAAACAAAAGATCGAATGAAAAAAGATTTTTTTTTAAACTAAAGCGTAAGAAAAGATTTAAAAAACAAAAGATCCATATGGAAACAGATTTTTTTTTACTAAAACGTAAGAAAAGATTTAAAAAACAAAAGATCGAATAAAGCGTAAGAAAAGATTAAAAAAACAAAAGATGTATATGAAAAAAGATCTTTTTTAAACTAAAACGTAAGAAAAGAATTAAAAAACAAAAGATCCATATGGAAAAAGCGTTTTTTTTAAATTAAAAGGTAAGAAAAGATTAAAAAAACAAAAGATCCATATGAAAAAAGATCTTTTTTAAACTAAAACGTAAGAAAAGATTTAAAAAACAAAAGATCGAATGAAAAAAGATTTTTTTTAAACTAAAGCGTAAGAAAAGATTTAAAAAACAAAAGATCCATATGGAAACAGATTTTTTTTACTAAAACGTAAGAAAAGATTTAAAAAACAAAAGATCGAATAAAAAAAGATTTTTTTTAAATTAAAGCGTAAGAAAAGATTAAAAAAACAAAAGATGTATATGAAAAAAGATCTTTTTTAAACTAAAACGTAAGAAAAGAATTAAAAAACAAAAGATCCATATGGAAAAAGCGTTTTTTTTTAAATTAAAAGGTAAGAAAAGATTAAAAAAACAAAAGATCCATATGAAAAAAGATCTTTTTTAAACTAAAACGTAAGAAAAGATTTAAAAAACAAAAGATCGAATGAAAAAAGATTTTTTTTAAACTAAAGCGTAAGAAAAGATTAAAAAAACAAAAGATCCATATGGAAAAAGCGTTTTTTTTAAATTAAAAGGTAAGAAAAGATTAAAAAAACAAAAGATCCATATGAAAAAAGATCTTTTTTAAACTAAAACGTAAGAAAAGATTTAAAAAACAAAAGATCGAATGAAAAAAGATTTTTTTTAAACTAAAGCGTAAGAAAAGATTAAAAAAACAAAAGATCCATATGGAAAAAGATTTTTTTTAAACTAAAACGTAAGAAAAGAATTAAAAAACAAAAGATCCATATGGAAAAAGCGTTTTTTTTAAATTAAAAAGTAAGAAAAGATTAAAAAAACAAAAGATCCATATGAAAAAAAGATGTTTTTTTAACTAAAATGCAAGAAAAGATTTAAAAAACAAAAGATCCATATGAAAAAAGATGTTTTTTAAACTAAAACGTAAGAAAAGATTTAAAAAACAAAAGATCCATATGAAAAAAGATTTTTTTTAAACTAAAACGTAAGAAAAGATTTAAAAAACGAAAGATCTATATGAAAAAAGATTTTTTTTAAACTAAAGCGTAAGAAAAGATTTAAAAAACAAAAGATTCATATGAAAAAAGAGTTTTTTTTAAACTAAAACGTAAGTAAAGATTTAAAAAACGATAGATCCATATGAAAAAAACGTTTTTTAAAATTAAAACGCAAGAAAAGATTTAAAAAACAAAAGATCTATATGAAAAAAGATTTTTTTAAGCTAAAACGTAAGAGAAGGTTGAAAAACAAAGGATCCATATGAGACACGGGTTTTTTTATAGGAAAACCTAAGTGAGAGTAGTAGTATCTCTTTACAAGCCAACGTAAGAAACGACATAGACTTTGATATTAAAAGTATCTAATAAGCAAGCGATCCAAACGGCCGGATGTTACGCACAAGATGAAACACGAAACTCGCCCGCGAATTCGAAGAATTCGGCTGATCGGACGATAAAACCGATACGGGCGTTATCGGTGTGCGAAGCAGATGGAGAGGGAGATCGAACGTTTTAGGCCGAGTAGCAGGGAGCAGCCGACGCAAGCACTGGGCGCGGGTTAGCGGCAGCAAAATCGAACACGAGATTTGCGTGCGCGAGCGACAGAGAAAGAAAAGCCCCGACGAGAGTTAGGCAGGTAGCGAGTTCGAAGCCGGTTCGGGGCAACTTTTTAAAAAATCCCTCAAAGCGCGTATGCACATACCTGACCCGTGTCATCTCGAAAACTGAAATTGGGCGTCGCAGAAGGTCTCTCCTTGACAAATTCGATAGCGAGGGCAACGTGCACATAAAAAATTTTAAATATCGAACGGGCCAACGGCCGAAGTCCGAGAATTGCGAAAGACGCGAGCGCAAGCAAACCAAACGGCGCCGCCGTACGTTAATGTACTGTTGGTAACAAATTATTTCAAAACGTCACTCTCCCAGTAAAGCCAAGAATGAGTTTAGTTATAATTATTCGACAAATTGCACATTTATCTAATTTTATAATTGTTTCCTATCGTAGTTTTTGATATTAAAATTTGATATGACATATGACGGGTTGGATATTATTCACATGACAGTTAAAAAGTCATTTCGTCAACTAAAATAATAGAAATTCGTGGCTTCTAGATTTGTTACTCGTCCTAGTCTTTTCTCTTTGTGTAGCAACAGTACAAGATGAAACACGAAACTCGCCCGCGAATTCGGATAATTCGCCTGCAGTTCGATAAAACCCATTGAGGGACGCAGAGCGAGCGAGAGAGCGCGCGCGCGCGCGCGCGAGAGAGAGAGAGAGTCAGAGAGAGTATGAGTGCGCGTGCGTAAGAGTGAAAGACCGAACGTTTATTGTTCGAGCAGCTGATGTACGCGGGTCCGATGCACTAAAAAGAAAAACGAGATTTGCATGCGCGAGCGACAGAGAAAGAAACGAATCGGCGGGCGTTAGGTAGGTAGCGAGTTCGAAGCCGGTTCGGGGCAACATTTTAAAAATCCTTCAAAGCGCGTATGCACATACCCAACCCGTGTCATCTCGAAAACTGAAATTGGGCGTCGCAGAAGGTTTCTCTTTGACAAATTCGATAGCACTTGCAACGTGCGCTTCGAACAATTTCAAATATCGAGAGGGCCAACGGCCGAAGTCCGAGAATAGCGAAAGATGCGAGCGCAAGCAAAACAAACGGCGCGGCGCCGTGTTACACGTACACAGCTGATTGCAAATAAAACTGGGTCAGCTGGTATGCAATATGATGTACGATAAAACATTAAATACTCGTAATTATGTTGCTTTTTCTAATGCTTCTTTCTTTTTAATAGTATTTTATGTAGTCGACCTACGGAAATATGAGTTGGAGCAATTTTAAAACGTTATTAAAAACGCAAAAAGTAGTCTCGAGACTTGACCCAGTTTTATTTGCAATCAGCTGTTCAAGACGAAACTCGCAAGCACGCGGAGGAGATTAAAATATTCATTTTTAAAGTTCAATTTTACCGGTGTTCGATCGTCGTTTGGTTTTTCGCCTTCCGAGTTTTTTAAATTTATCGTCTAGCGAGATATTCTTTTTGCGAGGTGGATTGTGGTTCTGAAAAGAACCGTTTTTTTAGAGCTGCAACTTCCGCCCGGAGGAGCGGAGCTACGCCTTCGGCTTCTTACTTCGAGCTGGTGTACTTGGTGACGGCCTTGGTTCCTTCGCTCACGGCGTGCTTCGCCAGCTCGCCGGGCAACAGAAGCCTGACGGCCGTTTGGATCTCCCGGCTCGTGATGGTCGAACGCTTGTTGTAGTGCGCCAGGCGGGAGGCCTCGGCGGCGATGCGCTCGAAGATGTCGTTGACGAAGCTGTTCATGATGCTCATCGCCTTGCTGGAGATGCCGGTGTCGGGATGCACCTGCTTCAGCACCTTGTAGATGTAGATGGCGTAGCTCTCCTTCCTCCTGCGCTTCTTTTTCTTGTCGCCCTTCGAGATGTTCTTCTGCGCCTTTCCGGCCTTCTTTGCTGCTTTTCCGCTGGTCTTGGGTGGCATGGCTGCGATAGAATGGGTTTGCTGTGATCCTTTCGAACTTCGACTTCGACTGCGACTGCGGTCTTCTGATTCGGCTCGAGATTTAATATCGGAATGATGAACGATGAACTTCATGGCAAATGGAGTACCGAGGCTTCGCCTCATACCTCCTTCGTCGGATGTGGGCACATGGCTTTGGATTTCATTGTGCTGTTTTCTACAGCAAGCCCCTCGGTTGGCGGGGGCAGAGGATCTTTAGCTTTTTAGGGCTTGAAGATGGTGGCGAAGTCCTGAGCACAACTCAGGAAGGCGGAGACGATCTCGGTACCGGATGTGGCGGTGCTGATGGCAGTCAGTATCTTTTTCGCAACTATGGCGAGTTGCGAAAAATCAACTCTGTTCAGTAGCCCCAGGAGGCTGGCGAAGTCGAGGCTCGGGGAGCTGGTGGTGCTAGGAACGGGCTGGGCGGTGGGTGGTGCTGGCGCCGAGGGGACGGCGGGCCTGGCTGCATCGGTGGAGGTTGCGGCGGCGGCGGCGTAGCTTCGCGCTGGCCTTGAGGCGGCGGTGGCGTAGCTTCGCGCTGACGTTGCGGCGGCGTAGCTGCGAGCTGGCGGCGGCTTCGGAAAGGCTTTGCAGCCTTTGTAGCTGGCGGGGTGTGCACCCTGGCAGTTGGCACACGTGGCCGGCGTGTCCTTCGACTTGGGGCAGGAGCTGCTTGTATGCTCTTCACCGCATTTCACGCACCTGGGGGGGGCGTGGCAGCAGCGTTGGGCGTGCCCAAAACGCTGGCAACGATGGCATTGCCCGACGCCGGTCCTGCGTCTCGGCGACTCGACGGTGACCCGCAGGTGCAGAACCTCCTTCACGTCGAAGATTTTCTTGGCGGCGGCGGATTTGACGAGCTGCACCAGGACTAGCGGAATCGGCTTTCTATCCCTGCCGATGCGCATCCGGGTGACGGAAGTGATTTCGAACTGCTCTTGCTTCGCGCAGAGATCGTCCTTCACGTCGGCTACGTCGATGAGCTCTGGGATGCCCCTGATGACCACCTTCAGGGGCTTATCCTCCGTCAGCTGGTACGTGTGGTATGGTACTTCCGCCTCCGTGAGGTAGGCCGTCATCCTCTTGAAGTCTTCGACGGTGGAGGGGTGCACGGCGATGCCATCGGTGGTCGCCTTGGCTTTGACGTAGCCAATGAACTTTTTGGCGAACGTCGCCGAGAGGGAGACCCAGTTGCGCTTCTCTCGAATTACAACTGGGGGCACTCGCTGTCGTAGCTGGTGCTGTTGTGGCTGCGACTGCTGGTCGTCATCGCCGTCGGAGTCACTCAGGCTTTCGAACCGGTTTGCCTGCTCAATGCGGGCCTTCTGGGCTGGTTGAGGCTGCTTAGCGGGCTTCTTCCGCTTGCGGGCGACTTCCACAAATTCCGACTCCATTTTCTCCACCGGGGAGGACGTTGAGGCGACGGCAGTGCCGACACTGATCGGTACCGATCGGCGGCGTCAAGAAGCCCCATCGCTACAGGCCCGGTACCGTCGCCCTCCGCGAGATCAGGCGCTACCAGAAATCCACCGAGCTCCTCATTCGCAAGCTGCCCTTCCAGCGTCTGGTCCGCGAGATCGCCCAGGACTTCAAGACCGACCTGCGATTCCAGAGCTCCGCCGTCATGGCGCTCCAGGAGGCGAGCGAGGCGTACCTGGTCGGCCTCTTCGAGGACACCAATCTGTGCGCCATCCACGCCAAGAGGGTGACCATCATGCCCAAAGACATACAGCTGGCGAGACGCATCAGAGGCGAACGGGCCTAATTCAATAGCGCCCGCGATAAAACCCAAATTAAAAAAAAAACGGTTCTTTTCAGAACCACAAAATTCTAAAGAAAAGAATGTCCAAGATGCGACTTGTTACTTTTAATATTGAACTCTTTGCAACCTCAATTTAAATAGCTCTTTTGCGCCTTCTTGCTGTGCTATTGTTTCTTTGAATTTGAAATTCGAATTGCCTTTACTGTTAAAAGCGCGAGTTTCGTTTTAACTTGAGATAAAATATTTTCGAGTGTGATTTATGCGGTGCTCGTGAAAAGCGGCAGGCTGACTTCGCGTCAGTTGAAAATGCCAAGTTGCACACCTAGTTACTTTTAATATTCTTGTTACGCAAAACCTCCCTATTTAATATAATTATAATTAGCTCAATTGATTTATTACATTAACTTTTAACTTTAATTAAAATATCTCTCGATGCTCTAAACCTCATTCGTTAGCTGCATTGAATCGGTGTGATTACGTTGAAATTCAAAAATTGTGCCTCGCAGCTGCATTACGATATTATTAAGCAAATGATTTTTGCGGTGCTCGTTAACACCAGCAGAACTCAACGTCTGTCGATAATTCTTTTTGTAAAAATATTTGTGGCCCTGAAAAGGGCCATTTTAATGCCGCGTCGCGGCGGCACGTCGTCGGGAGTAGAGGATCCTGGCTGCTGGAGGCCGGCCGGTGGTTGTGGTGTGGACGGCGACGCATTACTTCTTTTTCGCTGCTGCCTTCTTGGGGGACGCCGCCTTGGCGGGGGCCTTCGCCTTCTTGGGTTTCGGAGCTTTAGGCTTCTTCGTGGGCACTTTGGTGGTCTTTTTCGCCTTCGAGGGCGACTTGGGCTTGGCGGCCTTCTTCTCGGCGGCGGCGGACGGGGAAGCGGCGGCTGCCTTCTTACCTTTAGGTTTCTTTTCGGCGGCCTTCTTCGGCTTGGCGGCTTTCTTGGCGGCCGTCGAGCCCTTAGGCCTTCCGGAGCCCGGCTTCCTGCCCGCCGCCTTCTTGGGCGTCGCGGCTGAGCCCTTCTTGTCAGACTGCTTGGCGGAACCGCCTCCGGCGGCGCCGCCGCTCAGCTTGAAAGAGCCCGAAGCGCCCTTACCTTTGGTTTGAACGAGAGCTCCGGACGCGACCGCCGATTTCAGGTACTTCTTGATGAACGGCGACAGCTTCTCGGCGTCCACCTTGTAGTTGGCGGCGACGTACTTCTTGATCGCCTGAAGTGACGAGCCGCCTCTCTCCTTGAGGCTCTTGATCGCGTTGTTCACCATCTCGGAGGTGCGAGGGTGGTTGGGCTTCGCGCGGGCCCCTCCGGCCTTGGCGCCCTTCTTCGCGGACTTCTTCGACGAAGCGGGCGTGGATGCGGCGGCCGCCGACGCCGCCGCAGGGGATGCCGTTGCCGAATCTGCCATCGCGCACACACTAAACTCGAACTGGATAACTCACTTAACTTTTTAACAATTTCACTCGTTATTCGCGCAACCCGCGGCTGTAAACTGTATAGGTAAAAGCAGCGAACTTTGCTTTCGGGCAGAACGAGACTGAATCGCGAGCGCGAGCAAGCTCACCGATACCCAACTGCGAGCGCTCGTACCGGCAATAGAAATCGCTAGAAATTTTCAATCCTCCTCGACGGCCTCGTACATGGCGCTTTCGTGTTCGCCGCCTTCGCGTTCCGACGGCGGCGACGCCCGCGTCTTTCGAGTTACGGCGATCCACTTTCGCACTCGCCGAGGAGAAACACCGGGCCGTCGGATCGTCGCGCCGGCGTTCGACGGAGCGGCCGCCGGGCCCGCCGAGCGCCTCGAATTTCCCGAGAATCTAGGTCTCCGCCGGCGCGTTCTCCTCTTTGGTGCGCCGCAGGACTCCCTTCCGTCGTCGGGGAGCGGCGTCCGGGGGTCTCCGGGAAGGCGGCCGGTACCGTCCGTCACCGTCCCGAGCGGCATCGCCGTGGCTCTTTCGGTTCGGCGAAAATTCGCTCTCGAGCCTCGCTCCGTGCAGCTCGGCCGGGAGCGAGTCGAGCGGCTGCCCCGCTTCGAAGTTCGAAGGCGTCCCCGTCGAGCGACGGGAGTCTCGGCGCGCCACTTTCCGTTCGAGGAACCTCTCCCGGGGGCGCCTTATTCATCGAGACCTTCGTCGGCGAGCCGGAGGACCGCGCGAAAATCGAAGCGGGCTAGCGCACCGCGACGCCGTCGGGCGCCTCGAGTTTTAGTTCGAAGACTGCCGCTTTCGTTCGTCCGAGCGCGTTTTATTCATAATTACATTATGATTATATTAATATCTTTTTCACACCGAGCACCGACTTGCAAAAATTGTGAGCTTGCAGAATACGCGAAATTCGAGATCGGTCTGCTTGTTGATGTTATTATAAGACATTCCAGACTCCCAGTCGACGAGTTAAATTTATGGGGCCGTTCCTATTAAAGATAACGCTCCGCTGAGTGTAAGATTTGCCGAAGCTTGGTCGGTATTAATTTATAACGGCCTAATTTTTTTGCTTCGAGACGCTGCTAATTATGCCTAATGAGGGATAAACAGAGAGCGAAATAAGATTTTCCAATGTCGTAATAGATTTATATTTAATTTTTAATGACGGGGCAGTCGATGCCCTGTCGTTGTAATGGGCGATTATTTTAAAATAAAATTGTGTTCTGCTCGGACAATAAGTTATGACGAGATGGGAAGCGCGAGGCGCCTATTTTCCTTCGCGTATTTGCTTTTCGGAGAGGAGTTTTAAAACCGTATCTCGACTTCGAATGACGCTCTCTCTTCAACACATAAAAGCTCCTCTTAAGCCCGGATAATGAGGAAAATTGCAGACAACGGCCATACCACATTGAAAGCACCGGTTCTCGTCCGATCACCGAAGTTAAGCAATGTCGGGCGCGGTCAGTACTTGGATGGGTGACCGCTTGGGAACACCGCGTGCCGTTGTCACTTTTTTTGTGACCTCTTGCTTCTTCGAGATTGATTTTTAAAACGGACGAGGACCTTTTCAAGCTAAAACTCACTTTTTAGGCTGATATTCTGTACGCGCACATACATGTAAATAGTTTGCTAGATGCCGGAGTCGGCTCTCGCTTACTTTTAGTTCTGCATTATAATTTCAGCCTTCTTTGTTGTTATGTTCGCACGACCATTGGTCACGTACTACATATTCTTAACGGCGTCGCATATCGAGCGATCAAGATAAATTTCATATCGAGTTGGCCGATGTTACATCACGTTTATGTGGTGCAAACTAGATCTGAAATTTATTTCATCGCCCCACTAATCGTTATGGCCTTTGTTATTATGTGTATTAGTACTGCTTTGTTATTTATATTACTATTAGAGTTATTATTAAAAATCGGATATTTGCAAGAAAAGAAAAAAAAAACGAAAGATCCATATGAAAAAAGCGTTTTTTTTTAAATTAAAAAGTAAGAAAAGATTAAAAAACAAAAGATCCATGTGAAAAAAGATTTTTTTAAAATCAAAGCGTAAGAAAAGATTAAAAAAACAAAAGATCCATATGAAAAAAGATCTTTTTTAAACTAAAACGTAAGAAAAGATTTAAAAAACAAAAGATCGAATGAAAAAAGATTTTTTTTTAAACTAAAGCGTAAGAAAAGATTTAAAAAACAAAAGATCCATATGGAAACAGATTTTTTTTTACTAAAACGTAAGAAAAGATTTAAAAAACAAAAGATCGAATAAAAAAAGATTTTTTTTAAATTAAAGCGTAAGAAAAGATTAAAAAAACAAAAGATGTATATGAAAAAAGGTCTTTTTTAAACTAAAACGTAAGAAAAGAATTAAAAAACAAAAGATCCATATGGAAAAAGCGTTTTTTTTTAATTAAAAGGTAAGAAAAGATTAAAAAAACAAAATATCCATATGAAAAAAGATCTTTTTTAAACTAAAACGTAAGAAAAGATTTAAAAAACAAAAGATCGAATGAAAAAAGATTTTTTTTAAACTAAAGCGTAAGAAAAGATTAAAAAAACAAAAGATCCATATGGAAAAAGCGTTTTTTTTTAAATTAAAAGGTAAGAAAAGATAAAAAAAACAAAAGATCCATATGAAAAAAGATCTTTTTTAAACTAAAACGTAAGAAAAGATTTAAAAAACAAAAGATCGAATGAAAAAAGATTTTTTTTAAACTAAAGCGTAAGAAAAGATTAAAAAAACAAAAGATCCATATGGAAAAAGATTTTTTTTAAACTAAAACGTAAGAAAAGAATTAAAAAACCAAAGATCCATATGGAAAAAGCGTTTTTTTTAAATTAAAAAGTAAGAAAAGATTAAAAAAACAAAAGATCCATATGAAAAAAAGATGTTTTTTTAACTAAAATGCAAGAAAAGATTTAAAAAACAAAAGATCCATATGAAAAAAGATGTTTTTTAAACTAAAACGCAAGAAAAGATTTAAAAAACAAAAGATCCATATGAAAAAAGATTTTTTTTAAACTAAAACGTAAGAAAAGATTTAAAAAACGAAAGATCTATATGAAAAAAGATTTTTTTTAAACTAAAGCGTAAGAAAAGATTTAAAAAACAAAAGATTCATATGAAAAAAGAGTTTTTTTTAAACTAAAACGTAAGTAAAGATTTAAAAAACGATAGATCCATATGAAAAAAACGTTTTTTAAAATTAAAACGCAAGAAAAGATTTAAAAAACAAAAGATCTATATGAAAAAAGATTTTTTTAAGCTAAAACGTAAGAGAAGGTTGAAAAACAAAGGATCCATATGAGACACGGGTTTTTTTATAGGAAAACCTAAGTGAGAGTAGTAGTATCTCTTTACAAGCCAACGTAAGAAACGACATAGACTTTGATATTAAAAGTATCTAATAAGCAAGCGATCCAAACGGCCGGATGTTACGCACAAGATGAAACACGAAACTCGCCCGCGAATTCGAAGAATTCGGCTGATCGGACGATAAAACCGATACGGGCGTTATCGGTGTGCGAAGCAGATGGAGAGGGAGATCGAACGTTTTAGGCCGAGTAGCAGGGAGCAGCCGACGCAAGCACTGGGCGCGGGTTAGCGGCAGCAAAATTGAACACGAGATTTGCGTGCGCGAGCGACAGAGAAAGAAAAGCCCCGACGAGAGTTAGGCAGGTAGCGAGTTCGAAGCCGGTTCGGGGCAACTTTTTAAAAAATCCCTCAAAGCGCGTATGCACATACCTGACCCGTGTCATCTCGAAAACTGAAATTGGGCGTCGCAGAAGGTCTCTCCTTGACAAATTCGATAGCGAGGGCAACGTGCACATAAAAAATTTTAAATATCGAACGGGCCAACGGCCGAAGTCCGAGAATTGCGAAAGACGCGAGCGCAAGCAAAACAAACGGCGCCGCCGTACGTTAATGTACTGTTGGTAACAAATTATTTCAAAACGTCACTCTCCCAGTAAAGCCAAGAATGAGTTTAGTTATAATTATTCGACAAATTGCACATTTATCTAATTTTATAATTGTTTCCTATCGTAGTTTTTGATATTAAAATTTGATATGACATATGACGGGTTGGATATTATTCACATCACAGTTAAAAAGTCATTTCGTCAACTAAAATAATAGAAATTCGTGGCTTCTAGATTTGTTACTCGTCCTAGTCTTTTCTCTTTGTGTAGCAACAGTACAAGATGAAACACGAAACTCGCCCGCGAATTCGGATAATTCGCCTGCAGTTCGATAAAACCCATTGAGGGACGCAGAGCGAGCGAGAGAGCGCGCGCGCGCGCGCGGGAGAGAGAGAGAGTCAGAGAGAGTATGAGTGCGCGTGCGTAAGAGTGAAAGACCGAACGTTTATTGTTCGAGCAGCTGATGTACGCGGGTCCGATGCACTAAAAAGAAAAACGAGATTTGCATGCGCGAGCGACAGAGAAAGAAACGAATCGGCGGGCGTTAGGTAGGTAGCGAGTTCGAAGCCGGTTCGGGGCAACTTTTTTAAAAATCCTTCAAAGCGCGTATGCACATACCCAACCCGTGTCATCTCGAAAACTGAAATTGGGCGTCGCAGAAGGTTTCTCTTTGACAAATTCGATAGCACTTGCAACGTGCGCTTCGAACAATTTCAAATATCGAGAGGGCCAACGGCCGAAGTCCGAGAATAGCGAAAGATGCGAGCGCAAGCAAAACAAACGGCGCGGCGCGGCGCCGTGTTACACGTACACAGCTGATTGCAAATAAAACTGGGTCAGCTGGTATGCAATATGATGTACGATAAAACATTAAACACTCGTAATTATGTTGCTTTTTCTAATGCTTCTTTCTTTTTAATAGTATTTTATGTAGTCGACCTACGGAAATATGAGTTGGAGCAATTTTAAAACGTTATTAAAAACGCAAAAAGTAGTCTCGAGACTTGACCCAGTTTTATTTGCAATCAGCTGTGCAAGACGAAACTCGCAAGCACGCGGAGGAGATTAAAATATTCATTTTTAAAGTTACCGGTGTTCGATCGTCGTTTGGTTTTTCGCCTTCCGAGTTTTTTAAATTTATCGTCTAGCGAGATATTCTTTTTGCGAGGTGGATTGTGGTTCTGAAAAGAACCGTTTTTTTAGAGCTGCAACTTCCGCCCGGAGGAGCGGAGCTTCGCCTTCGGCTTCTTACTTCGAGCTGGTGTACTTGGTGACGGCCTTGGTTCCTTCGCTCACGGCGTGCTTCGCCAGCTCGCCGGGCAACAGAAGCCTGACGGCCGTTTGGATCTCCCGGCTCGTGATGGTCGAACGCTTGTTGTAGTGCGCCAGGCGGGAGGCCTCGGCGGCGATGCGCTCGAAGATGTCGTTGACGAAGCTGTTCATGATGCTCATCGCCTTGCTGGAGATGCCGGTGTCGGGATGCACCTGCTTCAGCACCTTGTAGATGTAGATGGCGTAGCTCTCCTTCCTCCTGCGCTTCTTTTTCTTGTCGCCCTTCGAGATGTTCTTCTGCGCCTTTCCGGCCTTCTTTGCTGCTTTTCCGCTGGTCTTGGGTGGCATGGCTGCGATAGAATGGGTTTGCTGTGATCCTTTCGAACTTCGACTTCGACTGCGACTGCGACTGCGGTCTTCTGATTCGGCTCGAGATTTAATGTCGGAACGAAAATGAGCCCTGTTTTGTGGTCTCGGTCTAATTCTTGTAGGCTCCACCCAGCGCGACTCCCGAGCCCCGATTGGCAAACGCGGTTCCCTATAAATTCGTTGCGCGCCGGCAGGCCCGCTTCAATACACGGTCGACTTCTCGTTCTATCGCGTCTGCTGCTTATATTCCGATCCTACTAGAACAATGTCCGGACGCGGTAAGGGAGGAAAGGTCAAGGGAAAGGCGAAGTCCCGCTCCAGCCGTGCCGGCCTCCAGTTCCCAGTCGGCAGAATACACAGGCTCCTCAGGAAGGGCAACTACGCGGAGCGCGTCGGCGCCGGGGCGCCCGTCTACCTGGCCGCCGTCATGGAGTACCTCGCCGCCGAAGTTCTCGAGTTGGCCGGCAACGCGGCCCGCGACAACAAGAAGACCCGCATTCCGACCTGAGCAGCGAGCGAAGCAACATCCAGCCGAGCGACCAATCAGAGAAGAGAAAGTTTACGAGCGACAGCGGTCCGGGGAGTCCAGGGCATTAGCCGGTTGGTTCCCTGGTCGCATAAACAAAAAGAATTGTCTGACAGACGCTACAGCCATGAGCGCAGCAGCCATCAGACGAGAAGAGGAGCTTAGCATCAACCCAGATGCAAACACCGCCAGCACCACCCGAGATGCCACAAATCAGCAAAGGCCAACCCACACTTCCACCGGGAAGCCCCAATCCAGATCCACCGTCCACCTCATCACCGAGGGCAACACCGCCAATCCTCCGACGCTCACTGCCTGCGTTAAAACAGGCAAAAGCAAGGCGAGCACCGAGAACGAGCCAGTGACGAAGAAGAAGAAGAAGGTGCAGCACGCAGAAGTTCCTGCGAACGAAGAGGACATGGACGTAGAGCGCCCGATTAGCCCACGAAGCTACTCAGATGCTTTACAGAGCACAAACCCAACCAGCAGCACTCAAAATCCTGCTGCAAACCCACCGAGCCGCCCAACCAGAAAAGACCGCATGCCACCGATATTTATCGACACAATCGAGAAATTCACGTGGCATGCGAGAAATCTGAAGGAAGTCCTAGGGAAGGAACCCGACATCCGAGCCGTGGGCATGGGAGCCCGCATCCATGCCGAGGACGCTATCCAATTCCGTCATACGCAGGAATATCTGCGAAAACACAAAATTGAATTCCACACATATACTGTCGCAGCAGAGCGCGAAATAAAAGTGGTGATAAAAGGCTTGGCGCACAGCATCACCACAGACGAGATCGCCGAAGAACTGAGGGACAGAGGCTACACAACCACCTACGTCACCCAGTTCAAGGGGAAAAACCGCAGGGCTAGCAACACTTTTATGGTAGCCCTAAAAAACCTGCCAATAACCAGGAACATCTACGCCATTAAGGAGCTCCTTTACTGCCACGGCATTAAAATTGAGGCATTCAAAACGACAAGAGCCGTTCCACAATGCTTCGCCTGCCAGAGGTTCGGGCACTCTAGTATCAACTGTGGATTCGAACCCAGATGCGTAAAATGCGCCAAGGCACACACAGCATCACAGTGCCAAAAGAAACCGGAAGAAACTCCCACTTGTGTGAACTGCTCCGGACCTCATCCCGCTAACTACAGGAACTGCCCGGCCTATGAGGCAGAAGTAAACAAAAAAGCGAGAAAAACCACCAACCTACTCGCAGCCGAGAACGCAACTCCAGTTCAGGCCGAAGCACCACCTCATACAACAGAAACAACCTCCCGAGCAGCCCAACAAGCAACACAGCAGGCTCCACAACAAGTTCCACAACAAGCCCCACAGCTGGCCCCACCACCAGCAGAACCAGTAGCCAAAAAACAACAGCCGAAAAAGAGAACAGCAAAAGCTGCAGCTCCACCAGCCACGGCACCTAATACCAGCACCAGCAGCAACAAAGCTGCACCATCGGCCATTTCAAACGATACAGCAGTCGCACCACCGTCTAATGCAAACGAAACAGCAGCCGTCCCAACATCTTCCTCCCCGGACTCAAACACGGGGCCAAAAGTACCACCGATTGACTTCCAAAAAGTCCTTCGGTGGGTCTACAAAATATGGGAGGACTATACCGCTGGCAAGCCTATCATAGCCACGGTTATAGCCGCCGTCACCGACATTTTAAAACACGATGGCTAACACAAACAAAAAGTCGCTGAAAGTCGCCTTCTGGAACGCCAACAGCATCCGTAACAAAAGACAACAACTAAAACTGCTGCTCCAGGAAGCCGACATCGATGTGATGCTTCTAGGCGAAACTCACCTCACAGGCAAAGACAAATTCAAAATCCCAAATTATGAGATATACCGGACGGACAGGCCTGTTGCACAAGGACAACCAGGAAGGGGAGGCACGGCAATTCTGGTTCACCGACGCCTGATACATCAAAGCATCGACGTGCCCGAAAACAGCCTCGAGCCGACTGGAATTAAAATCCAAGCTCCGTGCGGCGAGATAAAAATCATCGCCGTGTATCGCAGCCCGCAGATTCCTCTGCTAACAGAAGATGTCGATGACCTTTTCCCAGATCAGACGCCCACCATCATAGCCGGGGACCTGAATGCTAAGCACACTACCTGGGGCTCCCGAATAAACACCACCGCAGGAAGAAGGCTATACCTCCACACAGCAGGAAGAAATCTGGCAGTAGCAGGGCCAGATGAACCTACCCACATTCCCGCCGACTACAGACACCAGCCAGATGTCCTGGACATTGCCATAATGCAGAACATTCCGTACATGTATCAACTTGAAGTCATCCAGGACCTCAGCTCCGACCACCTGCCTGTGCTAATGACCCTCGCCGCAGATATTACCAAGATAAGGCTCCAGGCAGAGCGCAAAGTGACCGACTGGGAAGGTTTCCACGAACACCTCCGCCAGAAAATACAAAACGGAAACCCAAACATTAATGGACCACAGGACATCGACCGCTGTGTGGAGGAACTTACCACAAACATCGGTGAGGCACTGCAGCTCAACACTAAAATCATCCGCCTATCGACCTCCAGGGAAAAGCTGCCTGGCTATCTAAAGAATGAAATCAGGGAAAAACGCAGGCTTATCCGGAGATGGCAACTAACACGCGATCCGGAGGTCAAACGACAGCTGAACGCCAAACAAGAAGCCCTGAAGATAGCCATCCAAGAGTACAAAAACGCTCAGTGGAACACATACGTACTCGAAACGATCAAGGAAGCAGGCAACATACACCAAGCCTGCAAAAAACTAACAAAAAACAAATCATCTGTGTGCCCGCTAAACAGCCCCCAAGGCCCAGTGTACGATCCAGCAGGCCGAGCGGAAATATTCGCGGAAACTCTGCAGCAAAATTTTACGCCGAATCCCACGACGGATCAGGAACACTCCGACTATGTGAGTCACCAGGTGGAACAATTGCTCCATGCGGAACCAATAAACCACATACGATTCGTCTCACCAGCAGAAGTGCAGGATGTAATATTGCAACAAAACCGTCGGAAGGCCCCCGGAGCCGACGGGATATCCTACTGGGCGTTACAAAACATGACAAAAACAACGCTTGCCTTCTTAACGAGAATATTCAATGGCATAATTACCAACCGCTATTACCCGCAACAATGGAAGAGGGCAATAATAATTATGCTGCCAAAACCTGGGAAGCAACGCCGAGATCCAAACAACCACCGGCCCATCGCTCTACTGCCCACGATGTCCAAAATCCTGGAAAGAGTCCTTCTGGCAAGGCTCAGTCAGTACATCACAATCCGGCCCGAACAGTTCGCGTTCAGACAACACCACTCCACTGAACTACAGCTGGTAAGGGTCGTGGACGCCGTCGCCGAGGCGTACAACCGGGGAAGGACGACGGTAGCAGCTTTTATGGACCTGGAGAAGGCCTTCGACAGAGTATGGACCGAAGGACTGCTATACATCTTAGCCACAGAACACGCGATTCCGCTGGCCTTCATCCAACTCCTGCACTCTTACCTGACTGGCAGGAGCTTTCAGGTTAGAGTGGAGGGCCATACCTCATCCCGGAAGGATATCAGAGCCGGCGTTCCACAAGGGGGATGCCTGTCACCGATACTGTTCAATGCCTTCGTGAACAACATCCCGGCAAGAGCAGAGGCAAACATCGCGCTGTACGCCGACGACGCGATGTTTTTCGCTAACTGCAGAATACCAGCCTCCGCCACAAATAAGGTGCAGCGACAGGTAGATGCCGCAGTCGAGTGGTATCACCGGTGGAGATTAAAAGTAAACGCCAACAAGACCGAGGCGATCGTCTTCTCCGCGAAGTCCACGAACAATCTCCGACCCATCTCTGTTGGAGGCGACAGAATTCCATGGAGCAGCTCGGTGAAGTACCTTGGCGTCACACTGGACCGCAAACTCACTTTCCACCAACACGTCGAGACAATCGTTCAAAAGGCAAGAGCAGCCCGGGCGAGGCTATACCCCATCTTCTGCCAAAACTGCGAGCTAAACCACGACACTAAGACGGCAGTTTTCAAAACGTACGTGAGACCTATACTCACGTACGCTTCAGCCAGCTGGATGACATACATATCAACATCCAACCAGAAGAAGATAGAGGCAGTCCAGAACATCTGCCTCAGGACAATCACCGGCGCTCCATGGTTCGTCCCAAACGAGGAGCTGCGTGAACACCTCGAGATACCGTCGATTCGCCAGTTCTGCGTGGAACTGGCAACAAAGACGTTCGAACGAATCGATACGGCCGATCAGCTGTTCCTAAGGACCATCGCTCCCGTAGAAGGAACGCAACAATTAAAAAAGAAGAGACCCAGGAGACTCCTGGAGAACGAATAATACAAAAACACCAGGCAACCACAACATCTTCAAGCAGCCAAAACCTATAGTTAATGCTGCTCCAGGAGAGGACCTTGAGACGGTCCAGTCCATCCACGAAGGCAGGCCCGCTTCAATACACGGTCGACTTCTCGTTCTATCGCGTCTGCTGCTTATATTCCGATCCTACTAGAACAATGTCCGGACGCGGTAAGGGAGGAAAGGTCAAGGGAAAGGCGAAGTCCCGCTCCAGCCGTGCCGGCCTCCAGTTCCCAGTCGGCAGAATACACAGGCTCCTCAGGAAGGGCAACTACGCGGAGCGCGTCGGCGCCGGGGCGCCCGTCTACCTGGCCGCCGTCATGGAGTACCTCGCCGCCGAAGTTCTCGAGTTGGCCGGCAACGCGGCCCGCGACAACAAGAAGACCCGCATCATCCCCCGCCATCTCCAGCTGGCGATAAGGAACGACGAGGAGCTGAACAAGCTGCTCTCCGGAGTCACGATCGCCCAGGGCGGCGTCCTGCCGAACATCCAGGCGGTTCTGTTGCCCAAGAAAACGGAAAAGAAGGCTTAAGTTCGAAAAAACTATGAGCAAAAAACCGGCCCTTCTCAGGGCCACAAATTCTCTTTCAAAAAGAATGCATCTCACAGACGTTACTGCTATTTGTTAGATTTAATTATTAATACTGGAATAAAGCGATCCTGCCCGGGTTGCATTACAAGCAATCGTTTAGTAGTGATCGCAGGCTGTCGCACAAATTTTTTTCAATTCAACTTTCGGCTCTCCTTTGTTTAATTTTACGACAAATTATTAACGAAATGCTTAGGAACGCATTCTTCGATCCGTTTAGTTTTACGACAACCAACTATTAATAATTTGCAAGCTTCTAAAGCCTCAAGGCTGGCCAAACCAAACTCTTTCGTTATTGCCGCTCATTACATGACGTTTTTAGTTTTTAACTGGTAAAGAGTAAATTGTCGCACGTCTGATAGATATATCTTTTTGTTGTGAAAATTTGTGGTTCTGAAAAGAACCGTTTTTTTTTAAATTCCTTCTGCGATGACGGGGCAGTTTCGTTTGCAGCTCGCTTAACCGCCGAAGCCGTACAGGGTGCGGCCTTGCCGCTTCAGGGCGTACACGACGTCCATGGCGGTGACGGTCTTCCTCTTGGCGTGCTCGGTGTAGGTGACGGCGTCCCTGATGACGTTCTCGAGGAACACCTTCAGCACGCCCCGGGTCTCCTCGTAGATGAGGCCGGAGATGCGCTTGACGCCGCCTCGTCGGGCCAGGCGACGGATCGCAGGCTTCGTGATGCCCTGGATGTTGTCGCGGAGCACCTTGCGGTGACGCTTGGCGCCCCCTTTGCCCAATCCTTTACCTCCCTTGCCGCGGCCGGTCATCTTTAGCTCGGATCTCGGATTCTCGGACTTCGAACGTTGAACTGGAAAGCGATGCGGGCTGGCCTCGTTGCTGAGAATGCCTGTGAAAATTTCGGGCTGCGCTCCTCTCTTTTATCAACTCGACTCGAGCGAGAGGCGTGCCCGGGCGCTCCGGGCTGCCAATGGGCACGAACCAGAGTCTATAAATGCAACTTTCAAAGGATCGCGGCCGTTACATCTTCGTTCCAGCTCTGTCCGTGCAAGTCGCAAGAGTACTTTACCGTTTTACTCTATTCGCCATGGCCCGTACCAAGCAGACGGCTCGTAAATCTACCGGAGGCAAGGCCCCGCGCAAACAGCTCGCGACTAAGGCGGCGAGGAAGAGCGCTCCCGCGACCGGCGGCGTCAAGAAGCCCCATCGCTACAGGCCCGGTACCGTCGCCCTCCGCGAGATCAGGCGCTACCAGAAATCCACCGAGCTCCTCATTCGCAAGCTGCCCTTCCAGCGTCTGGTCCGCGAGATCGCCCAGGACTTCAAGACCGACCTGCGATTCCAGAGCTCCGCCGTCATGGCGCTCCAGGAGGCGAGCGAGGCGTACCTGGTCGGCCTCTTCGAGGACACCAATCTGTGCGCCATCCACGCCAAGAGGGTGACCATCATGCCCAAAGACATACAGCTGGCGAGACGCATCAGAGGCGAACGGGCCTAATTCAATCGCGCCCGCGATAAAACCCAAATTAAAAAAAAACGGTTCTTTTCAGAACCACAAAATTCTAAAGAAAAGAATGTCCAAGATGCGACTTGTTACTTTTAATATTGAACTCTTTGCAACCTCAATTTAAATAGCTCTTTTGCGCCTTCTTGCTGTGCTATTGTTTCTTTGAATTTGAAATTCGAATTGCCTTTACTGTTAAAAGCGCGAGTTTCGTTTTAACTTGAGATAAAATATTTTCGAGTGTGATTTATGCGGTGCTCGTGAAAAGCGGCAGGCTGACTTCGCGTCAGTTGAAATTGCGAAGTTGCACACCTAGTTACTTTTAATATTCCTTGTTACGCAAAACCTCCCTATTTAATATAATTATAATTAGCTCAATTGATTTATTACATTAACTTTAATTAAAATATCTCTCGATGCTCTAAACCTCATTCGTTAGCTGCATTGAATCGGTGTGATTACGTTGAAATTCAAAAATTGTGCCTCGCAGCTGCATTACGATATTATTAAGCAAATGATTTTTGCGGTGCTCGTTAACACCAGCAGAACTCAACGTCTGTCGATAATTCTTTTTGTAAAAATATTTGTGGCCCTGAAAAGGGCCATTTTAATGCCGCGTCGCGGCGGCACGTCGTCGGGAGTAGAGGATCTTGGCTGCTGGAGGCCGGCCGGTGGTTGTGGTGTGGACGGCGACGCATTACTTCTTTTTCGCTGCTGCCTTCTTGGGGGACGCCGCCTTGGCGGGGGCCTTCGCCTTCTTGGGTTTCGGAGCTTTAGGCTTCTTCGTGGGCACTTTGGTGGTCTTTTTCGCCTTCGAGGGCGACTTGGGCTTGGCGGCCTTCTTCTCGGCGGCGGCGGACGGGGAAGCGGCGGCTGCCTTCTTACCTTTAGGTTTCTTTTCGGCGGCCTTCTTCGGCTTGGCGGCTTTCTTGGCGGCCGTCGAGCCCTTAGGCCTTCCGGAGCCCGGCTTCCTGCCCGCCGCCTTCTTGGGCGTCGCGGCTGAGCCCTGCTTGTCAGACTGCTTGGCGGAACCGCCTCCGGCGGCGCCGCCGCTCAGCTTGAAAGAGCCCGAAGCGCCCTTACCTTTGGTTTGAACGAGAGCTCCGGACGCGACCGCCGATTTCAGGTACTTCTTGATGAACGGCGACAGCTTCTCGGCGTCCACCTTGTAGTTGGCGGCGACGTACTTCTTGATCGCCTGAAGTGACGAGCCGCCTCTCTCCTTGAGGCTCTTGATCGCGTTGTTCACCATCTCGGAGGTGCGAGGGTGGTTGGGCTTCGCGCGGGCCCCTCCGGCCTTGGCGCCCTTCTTCGCGGACTTCTTCGACGAAGCGGGCGTGGATGCGGCGGCCGCCGACGCCGCCGCAGGGGATGCCGTTGCCGAATCTGCCATCGCGCACACACTAAACTCGAACTGGATAACTCACTTAACTTTTTAACAATTTCACTCGTTACTCGCGCAACCCGCGGCTGTAAACTGTATAGGTAAAAGCAGCGAACTTTGCTTTCGGGCAGAACGAGACTGAATCGCGAGCGCGAGCAAGCTCACCGATACCCAACTGCGAGCGCTCGTACCGGCAATAGAAATCGCTAGAAATTTTCAATCCTCCTCGACGGCCTCGTACATGGCGCTTTCGTGTTCGCCGCCTTCGCGTTCCGACGGCGGCGACGCCCGCGTCTTTCGAGTTACGGCGATCCACTTTCGCACTCGCCGAGGAGAAACACCGGGCCGTCGGATCGTCGCGCCGGCGTTCGACGGAGCGGCCGCCGGGCCCGCCGAGCGCCTCGAATTTCCCGAGAATCTAGGTCTCCGCCGGCGCGTTCTCCTCTTTGGTGCGCCGCAGGACTCCCTTCCGTCGTCGGGGAGCGGCGTCCGGGGGTCTCCGGGAAGGCGGCCGGTACCGTCCGTCACCGTCCCGAGCGGCATCGCCGTGGCTCTTTCGGTTCGGCGAAAATTCGCTCTCGAGCCTCGCTCCGTGCAGCTCGGCCGGGAGCGAGTCGAGCGGCTGCCCCGCTTCGAAGTTCGAAGGCGTCCCCGTCGAGCGACGGGAGTCTCGGCGCGCCACTTCCGTTCGAGGAACCTCTCCCGGGGGCGCCTTATTCATCGAGACCTTCGTCGGCGAGCCGGAGGACCGCGCGAAAATCGAAGCGGGCTAGCGCACCGCGACGCCGTCGGGCGCCTCGAGTTTTAGTTCGAAGACTGCCGCTTTCGTTCGTCCGAGCGCGTTTTATTCATAATTACATTATGATTATATTAATATCTTTTTCACACCGAGCGCCGACTTGCAAAAATTGTGAGCTTGCAGAATACGCGAAATTCGAGATCGGTCTGCTTGTTGATGTTATTATAAGACATTCCAGACTCCCAGTCGACGAGTTAAATTTATGGGGCCGTTCCTATTAAAGATAACGCTCCGCTAAGTGTAAGATTTGCCGAAGCTTGGTCGGTATTAATTTATAACGGCCTAATTTTTTTGCTTCTGCTCGGACAATAAGTTATGACGAGATGGGAAGCGCGAGGCGCCTATTTTCCTTCGCGTATTTGCTTTTCGGAGAGGAGTTTTAAAACCGTATCTCGACTTCGAATGACGCTCTCTCTTCAACACATAAAAGCTCCTCTTAAGCCCGGATAATGAGGAAAATTGCAGACAACGGCCATACCACATTGAAAGCACCGGTTCTCGTCCGATCACCGAAGTTAAGCAATGTCGGGCGCGGTCAGTACTTGGATGGGTGACCGCTTGGGAACACCGCGTGCCGTTGTCACTTTTTTTGTGACCTCTTGCTTCTTCGAGATTGATTTTTAAAACGGACGAGGACCTTTTCAAGCTAAAACTCACTTTTTAGGCTGATATTCTGTACGCGCACATACATGTAAATAGTTTGCTAGATGCCGGAGTCGGCTCTCGCTTACTTTTAGTTCTGCATTATAATTTCAGCCTTCTTTGTTGTTATGTTCGCACGACCATTGGTCACGTACTACATATTCTTAACGGCGTCGCATATCGAGCGATCAAGATAAATTTCATATCGAGTTGGCCGATGTTACATCACGTTTATGTGGTGCAAACTAGATCTGAAATTTATTTCATCGCCCCACTAATCGTTATGGCCTTTGTTATTATGTGTATTAGTACTGCTTTGTTATTTATATTACTATTAGAGTTATTATTAAAAATCGGATATTTGCAAGAAAAGAAAAAAAAACGAAAGATCCATATGAAAAAAGCGTTTTTTTTTAAATTAAAAAGTAAGAAAAGAATTAAAAAACAAAAGATCCATACGGAAAAAGCGTTTTTTTTTAAATTAAAAAGTAAGAAAAGATTAAAAAACAAAAGATCCATGTGAAAAAAGATTTTTTTTAAATCAAAGCGTAAGAAAAGATTAAAAAAACAAAAGATCCATATGAAAAAAGATCTTTTTTAAACTAAAACGTAAGAAAAGATTTAAAAAACAAAAGATCGAATGAAAAAAGATTTTTTTAAATTAAAGCGTAAGAAAAGATTAAAAAAACAAAAGATGTATATGAAAAAAGATCTTTTTTAAACTAAAACGTAAGAAAAGAATTAAAAAACAAAAGATCCATATGGAAAAAGCGTTTTTTTTTAAATTAAAAGGTAAGAAAAGATTAAAAAAACAAAAGATCCATATGAAAAAAGATCTTTTTTAAACTAAAACGTAAGAAAAGATTTAAAAAACAAAAGATCGAATGAAAAAAGATTTTTTTTAAACTAAAGCGTAAGAAAAGATTAAAAAAACAAAAGATCCATATGGAAAAAGATTTTTTTTAAACTAAAACGTAAGAAAAGAATTAAAAAACAAAAGATCCATATGAAAAAAGATCTTTTTTAAACTAAAACGTAAGAAAAGATTTAAAAAACAAAAGATCCATATGAAAAAAGATGTTTTTTAAACTAAAACGCAAGAAAAGATTTAAAAAACGAAAGATCCATATGGAAAAAGCGTTTTTTTTTAAATTAAAAGGTAAGAAAAGATTAAAAAAACAAAAGTTCCATATGAAAAAAGATCTTTTTTAAACTAAAACGTAAGAAAAGATTTAAAAAACAAAAGATCCATATGAAAAAAGATGTTTTTAAAAACTAAAATGCAAGAAAAGATTTAAAAAACAAAAGATCCATATGAAAAAAGATGTTTTTTAAACTAAAACGCAAGAAAAGATTTAAAAAACAAAAGATCCATATGAAAAAAGAATTTTGTTAAAACTAAAACGTAAGAAAAGATTTAAAAAACGAAAGATCTATATGAAAAAAGATTTTTTTTAAATTAAAGCGTAAGAAAAGATTTAAAAAACAAAAGATTCATATGAAAAAAGAGTTTTTTTTAAACTAAAACGTAAGTAAAGATTTAAAAAACGATAGATCCATATGAAAAAAACGTTTTTTAAAATTAAAACGCAAGAAAAGATTAAAAAAACAAAAGATCTATATGAAAAAAGATTTTTTTAAGCTAAAACGTAAGAGAAGGTTGAAAAACAAAGGATCCATATGAGACACGGGTTTTTTTATAGGAAAACCTAAGTGAGAGTAGTAGTATCTCTTTACAAGCCAACGTAAGAAACGACATAGACTTTGATATTAAAAGTATCTAATAAGCAAGCGATCCAAACGGCCGGATGTTACGCACAAGATGAAACACGAAACTCGCCCGCGAATTCGAAGAATTCGGCTGATCGGACGATAAAACCGATACGGGCGTTATCGGTGTGCGAAGCAGATGGAGAGGGAGATCGAACGTTTTAGGCCGAGTAGCAGGGAGCAGCCGACGCAAGCACTGGGCGCGGGTTAGCGGCAGCAAAATCGAACACGAGATTTGCGTGCGCGAGCGACAGAGAAAGAAAAGCCCCGACGAGAGTTAGGCAGGTAGCGAGTTCGAAACCGGTTCGGGGCAACTTTTTAAAAAATCCCTCAAAGCGCGTATGCACATACCTGACCCGTGTCATCTCGAAAACTGAAATTGGGCGTCGCAGAAGGTCTCTCCTTGACAAATTCGATAGCGAGGGCAACGTGCACATAAAAAATTTTAAATATCGAACGGGCCAACGGCCGAAGTCCGAGAATTGCGAAAGACGCGAGCGCAAGCAAAACAAACGGCGCCGCCGTACGTTAATGTACTGTTGGTAACAAATTATTTCAAAACGTCACTCTCCCAGTAAAGCCAAGAATGAGTTTAGTTATAATTATTCGACAAATTGCACATTTATCTAATTTTATAATTGTTTCCTATCGTAGTTTTTGATATTAAAATTTGATATGACATATGACGGGTTGGATATTATTCACATCACAGTTAAAAAGTCATTTCGTCAACTAAAATAATAGAAATTCGTGGCTTCTAGATTTGTTACTCGTCCTAGTCTTTTCTCTTTGTGTAGCAACAGTACAAGATGAAACACGAAACTCGCCCGCGAATTCGGATAATTCGCCTGCAGTTCGATAAAACCCATTGAGGGACGCAGAGCGAGCGAGAGAGCGCGCGCGCGCGCGCGGGAGAGAGAGAGAGTCAGAGAGAGTATGAGTGCGCGTGCGTAAGAGTGAAAGACCGAACGTTTATTGTTCGAGCAGCTGATGTACGCGGGTCCGATGCACTAAAAAGAAAAACGAGATTTGCATGCGCGAGCGACAGAGAAAGAAACGAATCGGCGGGCGTTAGGTAGGTAGCGAGTTCGAAGCCGGTTCGGGGCAACTTTTTTAAAAATCCTTCAAAGCGCGTATGCACATACCCAACCCGTGTCATCTCGAAAACTGAAATTGGGCGTCGCAGAAGGTTTCTCTTTGACAAATTCGATAGCACTTGCAACGTGCGCTTCGAACAATTTCAAATATCGAGAGGGCCAACGGCCGAAGTCCGAGAATAGCGAAAGATGCGAGCGCAAGCAAAACAAACGGCGCGGCGCGGCGCCGTGTTACACGTACACAGCTGATTGCAAATAAAACTGGGTCAGCTGGTATGCAATATGATGTACGATAAAACATTAAACACTCGTAATTATGTTGCTTTTTCTAATGCTTCTTTCTTTTTAATAGTATTTTATGTAGTCGACCTACGGAAATATGAGTTGGAGCAATTTTAAAACGTTATTAAAAACGCAAAAAGTAGTCTCGAGACTTGACCCAGTTTTATTTGCAATCAGCTGTGCAAGACGAAACTCGCAAGCACGCGGAGGAGATTAAAATATTCATTTTTAAAGTTACCGGTGTTCGATCGTCGTTTGGTTTTTCGCCTTCCGAGTTTTTTAAATTTATCGTCTAGCGAGATATTCTTTTTGCGAGGTGGATTGTGGTTCTGAAAAGAACCGTTTTTTTAGAGCTGCAACTTCCGCCCGGAGGAGCGGAGCTTCGCCTTCGGCTTCTTACTTCGAGCTGGTGTACTTGGTGACGGCCTTGGTTCCTTCGCTCACGGCGTGCTTCGCCAGCTCGCCGGGCAACAGAAGCCTGACGGCCGTTTGGATCTCCCGGCTCGTGATGGTCGAACGCTTGTTGTAGTGCGCCAGGCGGGAGGCCTCGGCGGCGATGCGCTCGAAGATGTCGTTGACGAAGCTGTTCATGATGCTCATCGCCTTGCTGGAGATGCCGGTGTCGGGATGCACCTGCTTCAGCACCTTGTAGATGTAGATGGCGTAGCTCTCCTTCCTCCTGCGCTTCTTTTTCTTGTCGCCCTTCGAGATGTTCTTCTGCGCCTTTCCGGCCTTCTTTGCTGCTTTTCCGCTGGTCTTGGGTGGCATGGCTGCGATAGAATGGGTTTGCTGTGATCCTTTCGAACTTCGACTTCGACTGCGACTGCGACTGCGGTCTTCTGATTCGGCTCGAGATTTAATATCGGAACGAAAATGAGCCCTGTTTTGTGGTCTCGGTCTAATTCTTGTAGGCTCCACCCAGCGCGACTCCCGAGCCCCGATGGCAAACGCGGTTCCCTATAAATTCGTTGCGCGCCGGCAGGCCCAATATGGGAAGACTATACCGCTGGCAAGCCTATCATAGCCACGGTTATAGCCGCCGTCACCGACATTTTAAAACACGATGGCTAACACAAACAAAAAGTCGCTGAAAATCGCCTTCTGGAACGCCAACAGCATCCGTAACAAAAGACAACAACTAAAACTGCTGCTCCAGGAAGCCGACATCGATGTGATGCTTCTAGGCGAAACTCACCTCACAGGCAAAGACAAATTCAAAATCCCAAATTATGAGACATACCGGACGGACAGGCCTGTTGCACAAGGACAACCAGGAAGGGGAGGCACGGCAATTCTGGTTCACCGACGCCTGATACATCAAAGCATCGACGTGCCCGAAAACAGCCTCGAGCCGACTGGAATTAAAATCCAAGCTCCGTGCGGCGAGATAAAAATCATCGCCGTGTATCGCAGCCCGCAGATTCCTCTGCTAACAGAAGATGTCGATGACCTTTTCCCAGATCAGACGCCCACCATCATAGCCGGCGACCTGAATGCTAAGCACACTACCTGGGGCTCCCGAATAAACACCACCGCAGGAAGAAGGCTATACCTCCACACAGCAGGAAGAAATCTGGCAGTAGCAGGGCCAGATGAACCTACCCACATTCCCGCCGACTACAGACACCAGCCAGATGTCCTGGACATTGCCATAATGCAGAACATCCCGTACATGTATCAACTTGAAGTCATCCAGGACCTCAGCTCCGACCACCTGCCTGTGCTAATGACCCTCGCCGCAGATATTACCAAGATAAGGCTCCAGGCAGAGCGCAAAGTGACCGACTGGGAAGGTTTCCACGAACACCTCCGCCAGAAAATACAAAACGGAAACCCAAACATTAATGGACCACAGGACATCGACCGCTGTGTGGAGGAACTTACCACAAACATCGGTGAGGCACTGCAGCTCAACACTAAAATCATCCGCCTATCGACCTCCAGGGAAAAGCTGCCTGGCTATCTAAAGAATGAAATCAGGGAAAAACGCAGGCTTATCCGGAGATGGCAACTAACACGCGATCCGGAGGTCAAACGACAGCTGAACGCCAAACAAGAAGCCCTGAAGATAGCCATCCAAGAGTACAAAAACGCTCAGTGGAACACATACGTACTCGAAACGATCAAGGAAGCAGGCAACATACACCAAGCCTGCAAAAAACTAACAAAAAACAAATCATCTGTGTGCCCGCTAAACAGCCCCCAAGGCCAGTGTACGATCCAGCAGGCCGAGCGGAAATATTCGCGGAAACTCTGCAGCAAAATTTTACGCCGAATCCCACGACGGATCAGGAACACTCCGACTATGTGAGTCACCAGGTGGAACAATTGCTCCATGTGGAACCAATAAACCACATACGATTCGTCTCACCAGCAGAAGTGCAGGATGTAATATTGCAACAAAACCGTCGGAAGGCCCCCGGAGCCGACGGGATATCCTACTGGGCGTTACAAAACATGACAAAAACAACGCTTGCCTTCTTAACGAGAATATTCAATGGCATAATTACCAACCGCTATTACCCGCAACAATGGAAGAGGGCAATAATAATTATGCTGCCAAAACCTGGGAAGCAACGCCGAGATCCAAACAACCACCGGCCCATCGCTCTACTGCCCACGATGTCCAAAATCCTGGAAAGAGTCCTTCTGGCAAGGCTCAGTCAGTACATCACAATCCGGCCCGAACAGTTCGCGTTCAGACAACACCACTCCACTGAACTACAGCTGGTAAGGGTCGTGGACGCCGTCGCCGAGGCGTACAACCGGGGAAGGACGACGGTAGCAGCTTTTATGGACCTGGAGAAGGCCTTCGACAGAGTATGGACCGAAGGGACTGCTATACATCTTAGCCACAGAACACGCGATTCCGCTGGCCTTCATCCAACTCCTGCACTCTTACCTGACTGGCAGGAGCTTTCAGGTTAGAGTGGAGGGCCATACCTCATCCCGGAAGGATATCAGAGCCGGCGTTCCACAAGGGGGATGCCTGTCACCGATACTGTTCAATGCCTTCGTGAACAACATCCCGGCAAGAGCAGAGGCAAACATCGCCCTGTACGCCGACGACGCGATGTTTTTCGCTAACTGCAGAATACCAGCCTCCGCCACAAATAAGGTGCAGCGACAGGTAGATGCCGCAGTCGAGTGGTATCACCGGTGGAGATTAAAAGTAAACGCCAACAAGACCGAGGCGATCGTCTTCTCCGCGAAGTCCACGAACAATCTCCGACCCATCTCTGTTGGAGGCGACAGAATTCCATGGAGCAGCTCGGTGAAGTACCTTGGCGTCACACTGGACCGCAAACTCACTTTCCACCAACACGTCGAGACAATCGTTCAAAAGGCAAGAGCAGCCCGGGCGAGGCTATACCCATCTTCTGCCAAAACTGCGAGCTAAACCACGACACTAAGACGGCAGTTTTTCAAAACGTACGTGAGACCTATACTCACGTACGCTTCAGCCAGCTGGATGACATACATATCAACATCCAACCAGAAGAAGATAGAGGCAGTCCAGAACATCTGCCTCAGGACAATCACCGGCGCTCCATGGTTCGTCCCAAACGAGGAGCTGCGTGAACACCTCGAGATACCGTCGATTCGCCAGTTCTGCTGGGAACTGGCAACAAAGACGTTCGAACGAATCGATACGGCCGATCAGCTGTTTCCTAAGGACCATCGCTCCCGTAGAAGGAACGCAACAATTAAAAAAGAAGAGACCCAGGAGACTCCTGGAGAACGAATAATACAAAAACACCAGGCAACCACAACATCCTCAAGCAGCCAAAACCTATAGTTAATGCTGCTCAGGAGAGGACCTTGAGACGGTCCAGTCCATCCACGAAGGCAGGCCCGCTTCAATACACGGTCGACTTCTCGTTCTATCGCGTCTGCTGCTTATATTCCGATCCTACTAGAACAATGTCCGGACGCGGTAAGGGAGGAAAGGTCAAGGGAAAGGCGAAGTCCCGCTCCAGCCGTGCCGGCCTCCAGTTCCCAGTCGGCAGAATACACAGGCTCCTCAGGAAGGGCAACTACGCGGAGCGCGTCGGCGCCGGGGCGCCCGTCTACCTGGCCGCCGTCATGGAGTACCTCGCCGCCGAAGTTCCTCGAGTTGGCCGGCAACGCGGCCCGCGACAACAAGAAGACCCGCATCATCCCCCGCCATCTCCAGCTGGCGATAAGGAACGACGAGGAGCTGAACAAGCTGCTCTCCGGAGTCACGATCGCCCAGGGCGGCGTCCTGCCGAACATCCAGGCGGTTCTGTTGCCCAAGAAAACGGAAAGAAGGCTTAAGTTCGAAAAAACTATGAGCAAAAAACCGGCCCTTCTCAGGGCCACAAATTCTCTTTCAAAAAGAATGCATCTCACAGACGTTACTGCTATTTGTTAGATTTAATTATTAATACTGGAATAAAGCGATCCTGCCCGGGTTGCATTACAAGCAATCGTTTAGTAGTGATCGCAGGCTGTCGCACAAATTTTTTTCAATTCAACTTTCGGCTCTCCTTTGTTTAATTTTACGACAAATTATTAACGAAATGCTTAGGAACGCATTCTTCGATCCGTTTAGTTTTACGACAACCAACTATTAATAATTTGCAAGCTTCTAAAGCCTCAAGGCTGGCCAAACCAAACTCTTTCGTTATTGCCGCTCATTACATGACGTTTTTAGTTTTTAACTGGTAAAGAGTAAATTGTCGCACGTCTGATAGATATATCTTTTTGTTGTGAAAATTTGTGGTTCTGAAAAGAACCGTTTTTTTTTAAATTCCTTCTGCGATGACGGGGCAGTTTCGTTTGGAGCTCGCTTAACCGCCGAAGCCGTACAGGGTGCGGCCTTGCCGCTTCAGGGCGTACACGACGTCCATGGCGGTGACGGTCTTCCTCTTGGCGTGCTCGGTGTAGGTGACGGCGTCCCTGATGACGTTCTCGAGGAACACCTTCAGCACGCCCCGGGTCTCCTCGTAGATGAGGCCGGAGATGCGCTTGACGCCGCCTCGTCGGGCCAGGCGACGGATCGCAGGCTTCGTGATGCCCTGGATGTTGTCGCGGAGCACCTTGCGGTGACGCTTGGCGCCCCCTTTGCCCAATCCTTTACCTCCCTTGCCGCGGCCGGTCATCTTTAGCTCGGATCTCGGATTCTCGGACTTCGAACGTTGAACTGGAAAGCGATGCGGGCTGGCCTCGTTGCTGAGAATGCCTGTGAAAATTTCGGGCTGCGCTCCTCTCTTTTATCAACTCGACTCGAGCGAGAGGCGTGCCCGGGCGCTCCGGGCTGCCAATGGGCACGAACCAGAGTCTATAAATGCAACTTTCAAAGGATCGCGGCCGTTACATCTTCGTTCCAGCTCTGTCCGTGCAAGTCGCAAGAGTACTTTACCGTTTTACTCTATTCGCCATGGCCCGTACCAAGCAGACGGCTCGTAAATCTACCGGAGGCAAGGCCCCGCGCAAACAGCTCGCGACTAAGGCGGCGAGGAAGAGCGCTCCCGCGACCGGCGGCGTCAAGAAGCCCCATCGCTACAGGCCCGGTACCGTCGCCCTCCGCGAGATCAGGCGCTACCAGAAATCCACCGAGCTCCTCATTCGCAAGCTGCCCTTCCAGCGTCTGGTCCGCGAGATCGCCCAGGACTTCAAGACCGACCTGCGATTCCAGAGCTCCGCCGTCATGGCGCTCCAGGAGGCGAGCGAGGCGTACCTGGTCGGCCTCTTCGAGGACACCAATCTGTGCGCCATCCACGCCAAGAGGGTGACCATCATGCCCAAAGACATACAGCTGGCGAGACGCATCAGAGGCGAACGGGCCTAATTCAATCGCGCCCGCGATAAAACCCAAATTAAAAAAAAACGGTTCTTTTCAGAACCACAAAATTCTAAAGAAAAGAATGTCCAAGATGCGACTTGTTACTTTTAATATTGAACTCTTTGCAACCTCAATTTAAATAGCTCTTTTGCGCCTTCTTGCTGTGCTATTGTTTCTTTGAATTTGAAATTCGAATTGCCTTTACTGTTAAAAGCGCGAGTTTCGTTTTAACTTGAGATAAAATATTTTCGAGTGTGATTTATGCGGTGCTCGTGAAAAGCGGCAGGCTGACTTCGCGTCAGTTGAAATTGCGAAGTTGCACACCTAGTTACTTTTAATATTCCTTGTTACGCAAAACCTCCCTATTTAATATAATTATAATTAGCTCAATTGATTTATTACATTAACTTTAATTAAAATATCTCTCGATGCTCTAAACCTCATTCGTTAGCTGCATTGAATCGGTGTGATTACGTTGAAATTCAAAAATTGTGCCTCGCAGCTGCATTACGATATTATTAAGCAAATGATTTTTGCGGTGCTCGTTAACACCAGCAGAACTCAACGTCTGTCGATAATTCTTTTTGTAAAAATATTTGTGGCCCTGAAAAGGGCCATTTTAATGCCGCGTCGCGGCGGCACGTCGTCGGGAGTAGAGGATCTTGGCTGCTGGAGGCCGGCCGGTGGTTGTGGTGTGGACGGCGACGCATTACTTCTTTTTCGCTGCTGCCTTCTTGGGGGACGCCGCCTTGGCGGGGGCCTTCGCCTTCTTGGGTTTCGGAGCTTTAGGCTTCTTCGTGGGCACTTTGGTGGTCTTTTTCGCCTTCGAGGGCGACTTGGGCTTGGCGGCCTTCTTCTCGGCGGCGGCGGACGGGGAAGCGGCGGCTGCCTTCTTACCTTTAGGTTTCTTTTCGGCGGCCTTCTTCGGCTTGGCGGCTTTCTTGGCGGCCGTCGAGCCCTTAGGCCTTCCGGAGCCCGGCTTCCTGCCCGCCGCCTTCTTGGGCGTCGCGGCTGAGCCCTGCTTGTCAGACTGCTTGGCGGAACCGCCTCCGGCGGCGCCGCCGCTCAGCTTGAAAGAGCCCGAAGCGCCCTTACCTTTGGTTTGAACGAGAGCTCCGGACGCGACCGCCGATTTCAGGTACTTCTTGATGAACGGCGACAGCTTCTCGGCGTCCACCTTGTAGTTGGCGGCGACGTACTTCTTGATCGCCTGAAGTGACGAGCCGCCTCTCTCCTTGAGGCTCTTGATCGCGTTGTTCACCATCTCGGAGGTGCGAGGGTGGTTGGGCTTCGCGCGGGCCCCCTCCGGCCTTGGCGCCCTTCTTCGCGGACTTCTTCGACGAAGCGGGCGTGGATGCGGCGGCCGCCGACGCCGCCGCAGGGGATGCCGTTGCCGAATCTGCCATCGCGCACACACTAAACTCGAACTGGATAACTCACTTAACTTTTTAACAATTTCACTCGTTACTCGCGCAACCCGCGGCTGTAAACTGTATAGGTAAAAGCAGCGAACTTTGCTTTCGGGCAGAACGAGACTGAATCGCGAGCGCGAGCAAGCTCACCGATACCCAACTGCGAGCGCTCGTACCGGCAATAGAAATCGCTAGAAATTTTCAATCCTCCTCGACGGCCTCGTACATGGCGCTTTCGTGTTCGCCGCCTTCGCGTTCCGACGGCGGCGACGCCCGCGTCTTTCGAGTTACGGCGATCCACTTTCGCACTCGCCGAGGAGAAACACCGGGCCGTCGGATCGTCGCGCCGGCGTTCGACGGAGCGGCCGCCGGGCCCGCCGAGCGCCTCGAATTTCCCGAGAATCTAGGTCTCCGCCGGCGCGTTCTCCTCTTTGGTGCGCCGCAGGACTCCCTTCCGTCGTCGGGGAGCGGCGTCCGGGGGTCTCCGGGAAGGCGGCCGGTACCGTCCGTCACCGTCCCGAGCGGCATCGCCGTGGCTCTTTCGGTTCGGCGAAAATTCGCTCTCGAGCCTCGCTCCGTGCAGCTCGGCCGGGAGCGAGTCGAGCGGCTGCCCCGCTTCGAAGTTCGAAGGCGTCCCCGTCGAGCGACGGGAGTCTCGGCGCGCCACTTCCGTTCGAGGAACCTCTCCCGGGGGCGCCTTATTCATCGAGACCTTCGTCGGCGAGCCGGAGGACCGCGCGAAAATCGAAGCGGGCTAGCGCACCGCGACGCCGTCGGGCGCCTCGAGTTTTAGTTCGAAGACTGCCGCTTTCGTTCGTCCGAGCGCGTTTTATTCATAATTACATTATGATTATATTAATATCTTTTTCACACCGAGCGCCGACTTGCAAAAATTGTGAGCTTGCAGAATACGCGAAATTCGAGATCGGTCTGCTTGTTGATGTTATTATAAGACATTCCAGACTCCCAGTCGACGAGTTAAATTTATGGGGCCGTTCCTATTAAAGATAACGCTCCGCTGAGTGTAAGATTTGCCGAAGCTTGGTCGGTATTAATTTATAACGGCCTAATTTTTTTGCTTCTGCTCGGACAATAAGTTATGACGAGATGGGAAGCGCGAGGCGCCTATTTTCCTTCGCGTATTTGCTTTTCGGAGAGGAGTTTTAAAACCGTATCTCGACTTCGAATGACGCTCTCTCTTCAACACATAAAAGCTCCTCTTAAGCCCGGATAATGAGGAAAATTGCAGACAACGGCCATACCACATTGAAAGCACCGGTTCTCGTCCGATCACCGAAGTTAAGCAATGTCGGGCGCGGTCAGTACTTGGATGGGTGACCGCTTGGGAACACCGCGTGCCGTTGTCACTTTTTTTGTGACCTCTTGCTTCTTCGAGATTGATTTTTAAAACGGACGAGGACCTTTTCAAGCTAAAACTCACTTTTTAGGCTGATATTCTGTACGCGCACATACATGTAAATAGTTTGCTAGATGCCGGAGTCGGCTCTCGCTTACTTTTAGTTCTGCATTATAATTTCAGCCTTCTTTGTTGTTATGTTCGCACGACCATTGGTCACGTACTACATATTCTTAACGGCGTCGCATATCGAGCGATCAAGATAAATTTCATATCGAGTTGGCCGATGTTACATCACGTTTATGTGGTGCAAACTAGATCTGAAATTTATTTCATCGCCCCACTAATCGTTATGGCCTTTGTTATTATGTGTATTAGTACTGCTTTGTTATTTATATTACTATTAGAGTTATTATTAAAAATCGGATATTTGCAAGAAAAGAAAAAAAAACGAAAGATCCATATGAAAAAAGCGTTTTTTTTTAAATTAAAAAGTAAGAAAAGAATTAAAAAACAAAAGATCCATACGGAAAAAGCGTTTTTTTTTTAAATTAAAAAGTAAGAAAAGATTAAAAAACAAAAGATCCATGTGAAAAAAGATTTTTTTTAAATCAAAGCGTAAGAAAAGATTAAAAAAACAAAAGATCCATATGAAAAAAGATCTTTTTTAAACTAAAACGTAAGAAAAGATTTAAAAAACAAAAGATCGAATGAAAAAAGATTTTTTTTAAATTAAAGCGTAAGAAAAGATTAAAAAAACAAAAGATGTATATGAAAAAAGATCTTTTTCAAACTAAAACGTAAGAAAAGAATTAAAAAACAAAAGATCCATATGGAAAAAGCGTTTTTTTTTAAATTAAAAGGTAAGAAAAGATTAAAAAAACAAAAGATCCATATGAAAAAAGATCTTTTTTAAACTAAAACGTAAGAAAAGATTTAAAAAACAAAAGATCGAATGAAAAAAGATTTTTTTTAAACTAAAGCGTAAGAAAAGATTAAAAAAACAAAAGATCCATATGGAAAAAGATTTTTTTTAAACTAAAACGTAAGAAAAGAATTAAAAAACAAAAGATCCATATGAAAAAAGATCTTTTTTAAACTAAAACGTAAGAAAAGATTTAAAAAACAAAAGATCCATATGAAAAAAGATGTTTTTTAAACTAAAACGCAAGAAAAGATTTAAAAAACGAAAGATCCATATGGAAAAAGCGTTTTTTTTTAAATTAAAAGGTAAGAAAAGATTAAAAAAACAAAAGTTCCATATGAAAAAAGATCTTTTTTAAACTAAAACGTAAGAAAAGATTTAAAAAACAAAAGATCCATATGAAAAAAGATGTTTTTAAAAACTAAAATGCAAGAAAAGATTTAAAAAACAAAAGATCCATATGAAAAAAGATGTTTTTTAAACTAAAACGCAAGAAAAGATTTAAAAAACAAAAGATCCATATGAAAAAAGAATTTTGTTAAAACTAAAACGTAAGAAAAGATTTAAAAAACGAAAGATCTATATGAAAAAAGATTTTTTTTAAATTAAAGCGTAAGAAAAGATTTAAAAAACAAAAGATTCATATGAAAAAAGAGTTTTTTTTAAACTAAAACGTAAGTAAAGATTTAAAAAACGATAGATCCATATGAAAAAAACGTTTTTTAAAATTAAAACGCAAGAAAAGATTTAAAAAACAAAAGATCTATATGAAAAAAGATTTTTTTAAGCTAAAACGTAAGAGAAGGTTGAAAAACAAAGGATCCATATGAGACACGGGTTTTTTTATAGGAAAACCTAAGTGAGAGTAGTAGTATCTCTTTACAAGCCAACGTAAGAAACGACATAGACTTTGATATTAAAAGTATCTAATAAGCAAGCGATCCAAACGGCCGGATGTTACGCACAAGATGAAACACGAAACTCGCCCGCGAATTCGAAGAATTCGGCTGATCGGACGATAAAACCGATACGGGCGTTATCGGTGTGCGAAGCAGATGGAGAGGGAGATCGAACGTTTTAGGCCGAGTAGCAGGGAGCAGCCGACGCAAGCACTGGGCGCGGGTTAGCGGCAGCAAAATCGAACACGAGATTTGCGTGCGCGAGCGACAGAGAAAGAAAAGCCCCGACGAGAGTTAGGCAGGTAGCGAGTTCGAAGCCGGTTCGGGGCAACTTTTTAAAAAATCCCTCAAAGCGCGTATGCACATACCTGACCCGTGTCACCTCGAAAACTGAAATTGGGCGTCGCAGAAGGTCTCTCCTTGACAAATTCGATAGCGAGGGCAACGTGCACATAAAAAATTTTAAATATCGAACGGGCCAACGGCCGAAGTCCGAGAATTGCGAAAGACGCGAGCGCAAGCAAAACAAACGGCGCCGCCGTACGTTAATGTACTGTTGGTAACAAATTATTTCAAAACGTCACTCTCCCAGTAAAGCCAAGAATGAGTTTAGTTATAATTATTCGACAAATTGCACATTTATCTAATTTTATAATTGTTTCCTATCGTAGTTTTTGATATTAAAATTTGATATGACATATGACGGGTTGGATATTATTCACATCACAGTTAAAAAGTCATTTCGTCAACTAAAATAATAGAAATTCGTGGCTTCTAGATTTGTTACTCGTCCTAGTCTTTTCTCTTTGTGTAGCAACAGTACAAGATGAAACACGAAACTCGCCCGCGAATTCGGATAATTCGCCTGCAGTTCGATAAAACCCATTGAGGGACGCAGAGCGAGCGAGAGAGCGCGCGCGCGCGCGCGGGAGAGAGAGAGAGTCAGAGAGAGTATGAGTGCGCGTGCGTAAGAGTGAAAGACCGAACGTTTATTGTTCGAGCAGCTGATGTACGCGGGTCCGATGCACTAAAAAGAAAAACGAGATTTGCATGCGCGAGCGACAGAGAAAGAAACGAATCGGCGGGCGTTAGGTAGGTAGCGAGTTCGAAGCCGGTTCGGGGCAACTTTTTTAAAAATCCTTCAAAGCGCGTATGCACATACCCAACCCGTGTCATCTCGAAAACTGAAATTGGGCGTCGCAGAAGGTTTCTCTTTGACAAATTCGATAGCACTTGCAACGTGCGCTTCGAACAATTTCAAATATCGAGAGGGCCAACGGCCGAAGTCCGAGAATAGCGAAAGATGCGAGCGCAAGCAAAACAAACGGCGCGGCGCGGCGCCGTGTTACACGTACACAGCTGATTGCAAATAAAACTGGGTCAGCTGGTATGCAATATGATGTACGATAAAACATTAAACACTCGTAATTATGTTGCTTTTTCTAATGCTTCTTTCTTTTTAATAGTATTTTATGTAGTCGACCTACGGAAATATGAGTTGGAGCAATTTTAAAACGTTATTAAAAACGCAAAAAGTAGTCTCGAGACTTGACCCAGTTTTATTTGCAATCAGCTGTGCAAGACGAAACTCGCAAGCACGCGGAGGAGATTAAAATATTCATTTTTAAAGTTACCGGTGTTCGATCGTCGTTTGGTTTTTCGCCTTCCGAGTTTTTTAAATTTATCGTCTAGCGAGATATTCTTTTTGCGAGGTGGATTGTGGTTCTGAAAAGAACCGTTTTTTTAGAGCTGCAACTTCCGCCCGGAGGAGCGGAGCTTCGCCTTCGGCTTCTTACTTCGAGCTGGTGTACTTGGTGACGGCCTTGGTTCCTTCGCTCACGGCGTGCTTCGCCAGCTCGCCGGGCAACAGAAGCCTGACGGCCGTTTGGATCTCCCGGCTCGTGATGGTCGAACGCTTGTTGTAGTGCGCCAGGCGGGAGGCCTCGGCGGCGATGCGCTCGAAGATGTCGTTGACGAAGCTGTTCATGATGCTCATCGCCTTGCTGGAGATGCCGGTGTCGGGATGCACCTGCTTCAGCACCTTGTAGATGTAGATGGCGTAGCTCTCCTTCCTCCTGCGCTTCTTTTCTTGTCGCCCTTCGAGATGTTCTTCTGCGCCTTTCCGGCCTTCTTTGCTGCTTTTCCGCTGGTCTTGGGTGGCATGGCTGCGATAGAATGGGTTTGCTGTGATCCTTTCGAACTTCGACTTCGACTGCGACTGCGACTGCGGTCTTCTGATTCGGCTCGAGATTTAATGTCGGAACGAAAATGAGCCCTGTTTTGTGGTCTCGGTCTAATTCTTGTAGGCTCCACCCAGCGCGACTCCCGAGCCCCGATTGGCAAACGCGGTTCCCTATAAATTCGTTGCGCGCCGGCAGGCAGAAAGTTTACGAGCGACAGCGGTCCGGGGAGTCCAGGGCATTAGCCGGTTGGTTCCCTGGTCGCATAAACAAAAAGAATTGTCTGACAGACGCTACAGCCATGAGCGCAGCAGCCATCAGACGAGAAGAGGAGCTTAGCATCAACCCAGATGCAAACACCGCCAGCACCACCCGAGATGCCACAAATCAGCAAAGGCCAACCCACACTTCCACCGGGAAGCCCCAATCCAGATCCACCGTCCACCTCATCACCAAGGGCAACACCGCCAATCCTCCGACGCTCACTGCCTGCGTTAAAACAGGCAAAAGCAAGGCGAGCACCGAGAACGAGCCAGTGACGAAGAAGAAGAAGAAGGTGCAGCACGCAGAAGTTCCTGCGAACGAAGAGGACATGGACGTAGAGCGCCCGATTAGCCCACGAAGCTACTCAGATGCTTTACAGAGCACAAACCCAACCAGCAGCACTCAAAATCCTGCTGCAAACCCACCGAGCCGCCCAACCAGAAAAGACCGCATGCCACCGATATTTATCGACACAATCGAGAAATTCACGTGGCATGCGAGAAATCTGAAGGAAGTCCTAGGGAAGGAACCCGACATCCGAGCCGTGGGCATGGGAGCCCGCATCCATGCCGAGGACGCTATCCAATTCCGTCATACGCAGGAATATCTGCGAAAACACAAAATTGAATTCCACACATATACTGTCGCAGCAGAGCGCGAAATAAAAGTGGTGATAAAAGGCCTGGCGCACAGCATCACCACAGACGAGATCGCCGAAGAACTGAGGGACAGAGGCTACACAACCACCTACGTCACCCAGTTCAAGGGGAAAAACCGCAGGGCTAGCAACACTTTTATGGTAGCCCTAAAAAACCTGCCAATAACCAAGAATATCTACGCCATTAAGGAGCTCCTTTACTGCCACGGCATTAAAATTGAGGCATTCAAAACGACAAGAGCCGTTCCACAATGCTTCGCCTGCCAGAGGTTCGGGCACTCTAGTATCAACTGTGGATTCGAACCCAGATGCGTAAAATGCGCCAAGGCACACACAGCATCACAGTGCCAAAAGAAACCGGAAGAAACTCCCACTTGTGTGAACTGCTCCGGACCTCATCCCGCTAACTACAGGAACTGCCCGGCCTATGAGGCAGAAGTAAACAAAAAAGCGAGAAAAACCACCAACCTACTCGCAGCCGAGAACGCAACTCCAGTTCAGGGCGAAGCACCACCTCATACAACAGAAACAACCTCCCGAGCAGCCCAACAAGCAACACAGCAGGCTCCACAACAAGTTCCACAACAAGCCCCACAGCTGGCCCCACCACCAGCAGAACCAGTAGCCAAAAAACAACAGCCGAAAAAGAGAACAGCAAAAGCTGCAGCTCCACCAGCCACGGCACCTAATACCAGCACCAGCAGCAACAAAGCTGCACCATCGGCCATTTCAAACGATACAGCAGTCGCACCACCGTCTAATGCAAGCGAAACAGCAGCCGTCCCAACATCTTCCTCCCCGGACTCAAACACGGGGCCAAAAGTACCACCGATTGACTTCCAAAAAGTCCTTCGGTGGGTCTACAAAATATGGGAGGACTATACCGCTGGCAAGCCTATCATAGCCACGGTTATAGCCGCCGTCACCGACATTTTAAAACACGATGGCTAACACAAACAAAAAGTCGCTGAAAATCGCCTTCTGGAACGCCAACAGCATCCGTAACAAAAGACAACAACTAAAACTGCTGCTCCAGGAAGCCGACATCGATGTGATGCTTCTAGGCGAAACTCACCTCACAGGCAAAGACAAATTCAAAATCCCAAATTATGAGATATACCGGACGGACAGGCCTGTTGCACAAGGACAACCAGGAAGGGGAGGCACGGCAATTCTGGTTCACCGACGCCTGATACATCAAAGCATCGACGTGCCCGAAAACAGCCTCGAGCCGACTGGAATTAAAATCCAAGCTCCGTGCGGCGAGATAAAAATCATCGCCGTGTATCGCAGCCCGCAGATTCCTCTGCTAACAGAAGATGTCGATGACCTTTTCCCAGATCAGACGCCCACCATCATAGCCGGGGACCTGAACGCTAAGCACACTACCTGGGGCTCCCGAATAAACACCACCGCAGGAAGAAGGCTATACCTCCACACAGCAGGAAGAAATCTGGCAGTAGCAGGGCCAGATGAACCTACCCACATTCCCGCCGACTACAGACACCAGCCAGATGTCCTGGACATTGCCATAATGCAGAACATCCCGTACATGTATCAACTTGAAGTCATCCAGGACCTCAGCTCCGACCACCTGCCTGTGCTAATGACCCTCGCCGCAGATATTACCAAGATAAGGCTCCAGGCAGAGCGCAAAGTGACCGACTGGGAAGGTTTCCACGAACACCTCCGCCAGAAAATACAAAACGGAAACCCAAACATTAATGGACCACAGGACATCGACCGCTGTGTGGAGGAACTTACCACAAACATCGGTGAGGCACTGCAGCTCAACACTAAAATCATCCGCCTATCGACCTCCAGGGAAAAGCTGCCTGGCTATCTAAAGAATGAAATCAGGGAAAAACGCAGGCTTATCCGGAGATGGCAACTAACACGCGATCCGGAGGTCAAACGACAGCTGAACGCCAAACAAGAAGCCCTGAAGATAGCCATCCAAGAGTACAAAAACGCTCAGTGGAACACATACGTACTCGAAACGATCAAGGAAGCAGGCAACATACACCAAGCCTGCAAAAAACTAACAAAAAACAAATCATCTGTGTGCCCGCTAAACAGCCCCCAAGGCCCAGTGTACGATCCAGCAGGCCGAGCGGAAATATTCGCGGAAACTCTGCAGCAAAATTTTACGCCGAATCCCACGACGGATCAGGAACACTCCGACTATGTGAGTCACCAGGTGGAACAATTGCTCCATGTGGAACCAATAAACCACATACGATTCGTCTCACCAGCAGAAGTGCAGGATGTAATATTGCAACAAAACCGTCGGAAGGCCCCCGGAGCCGACGGGATATCCTACTGGGCGTTACAAAACATGACAAAAACAACGCTTGCCTTCTTAACGAGAATATTCAATGGCATAATTACCAACCGCTATTACCCGCAACAATGGAAGAGGGCAATAATAATTATGCTGCCAAAACCTGGGAAGCAACGCCGAGATCCAAACAACCACCGGCCCATCGCTCTACTGCCCACGATGTCCAAAATCCTGGAAAGAGTCCTTCTGGCAAGGCTCAGTCAGTACATCACAATCCGGCCCGAACAGTTCGCGTTCAGACAACACCACTCCACTGAACTACAGCTGGTAAGGGTCGTGGACGCCGTCGCCGAGGCGTACAACCGGGGAAGGACGACGGTAGCAGCTTTTATGGACCTGGAGAAGGCCTTCGACAGAGTATGGACCGAAGGACTGCTATACATCTTAGCCACAGAACACGCGATTCCGCTGGCCTTCATCCAACTCCTGCACTCTTACCTGACTGGCAGGAGCTTTCAGGTTAGAGTGGAGGGCCATACCTCATCCCGGAAGGATATCAGAGCCGGCGTTCCACAAGGGGGATGCCTGTCACCGATACTGTTCAATGCCTTCGTGAACAACATCCCGGCAAGAGCAGAGGCAAACATCGCGCTGTACGCCGACGACGCGATGTTTTTCGCTAACTGCAGAATACCTGCCTCCGCCACAAATAAGGTGCAGCGACAGGTAGATGCCGCAGTCGAGTGGTATCACCGGTGGAGATTGAAAGTAAACGCCAACAAGACCGAGGCGATCGTCTTCTCCGCGAAGTCCACGAACAATCTCCGACCCATCTCTGTTGGAGGCGACAGAATTCCATGGAGCAGCTCGGTGAAGTACCTTGGCGTCACACTGGACCGCAAACTCACTTTCCACCAACACGTCGAGACAATCGTTCAAAAGGCAAGAGCAGCCCGGGCGAGGCTATACCCCATCTTCTGCCAAAACTGCGAGCTAAACCACGACACTAAGACGGCAGTTTTCAAAACGTACGTGAGACCTATACTCACGTACGCTTCAGCCAGCTGGATGACATACATATCAACATCCAACCAGAAGAAGATAGAGGCAGTCCAGAACATCTGCCTCAGGACAATCACCGGCGCTCCATGGTTCGTCCCAAACGAGGAGCTGCGTGAACACCTCGAGATACCGTCGATTCGCCAGTTCTGCGTGGAACTGGCAACAAAGACGTTCGAACGAATCGATACGGCCGATCAGCTGTTCCTAAGGACCATCGCTCCCGTAGAAGGAACGCAACAATTAAAAAAGAAGAGACCCAGGAGACTCCTGGAGAACGAATAATACAAAAACACCAGGCAACCACAACATCTTCAAGCAGCCAAAACCTATAGTTAATGCTGCTCCAGGAGAGGACCTTGAGACGGTCCAGTCCATCCACGAAGGCAGGCCCGCTTCAATACACGGTCGACTTCTCGTTCTATCGCGTCTGCTGCTTATATTCCGATCCTACTAGAACAATGTCCGGACGCGGTAAGGGAGGAAAGGTCAAGGGAAAGGCGAAGTCCCGCTCCAGCCGTGCCGGCCTCCAGTTCCCAGTCGGCAGAATACACAGGCTCCTCAGGAAGGGCAACTACGCGGAGCGCGTCGGCGCCGGGGCGCCCGTCTACCTGGCCGCCGTCATGGAGTACCTCGCCGCCGAAGTTCTCGAGTTGGCCGGCAACGCGGCCCGCGACAACAAGAAGACCCGCATCATCCCCCGCCATCTCCAGCTGGCGATAAGGAACGACGAGGAGCTGAACAAGCTGCTCTCCGGAGTCACGATCGCCCAGGGCGGCGTCCTGCCGAACATCCAGGCGGTTCTGTTGCCCAAGAAAACGGAAAAGAAGGCTTAAGTTCGAAAAAACTATGAGCAAAAAACCGGCCCTTCTCAGGGCCACAAATTCTCTTTCAAAAAGAATGCATCTCACAGACGTTACTGCTATTTGTTAGATTTAATTATTAATACTGGAATAAAGCGATCCTGCCCGGGTTGCATTACAAGCAATCGTTTAGTAGTGATCGCAGGCTGTCGCACAAATTTTTTTCAATTCAACTTTCGGCTCTCCTTTGTTTAATTTTACGACAAATTATTAACGAAATGCTTAGGAACGCATTCTTCGATCCGTTTAGTTTTACGACAACCAACTATTAATAATTTGCAAGCTTCTAAAGCCTCAAGGCTGGCCAAACCAAACTCTTTCGTTATTGCCGCTCATTACATGACGTTTTTAGTTTTTAACTGGTAAAGAGTAAATTGTCGCACGTCTGATAGATATATCTTTTTGTTGTGAAAATTTGTGGTTCTGAAAAGAACCGTTTTTTTTTAAATTCCTTCTGCGATGACGGGGCAGTTTCGTTTGCAGCTCGCTTAACCGCCGAAGCCGTACAGGGTGCGGCCTTGCCGCTTCAGGGCGTACACGACGTCCATGGCGGTGACGGTCTTCCTCTTGGCGTGCTCGGTGTAGGTGACGGCGTCCCTGATGACGTTCTCGAGGAACACCTTCAGCACGCCCCGGGTCTCCTCGTAGATGAGGCCGGAGATGCGCTTGACGCCGCCTCGTCGGGCCAGGCGACGGATCGCAGGCTTCGTGATGCCCTGGATGTTGTCGCGGAGCACCTTGCGGTGACGCTTGGCGCCCCCTTTGCCCAATCCTTTACCTCCCTTGCCGCGGCCGGTCATCTTTAGCTCGGATCTCGGATTCTCGGACTTCGAACGTTGAACTGGAAAGCGATGCGGGCTGGCCTCGTTGCTGAGAATGCCTGTGAAAATTTCGGGCTGCGCTCCTCTCTTTTATCAACTCGACTCGAGCGAGAGGCGTGCCCGGGCGCTCCGGGCTGCCAATGGGCACGAACCAGAGTCTATAAATGCAACTTTCAAAGGATCGCGGCCGTTACATCTTCGTTCCAGCTCTGTCCGTGCAAGTCGCAAGAGTACTTTACCGTTTTACTCTATTCGCCATGGCCCGTACCAAGCAGACGGCTCGTAAATCTACCGGAGGCAAGGCCCCGCGCAAACAGCTCGCGACTAAGGCGGCGAGGAAGAGCGCTCCCGCGACCGGCGGCGTCAAGAAGCCCCATCGCTACAGGCCCGGTACCGTCGCCCTCCGCGAGATCAGGCGCTACCAGAAATCCACCGAGCTCCTCATTCGCAAGCTGCCCTTCCAGCGTCTGGTCCGCGAGATCGCCCAGGACTTCAAGACCGACCTGCGATTCCAGAGCTCCGCCGTCATGGCGCTCCAGGAGGCGAGCGAGGCGTACCTGGTCGGCCTCTTCGAGGACACCAATCTGTGCGCCATCCACGCCAAGAGGGTGACCATCATGCCCAAAGACATACAGCTGGCGAGACGCATCAGAGGCGAACGGGCCTAATTCAATCGCGCCCGCGATAAAACCCAAATTAAAAAAAAACGGTTCTTTTCAGAACCACAAAATTCTAAAGAAAAGAATGTCCAAGATGCGACTTGTTACTTTTAATATTGAACTCTTTGCAACCTCAATTTAAATAGCTCTTTTGCGCCTTCTTGCTGTGCTATTGTTTCTTTGAATTTGAAATTCGAATTGCCTTTACTGTTAAAAGCGCGAGTTTCGTTTTAACTTGAGATAAAATATTTTCGAGTGTGATTTATGCGGTGCTCGTGAAAAGCGGCAGGCTGACTTCGCGTCAGTTGAAATTGCGAAGTTGCACACCTAGTTACTTTTAATATTCCTTGTTACGCAAAACCTCCCTATTTAATATAATTATAATTAGCTCAATTGATTTATTACATTAACTTTAATTAAAATATCTCTCGATGCTCTAAACCTCATTCGTTAGCTGCATTGAATCGGTGTGATTACGTTGAAATTCAAAAATTGTGCCTCGCAGCTGCATTACGATATTATTAAGCAAATGATTTTTGCGGTGCTCGTTAACACCAGCAGAACTCAACGTCTGTCGATAATTCTTTTTGTAAAAATATTTGTGGCCCTGAAAAGGGCCATTTTAATGCCGCGTCGCGGCGGCACGTCGTCGGGAGTAGAGGATCCTGGCTGCTGGAGGCCGGCCGGTGGTTGTGGTGTGGACGGCGACGCATTACTTCTTTTTCGCTGCTGCCTTCTTGGGGGACGCCGCCTTGGCGGGGGCCTTCGCCTTCTTGGGTTTCGGAGCTTTAGGCTTCTTCGTGGGCACTTTGGTGGTCTTTTTCGCCTTCGAGGGCGACTTGGGCTTGGCGGCCTTCTTCTCGGCGGCGGCGGACGGGGAAGCGGCGGCTGCCTTCTTACCTTTAGGTTTCTTTTCGGCGGCCTTCTTCGGCTTGGCGGCTTTCTTGGCGGCCGTCGAGCCCTTAGGCCTTCCGGAGCCCGGCTTCCTGCCCGCCGCCTTCTTGGGCGTCGCGGCTGAGCCCTGCTTGTCAGACTGCTTGGCGGAACCGCCTCCGGCGGCGCCGCCGCTCAGCTTGAAAGAGCCCGAAGCGCCCTTACCTTTGGTTTGAACGAGAGCTCCGGACGCGACCGCCGATTTCAGGTACTTCTTGATGAACGGCGACAGCTTCTCGGCGTCCACCTTGTAGTTGGCGGCGACGTACTTCTTGATCGCCTGAAGTGACGAGCCGCCTCTCTCCTTGAGGCTCTTGATCGCGTTGTTCACCATCTCGGAGGTGCGAGGGTGGTTGGGCTTCGCGCGGGCCCCTCCGGCCTTGGCGCCCTTCTTCGCGGACTTCTTCGACGAAGCGGGCGTGGATGCGGCGGCCGCCGACGCCGCCGCAGGGGATGCCGTTGCCGAATCTGCCATCGCGCACACACTAAACTCGAACTGGATAACTCACTTAACTTTTTAACAATTTCACTCGTTACTCGCGCAACCCGCGGCTGTAAACTGTATAGGTAAAAGCAGCGAACTTTGCTTTCGGGCAGAACGAGACTGAATCGCGAGCGCGAGCAAGCTCACCGATACCCAACTGCGAGCGCTCGTACCGGCAATAGAAATCGCTAGAAATTTTCAATCCTCCTCGACGGCCTCGTACATGGCGCTTTCGTGTTCGCCGCCTTCGCGTTCCGACGGCGGCGACGCCCGCGTCTTTCGAGTTACGGCGATCCACTTTCGCACTCGCCGAGGAGAAACACCGGGCCGTCGGATCGTCGCGCCGGCGTTCGACGGAGCGGCCGCCGGGCCCGCCGAGCGCCTCGAATTTCCCGAGAATCTAGGTCTCCGCCGGCGCGTTCTCCTCTTTGGTGCGCCGCAGGACTCCCTTCCGTCGTCGGGGAGCGGCGTCCGGGGGTCTCCGGGAAGGCGGCCGGTACCGTCCGTCACCGTCCCGAGCGGCATCGCCGTGGCTCTTTCGGTTCGGCGAAAATTCGCTCTCGAGCCTCGCTCCGTGCAGCTCGGCCGGGAGCGAGTCGAGCGGCTGCCCCGCTTCGAAGTTCGAAGGCGTCCCCGTCGAGCGACGGGAGTCTCGGCGCGCCACTTTCCGTTCGAGGAACCTCTCCCGGGGGCGCCTTATTCATCGAGACCTTCGTCGGCGAGCCGGATGACCGCGCGAAAATCGAAGCGGGCTAGCGCACCGCGACGCCGTCGGGCGCCTCGAGTTTTAGTTCGAAGACTGCCGCTTTCGTTCGTCCGAGCGCGTTTTATTCATAATTACATTATGATTATATTAATATCTTTTTCACACCGAGCGCCGACTTGCAAAAATTGTGAGCTTGCAGAATACGCGAAATTCGAGATCGGTCTGCTTGTTGATGTTATTATAAGACATTCCAGACTCCCAGTCGACGAGTTAAATTTATGGGGCCGTTCCTATTAAAGATAACGCTCCGCTGAGTGTAAGATTTGCCGAAGCTTGGTCGGTATTAATTTATAACGGCCTAATTTTTTTGCTTCTGCTCGGACAATAAGTTATGACGAGATGGGAAGCGCGAGGCGCCTATTTTCCTTCGCGTATTTGCTTTTCGGAGAGGAGTTTTAAAACCGTATCTCGACTTCGAATGACGCTCTCTCTTCAACACATAAAAGCTCCTCTTAAGCCCGGATAATGAGGAAAATTGCAGACAACGGCCATACCACATTGAAAGCACCGGTTCTCGTCCGATCACCGAAGTTAAGCAATGTCGGGCGCGGTCAGTACTTGGATGGGTGACCGCTTGGGAACACCGCGTGCCGTTGTCACTTTTTTTGTGACCTCTTGCTTCTTCGAGATTGATTTTTAAAACGGACGAGGACCTTTTCAAGCTAAAACTCACTTTTTAGGCTGATATTCTGTACGCGCACATACATGTAAATAGTTTGCTAGATGCCGGAGTCGGCTCTCGCTTACTTTTAGTTCTGCATTATAATTTCAGCCTTCTTTGTTGTTATGTTCGCACGACCATTGGTCACGTACTACATATTCTTAACGGCGTCGCATATCGAGCGATCAAGATAAATTTCATATCGAGTTGGCCGATGTTACATCACGTTTATGTGGTGCAAACTAGATCTGAAATTTATTTCATCGCCCCACTAATCGTTATGGCCTTTGTTATTATGTGTATTAGTACTGCTTTGTTATTTATATTACTATTAGAGTTATTATTAAAAATCGGATATTTGCAAGAAAAGAAAAAAAAACGAAAGATCCATATGAAAAAAGCGTTTTTTTTTAAATTAAAAAGTAAGAAAAGAATTAAAAAACAAAAGATCCATACGGAAAAAGCGTTTTTTTTTAAATTAAAAAGTAAGAAAAGATTAAAAAACAAAAGATCCATGTGAAAAAAGATTTTTTTTAAATCAAAGCGTAAGAAAAGATTAAAAAAACAAAAGATCCATATGAAAAAAGATCTTTTTTAAACTAAAACGTAAGAAAAGATTTAAAAAACAAAAGATCGAATGAAAAAAGATTTTTTTTAAATTAAAGCGTAAGAAAAGATTAAAAAAACAAAAGATGTATATGAAAAAAGATCTTTTTTAAACTAAAACGTAAGAAAAGAATTAAAAAACAAAAGATCCATATGGAAAAAGCGTTTTTTTTTAAATTAAAAGGTAAGAAAAGATTAAAAAAACAAAAGATCCATATGAAAAAAGATCTTTTTTAAACTAAAACGTAAGAAAAGATTTAAAAAACAAAAGATCGAATGAAAAAAGATTTTTTTTAAACTAAAGCGTAAGAAAAGATTAAAAAAACAAAAGATCCATATGGAAAAAGATTTTTTTTAAACTAAAACGTAAGAAAAGAATTAAAAAACAAAAGATCCATATGAAAAAAGATCTTTTTTAAACTAAAACGTAAGAAAAGATTTAAAAAACAAAAGATCCATATGAAAAAAGATGTTTTTTAAACTAAAACGCAAGAAAAGATTTAAAAAACGAAAGATCCATATGGAAAAAGCGTTTTTTTTTAAATTAAAAGGTAAGAAAAGATTAAAAAAACAAAAGTTCCATATGAAAAAAGATCTTTTTTAAACTAAAACGTAAGAAAAGATTTAAAAAACAAAAGATCCATATGAAAAAAGATGTTTTTAAAAACTAAAATGCAAGAAAAGATTTAAAAAACAAAAGATCCATATGAAAAAAGATGTTTTTTAAACTAAAACGCAAGAAAAGATTTAAAAAACAAAAGATCCATATGAAAAAAGAATTTTGTTAAAACTAAAACGTAAGAAAAGATTTAAAAAACGAAAGATCTATATGAAAAAAGATTTTTTTTAAATTAAAGCGTAAGAAAAGATTTAAAAAACAAAAGATTCATATGAAAAAAGAGTTTTTTTTAAACTAAAACGTAAGTAAAGATTTAAAAAACGATAGATCCATATGAAAAAAACGTTTTTTAAAATTAAAACGCAAGAAAAGATTTAAAAAACAAAAGATCTATATGAAAAAAGATTTTTTTAAGCTAAAACGTAAGAGAAGGTTGAAAAACAAAGGATCCATATGAGACACGGGTTTTTTTATAGGAAAACCTAAGTGAGAGTAGTAGTATCTCTTTACAAGCCAACGTAAGAAACGACATAGACTTTGATATTAAAAGTATCTAATAAGCAAGCGATCCAAACGGCCGGATGTTACGCACAAGATGAAACACGAAACTCGCCCGCGAATTCGAAGAATTCGGCTGATCGGACGATAAAACCGATACGGGCGTTATCGGTGTGCGAAGCAGATGGAGAGGGAGATCGAACGTTTTAGGCCGAGTAGCAGGGAGCAGCCGACGCAAGCACTGGGCGCGGGTTAGCGGCAGCAAAATCGAACACGAGATTTGCGTGCGCGAGCGACAGAGAAAGAAAAGCCCCGACGAGAGTTAGGCAGGTAGCGAGTTCGAAGCCGGTTCGGGGCAACTTTTTAAAAAATCCCTCAAAGCGCGTATGCACATACCTGACCCGTGTCATCTCGAAAACTGAAATTGGGCGTCGCAGAAGGTCTCTCCTTGACAAATTCGATAGCGAGGGCAACGTGCACATAAAAAATTTTAAATATCGAACGGGCCAACGGCCGAAGTCCGAGAATTGCGAAAGACGCGAGCGCAAGCAAAACAAACGGCGCCGCCGTACGTTAATGTACTGTTGGTAACAAATTATTTCAAAACGTCACTCTCCCAGTAAAGCCAAGAATGAGTTTAGTTATAATTATTCGACAAATTGCACATTTATCTAATTTTATAATTGTTTCCTATCGTAGTTTTTGATATTAAAATTTGATATGACATATGACGGGTTGGATATTATTCACATCACAGTTAAAAAGTCATTTCGTCAACTAAAATAATAGAAATTCGTGGCTTCTAGATTTGTTACTCGTCCTAGTCTTTTCTCTTTGTGTAGCAACAGTACAAGATGAAACACGAAACTCGCCCGCGAATTCGGATAATTCGCCTGCAGTTCGATAAAACCCATTGAGGGACGCAGAGCGAGCGAGAGAGCGCGCGCGCGCGCGCGGGAGAGAGAGAGAGTCAGAGAGAGTATGAGTGCGCGTGCGTAAGAGTGAAAGACCGAACGTTTATTGTTCGAGCAGCTGATGTACGCGGGTCCGATGCACTAAAAAGAAAAACGAGATTTGCATGCGCGAGCGACAGAGAAAGAAACGAATCGGCGGGCGTTAGGTAGGTAGCGAGTTCGAAGCCGGTTCGGGGCAACTTTTTTAAAAATCCTTCAAAGCGCGTATGCACATACCCAACCCGTGTCATCTCGAAAACTGAAATTGGGCGTCGCAGAAGGTTTCTCTTTGACAAATTCGATAGCACTTGCAACGTGCGCTTCGAACAATTTCAAATATCGAGAGGGCCAACGGCCGAAGTCCGAGAATAGCGAAAGATGCGAGCGCAAGCAAAACAAACGGCGCGGCGCGGCGCCGTGTTACACGTACACAGCTGATTGCAAATAAAACTGGGTCAGCTGGTATGCAATATGATGTACGATAAAACATTAAACACTCGTAATTATGTTGCTTTTTCTAATGCTTCTTTCTTTTTAATAGTATTTTATGTAGTCGACCTACGGAAATATGAGTTGGAGCAATTTTAAAACGTTATTAAAAACGCAAAAAGTAGTCTCGAGACTTGACCCAGTTTTATTTGCAATCAGCTGTGCAAGACGAAACTCGCAAGCACGCGGAGGAGATTAAAATATTCATTTTTAAAGTTACCGGTGTTCGATCGTCGTTTGGTTTTTCGCCTTCCGAGTTTTTTAAATTTATCGTCTAGCGAGATATTCTTTTTGCGAGGTGGATTGTGGTTCTGAAAAGAACCGTTTTTTTAGAGCTGCAACTTCCGCCCGGAGGAGCGGAGCTTCGCCTTCGGCTTCTTACTTCGAGCTGGTGTACTTGGTGACGGCCTTGGTTCCTTCGCTCACGGCGTGCTTCGCCAGCTCGCCGGGCAACAGAAGCCTGACGGCCGTTTGGATCTCCCGGCTCGTGATGGTCGAACGCTTGTTGTAGTGCGCCAGGCGGGAGGCCTCGGCGGCGATGCGCTCGAAGATGTCGTTGACGAAGCTGTTCATGATGCTCATCGCCTTGCTGGAGATGCCGGTGTCGGGATGCACCTGCTTCAGCACCTTGTAGATGTAGATGGCGTAGCTCTCCTTCCTCCTGCGCTTCTTTTTCTTGTCGCCCTTCGAGATGTTCTTCTGCGCCTTTCCGGCCTTCTTTGCTGCTTTTCCGCTGGTCTTGGGTGGCATGGCTGCGATAGAATGGGTTTGCTGTGATCCTTTCGAACTTCGACTTCGACTGCGACTGCGACTGCGGTCTTCTGATTCGGCTCGAGATTTAATATCGGAATCGATAACGATAAAATACGATAAAATACGTATATTTAACAGAATATGTACAGGTGATTATTTACAAAACATTTTAATATTATTAAGATAAGTCCGTGGGGTTGGGCCGTTCTAGGCTTTTGGCCTCTTCAGCCCTGGGGTCTTCCTTCCTTCTTGTGGGTTGGTGGTTCTTCTTCTGGTCCTGATGTTGGGGTTGTTTTTTCTTTCATCGGTGGGCGGCATCTGTAATCATAGAAAAATTTGTGTAGTATTGGCATCTCACAGACGTTACTGCTATTTGTTAGATTTAATTATTAATACTGGAATAAAGCGATCCTGCCCGGGTTGCATTACAAGCAATCGTTTAGTAGTGATCGCAGGCTGTCGCACAAATTTTTTTCAATTCAACTTTCGGCTCTCCTTTGTTTAATTTTACGACAAATTATTAACGAAATGCTTAGGAACGCATTCTTCGATCCGTTTAGTTTTACGACAACCAACTATTAATAATTTGCAAGCTTCTAAAGCCTCAAGGCTGGCCAAACCAAACTCTTTCGTTATTGCCGCTCATTACATGACGTTTTTAGTTTTTAACTGGTAAAGAGTAAATTGTCGCACGTCTGATAGATATATCTTTTTGTTGTGAAAATTTGTGGTTCTGAAAAGAACCGTTTTTTTTAAATTCCTTCTGCGATGACGGGGCAGTTTCGTTTGCAGCTCGCTTAACCGCCGAAGCCGTACAGGGTGCGGCCTTGCCGCTTCAGGGCGTACACGACGTCCATGGCGGTGACGGTCTTCCTCTTGGCGTGCTCGGTGTAGGTGACGGCGTCCCTGATGACGTTCTCGAGGAACACCTTCAGCACGCCCCGGGTCTCCTCGTAGATGAGGCCGGAGATGCGCTTGACGCCGCCTCGTCGGGCCAGGCGACGGATCGCAGGCTTCGTGATGCCCTGGATGTTGTCGCGGAGCACCTTGCGGTGACGCTTGGCGCCCCCTTTGCCCAATCCTTTACCTCCCTTGCCGCGGCCGGTCATCTTTAGCTCGGATCTCGGATTCTCGGACTTCGAACGTTGAACTGGAAAGCGATGCGGGCTGGCCTCGTTGCTGAGAATGCCTGTGAAAATTTCGGGAATGAATTTGAATTGAATTTTCAAAGTTTTTATTCAGTCAAGTAGATACAAGTCATAATTCTTAATAATTATCCCTAATCTATCCTAACTGAAAAGCCGCTATAGGGGTAGCATCCCCTCTTCAGCTTTGTTTACAATTATTTATGACAAAAAAAAAATCAAAAAAGAAAAATTTACATTTTAGTTGAGTTTAAATTTTAAAAAAAATTACTTTATTAGGGCGAGTGGCATAGAGAAAACTAGATAAATTGAAATCTTCGCGATCCTCGGCGGGTCCATGTCCTGGTGTCGTCATCCTCGGTGCCTGGCGTCGGGTCCCGGCGAAGTCCTGCTGGTGTCATCCGCTACACCAGCGAAACGTGCAGGAAGTTCCCGGAGTACGAAGCCGCAAACTGTAAACCAAAAAAATGATAAATAAGCGGCTTTAGTACTCGACCTATGCGGTCACGCAGGTTGGGAAATAGGTTTGATAAGGAGCTCATAAGGAAGCGGATTATGGCATGGAGAGAAGGATCTTCGGAGTGGGCGAGGACTTCTGGTGGAGGAGCGTCGACGGTTTTTAGCGGAGCGGCGGTGGCGGGAGTTGCAGCTTCTACAGGGCGCTCCGGGCATCTCGGAGAGAATGCGACGTGATCGCCGTTGCAGTTGCTGCATTTAGGGGTGGAAGTGGTTCTGCATGTACTGGTTGGGTGAAAAGCGCCGCAAATGCCGCAGACGGCCTTCCGCTGTTGACAAGCATCAGACGGATGGTCGAACTTTTGACATTTACGACACTGGATGGGCTGTGGCTTAGGAGGATGGGAGGGCTCTGCGTAGTAGGTAAAGTGGAACATACGCAGTCCCTTGGTGAGGAGGTGGTCGATGGTGGCTTGGGATTTGGTAGTGATTCGGAACAGGAAGGTAGGTTTGTCGGTGGCCTTGGCGATGATCCTCCAGGTGTTGATGTAATCGAGGCTGGCGGCGGCGAGCCCCGTCTTCACATCCTCGGCGTCGATTTCCAGCTGCACGCCGCGAAGCACGCAGGAGAAAGTGGGCGCCTTTTCTGCTGCTGCTCTGCGGGGGGCTGGAGTCCTGTAGTCCGAGGTGATGGTGAGGGGCCCGCCAACGTGGTGGGAGAGGGCGGCGAGGCGTTCACGGAGGTCCGCTTGCGGGGAGCTGAATGTAGCGACACCGCTGGCGAAGACCTTCAGGTTGGAGATGAGGAGGCCTGGGATCTTCCTGCACAGCTGCTCGAGGGCTTTTGGAGTCGCCGCATCACGGGGTAAACCTGAAACGGTAACAGAATTTATTAGGTTTGACGTAGAGCCTACTGAGGATCTGGAGGAATTGGAGGATTGGGAATTTGAGCGGCGACGTCGGGTGACGTCAGCCCAGGAAGCGGTGTTGGTGGAGGGTTCAGAGACGGAGGTTTCTGGAAGTATTGGAGTCGGAGGCGGTGGTGGAGTTGGTTGCGGAGCTGGAGTCGGAGGCGGCAGTGGAGTCGGTTGCGGAGCTGGCGTTGGGGTCGGCGGTCTCTCGACGAGGTAAGCGTCGAGCTGAGGCGGCAGCCTCCGCTTGAAGCCTAGCTGTTCGTTTGGATAAAAGTAGATTTGCTCATCTTCCAAGGAGGGAGTCACGCTCTTGTAGGCGAGTGTATGAACGACGTCTTGGAGGTAAATGTAGGGGAACATGTTGTACGCTTGCTTTGCAGTCAGGTGTGGCAATGGCTCCACCAACGTTGGCGGCGGGGTCGTCTTCTTATTCATCTTCTTGCTTCTTTTACGGCGGCGGTCAAGCGGGGTGTTGGGCAGCCCCTCCACGTCCACGTGCGCGGAGCGAAGAATCCTCTCTGACTGCGGGGCCTGCAGGCAGCTGCTGGACCTCACTGGAGTGGATAACATCTCGGCGGTGGACGTCGGTGGCGGCTGGTACGATGGTGGCTGGCGACTCATGCTTGCTGACAATTCTTTTTTAATTAACGCCTTGACATTCTTTTTATTGTTAGAGTCGAGCAGCTAATTCTCCGCCACTGCGGAACACGTGGAACCAACGACCCGAGGGTCTGGACTCGACACGTGCTCTTGGACTTTGAATTGAACTGCTGGCTCTGGAAGTTGGGCTGCTCTCGTAAGCACGTCTGCTCGGTGCGGTAGCTGGATGCGAGATGAAAACAATAAATCTTTCGCCTTTTACTAAAGATTTCCGTGGAGAGGAACAACTCAAATGAGTTTATAACTAATTTTTTTATACCCGGCGCAAGCTGGGTGCTAAAGCCAAGTACAAATCAGCTTCGCAATTGTACCCGTGTTCTGCTAACACGCAACAAAGTTGTGGTGTCCACTGATTAATGGCAAAACGACATTCCCGATTTTCCCGGCGTACGACGTGTATCTTTGGTATAATGCATTTAATTACAGTTTAAAAAATTTACACATATTAGATTAGCTAGTAATGATATTTAATCCAGTATTTCCTCTTATACCTAAATATACCGGACATGTTATATGACGAGTTGCTTTTCACCTAGCTTTAAAGATGCGTAATAATTTTTTTCGCGAAAAAATGATTATGCTTGCGTTTAATACTCTAAAGCGTGAGACAAAATAAAGCAACCCGTATTCATAAAATGCATCAGGTTTCTATTGTACACGCAGTACAATATAGCAAACAAAAAAAAAACTAAGCTGGAAAACTAACAAACATAGATGGCGCGGCTGTATTCCTCTCCCTAGTAATGTTCTCACACTGCTAGTATACAAGCGTCAATTAACTGCGCCGTCAGCACTCTGGTTTCTCTTCAGAGCGAATAAATCTTTCGCCTTTTACTAAAGATTTCCGTGGAGAGGAACAACTCTATAATAAAGCAGAACAGTTCCCAAGGTCAAACATATCAACTCGTGGTCTATGATCAGTTAGAATTTTGGGCGTGGTCTTGATATTAGCAGCGTTGCCAGACCTGGTAAAATTCTACGAATCTGGTACATTCTGAAACCGTTTCTACAAAAACACATTTTCCGTCAATCGTTTATATATCGACTCATTAATGCATGATTTTGTCTAAAAAATCATGCATTAATAGACCCGTTTTCGCAATTATTTTATATAGGCAACCATACGTACTAAACGTCAAATGTATCTGAAATGTCAAAACTAAAGGTTAAATTATTCCGTGGATTTATTAATATAAATATTTACATTAGAAAACGCTTCGCTCAATATCTTTGTGGCAGTTTGTATTTTATACCTATCGAGTTCTCAATGTATCCTTCGGCAACAGTTGTGGATTTCCAACCGCCAAGTATTTTAATTGCCGCAAAATTGCTCCGGCATCGGCAACCATACGTACTAAACTTCAAATGTATCTGAAATGTCAAAACTAATAAATATTTTTGATGGATTTTAATAAACATACGATTGACGGAAAAGTCTTGTAACCAACTCTTATGTTAATCGGTGATTAATTATCTCGCTCATTAACGCGTTCGCTCGCTCCACTCGCTCACGCGTTAAAATCTCTCGATTATTAATCACCTTTATTAACACACTTGTTGGTTAAATAACCATTTTAAAACGCGCATGTATTCATTCTGGCAACCCTGCATATTCTGACCCGAGTGGTTCCGAGCCGCCGATGCCATCGGTGACGTAACCGATCTTTGCCGTTTGTGTAATATGTGTGGTTAAAGTAATAAAGTTTGGAATTTACATTTATTATTTTCACAAAAAATCTTACTTATGCCCACTCGGAAATTGTTCAAAGGTATACCTGTTCAAATTATGCTGACTTGCGAAACCATTTGTCAAGTGTACATAAAGTGAAAATTGAGTATAATGAATTCTTCAGGTAGGTCATTAAAATCATTTGATATAATATAGTCATTCATATGATACATGCTTTTCAGCATTTCACCAGTGGAAAGACCAAATTGAAGGACGCACTTTGTCATCGTATCTAAATTGCTGGCGGATGGCAGTAAGAAACAATTTACAACTGTCATCGCTCTGTAAATTTTGTTTGTGTTCTAGGCAAATTAAAACAAGGTGTAACTTTTGAGCACATATTAAATGATATTAGTGATGCTGGCTTGACGAAAGAGGAATCACAACAAATCGTACTTTTATAGAAGGAAGACTTGCACAATATCGCAAGATAGTCCAGTTACCTTAGTCGGACAACCGCAGCATCTGCCAAAAAAATCCAAGTGAGCTGAAATTTTGCATACACCTGTAACTTTTGAGCACATATTAAATGATATTAGGGATGCTGGCTTGACGAAAGAGGAATCACAACAAATCGTACTTTTATAGAAAAAAGACTTGCACAATATCGCAAGATAGTCCAGTTACCTTAGTCGGACAACCGCAGGATCTGCCAAAAAAATCCAAGTGAGCTGAAATTTTGCATACACCTTTATTTTGACATTTCAAATAACATCTCAAAAGTCCCCATCGGTATCGCGCTTGCGTTTTGAGTTATTCAAGGTAAAATGTCAAATATCTCGCTTTCTATGGGTCGTATGACTTTTTTAGTTATTACAAAAAATGAAGGCTAGGAAATTCTCTACAAAAAAGACTATATAGTTTTTTTACATACAACTAACCGTTCAGTAAATAACACAATATTAAGTTTTGCAGACGGGTTTTACTTCTTTTTACGATAAAGAAAGTATTGCATTCACCCCAAAAATTCTAAATTGAATTTTCAACAGATCTTCACGTTTTAGAGTCCCCTGAACCCAAAAAACGTGTTTTTGTTCATTGGTCTGTCTGTCTGTGTGTCTGTCTGTCTGCGAACAGAATATCTCAAAAATGAAAAAAGGTATGGCGTTGAAACTTCATATATAAATTTTGTGTACTATCTAAATGCGACAGCTATCTTTTGAAGAAAATCGCATAACCGGAAGTATGATGTGTTTCAAAAACGGCTCCAACGGTTTTTTCAAACTTTACATTTTTATTACATTTTTAATGTGGAGTGATTGAGATGAGTGATTTTCAAGTTGAATTTTAGAGGTATTCAACTGAAAAATTACTTATCTCACACCGGTTATGCGATTTTCTTCAGAAGCTTGCTGTCGCATTTAGATAGTACAAAAAACTTATATATGAAGTTTCAACGCCATACCTCTTTTCGTTTATGAGTTATTCTGTTCACAGACAGACCGACGGACGGACACACAGACCGACGGACGGACACACAGACCAATGAGCAAAAACATGTTTTTTGGGGTCCGGGGGACTCTAAAACGTGAAGATCTGTTGAAAACCCAATTTCCGAATTTTTGGGGTGAATCCAATACTTTCTTTATCGTCAAAAGAAGTAAAACCCGTCTGCAAAACTTAATATTGTGTTATTTACTGAACGGTTAGTTGTATGTAAAAAAACTATACATATAATCTTTTTTGTAGAGAATTTCCTAGCCTTCATTTTTTGTAATAACTAAAAAAGTCATACGACCCATAGAAAGCGAGATATTTGCAAAAAACTTATTTCTGTGACATTTGACCTTGAATAACTCAAAACGCAAGCGCAATATCGATGGGGACTTTTGAGATGTTATTTGAAATGTCAAAATGAAGGTGTATGCAAAATTTCAGCTCACTTGAATTTGTTTGGCAGATGCTGCGGTTGTCCGTCTAATGTAACTGGACTATCTTGCGATATTGTGCAAGTCAAAGTGTGAAAATTGCTGTTGATTTTGTTAATTCTGTTATTGCTATTGTCGCTATTTTTGTGTGTGTTGTTAATTCTGTTTTGAAATGTGCCATACCACAATGTTGAGTACGCCTCCGGTTTATTGTGTCGTTTAGCTTAAATAAGGTTAACAATTTAATGGCAATATGATAGATGTCAAAAATGTTACCAATACAAAACTTGGAAATTACTAGATTCTAACATTAGTTCTGCCATCTATGACCACTGGTTTGGATTCAAGTTGTAGTGACATCGCCATGGATATGCCATCTACGAGTGCTGGTCCAAGTTCAGACGACATCCCCATGGACATGCGAGCTATAGGTGTTGGTTCAATTTCCAGTGACATCGTAATAGGCACATATGATGAAGAGGTTTGTATTTTTGTGAATTATATGTTACAATGTTATGTACCTATTTTAATTATGGATTGCAGCTATGGTGTCACTGTAGGAAACCAGACGACGGCCAACAAATGGTAAAATATTATGACAGAAAATGTAGAATAAAATGGTACCATTCAGCATGCCTACAATTAAAAAAATTCCTAAAGGAAAGTGGTTATGTGAACTCTGTAAATATACTGCTCCACAAATGAACTGGACCATTTGCATATATTGGTGCAATTTTTAAAAATATTTTCCAAAAGGGCAGTCATGAAATTTTTGGTAACTTTTCATGATTGTGTCACTATAAAAGCATTTCTTTTCATAAATCTGTTTAAAGAAAAGTAAGTTCATTAATAAAATATTATCATTTTAAAATTTTGAATTTTGCCCAAATATTGATAGCACATTGCATACAAAGTATACCGAATTGTTGCCGAAGATTTTTAAACGTTCTGGAGAGACTCAAAGAACTATTAATTAACCTTTTTTTGTGATTCCTCTTATTTTTGTGAAATATAGTTTTTTATAGTTTCATAATTTTTTAATTTTATTAATATGATTTTGTAAATTCTTCAGATGATATTTGAGAATAGTGAAATTAAATATGCTTAATATGAGTATACTATAAAACAAAAGCTTTTATATACAGTGTGTCCCCGGATAGGTGAAACGACTCTTGTGAAAGGTAAAAAATTTTCGATTTAAATTTTAATTTTTTGGGGTTTAGCCCTGCTTGGTTAAAGGCGAATTTCCTACATAATTTCAGTTCTGAAAAGTCAAGTATGCCTTGGACATTTTAAAAAACCTATTTTTCTGTGAGGTAAAGTACCTTTTATGTGGCAAATACGACAAAAAGTTATTAAAAAAAGTTGTTTAGAATCAACACATAAGCCCCTATACCAAATTCCAAAATCCTCAGCCAAATTTGATCTCTCAATTTCTTTTTATGTTTAGGTCCCAAATCAAAGAATTTTAGATTTAACAAAGATTTTTATTGGAAAAACAAATACTTTTAACAACGCTTTTTATTTCATAATAAAAAAACTTTGTTAAAAATAAAATTCTTTGATTTGGAAAATAAACTTGAAAGAAAATGTGAGAAATCAAAGTTGACCGCGGATTTTGAAATTTGGTATAGGGGCCTAGATGTTGATTCTAAACAACTTTTCTTTATAACTTTTTGTCGTATTTGCCACATAAAGGGTACTTTACCTTACAGAAAAATAGATTTTTTGAAAATTTCCAAGGCATACTTGATTTTTCAAAACTGAAATGATGTTAGAAATTCGCCTTTAACCAAGCAGGGCTGAACCCCAAAAAATGAAAATTTAAATCGAGAATTTTTTACCTTTCACAAGAGTCGTTTCACCTATCCGGGAACACACTGTATATATATATACCGGGTGTCCGTTCTCAAAGTCGAACATAGGGAATTAACATTGTATTGAACGTTTTTGCCGATCCCTGCTCGCCAATTCAACTTACAGGGAAGGTAATGGTATCAATGGAAAGATAAAATTATTACGCATCAAATGATACCAATAATAATATTCAAGATGCAATTTTTATTTTAAAATACTAATTTAAAACTTGGGAATTTTTAAATATGCCATGCCTTGCTTTTCAAGTTCGATAGCATTTGTCAAAACAAATGGTAATTAGTTGGCGTAAATCAGGTATTTTCTGTCAACGTCTGTTACAATTATCTACAGAAAAATTAATTATTTGAATGAAGAACGAGTGAATGCACTAATGTTAATTGCATATGTTCGACTTTGAGAATGGACACCCGGTATATTGCGACGTAATGTAATAAATACATTTTTTATGGGTGGTCCAGTACATTTGTGGAACAGTATATAAATAGAATTATTTTGTTATTCTGTGTTGATAGAATTTGTAAATATGTTGATTGTTTATTTAGCATAAATGGCTTCGAAATATTCTTTATACTTTATCCATTGCAATTCTTTTTCATACTTAATCTAGACATTAGTTATTCTGTTATTTTGTACTGTTATGTAAATATTTTGATTGTTTATGTACCTTAAATTCATTAAAATTTTGTTATAAATTATGGAATAATAAGATTAACGATAGCAAGCTGCTTTCGCTATTAACTTTAAGAGTACCCGCTAGGCCTGTTCGTTTTTCACAGTTATTCTTTGTACCTTCTTTTTATACCAGAATTCCGATTACTGATATATTAAAGCTTGTGAATCAAATTTACATACTGCTCAACATTGATTTGTCAGCTCCATACAGTATGTTTGCATCTGTTGTAAAAAAGTATTATAACTAAAATGAAACAAAATGAACTATTGATGTAACAAATTTTTAAGACTTAAATTTACCAATCAGTACGGGAAGTCATAGTAGCAAGTTACGGCATCGATCCATCTTCTGCAACCATGATTAAAGTTTATTTTAGTTAGGATGATTATTTTAATTTTAATTGACATGCTATAACGCATGCATACCTGCATATAGCAGAATATATCTACACTGCATCTCTTGTAATAACGGTAACACCTGTTAGAGATGTCACAATAAATAAATATTAAATAGCTTCAAAATATCCGTTATGCTTTATGCATTAATAGTTATTTAACCAAGTGTGGTAATGAAGGCGATTAATAATCGAAACTGTTTAAAGCACGAACGAGCGATAGCGAGTGAGTGCCTTTAATAGTTGAGAGTATTAATCGCCCACAAACGAGTTGATTACAAAAATTTTTCGTTGACCGCAAAATCTTTTTTGTGGCGAAAAATTTGATTAATAGAACTAACCTCCATGCAAAATATCAAAACGTCAAAATCACAAACACAGTTAATTAATGAAAAAGAGTGGATTAATCAAAAACAGTGTATTAATGACTTCTATTAATCCATCCCTTTTTAGGAAAAATAATTCATTAATATTGAAATTAAGAAGCGGTCAACGGAAAAATTATTTTTCATACTTAATTTAGACATTAATTATTCTTTTATGTTGTGTAGACAGCATGTGTAATTTTATTGATTGTTAATGTAACTTACATAGTTTCGAAATATCCTTATGTTTCTTATCGTATAGGTACTATTTAATAATTTTTGCTATGTGATATTGTAATTTTGCTTTTTATTAATTGGCCACATGCAGAAAAAGATAATCAAATAATTTTACATTATATAATAAATGGTAGTGGATAGTATTAACGTTAGATCCTTAATTAACTAATTTTAATAATTTTGTAGATATGATTATTAAAGTAAAAATAATTAGATTAACTTTGTTAATACAATTTATTTCATAATTATACAATTATAGGAGAGCATAAATTTACGATTACACAAGAAACTGTTAATATCTGATCTACCACAGCAACATCGTCAGTTTTCTTTTTTGCCAGGAACATAGGCATCGTTTCGTGAAGAGCTGTATTTTTTTGACAAAGGACACCAATAACGCGTTTGACGTGTATTCTGAAAAAAAGATATAATTAAGATAATTATTGTAACAATATACTTGCACTACCTCACGCTTGCTATATTCCTGGTTGATTCTATATCCCTTGGATCGAGCTGCCGTATCCCTTTTAGAAAAGCAGGCGTAATCACTGTGGCCATATGTAGTCCTACGGAGTCTTTTATTAAAAAGCCACGATCTGCCAATACAAAATCTTCTGGCAAGAGATTGTTTAAAATCCCACAAATGTTAGACCTTTATCGCTTATTCTGCCACCATATCCATGTGATACAAATGATATTGATCCAGGAGGAGTGATGCCTATTAGTACCTTTACCGTATTATGTTGTTTGTACGTAGATCATGTAGTACATTGTACTTCAAGGCTACTTGATTTTTTCACTCTCATCTCAAAACAATCGATTATTACTGAAATCTTGTTGCCAAATGCTACCTTGAAGCATTCTGGCATTGATTTAATCAGCTGATCTCGTTCAGGCCAAATAATAACATTTTTCATCCGAAGATACATAATATTCAATGTGGTATAAAATACTCTGGAAATTGTTTGTACGCTGACGTGAAACATGTATGCCAATAAACTAAAATCTAAATGTAATCTAAATTTTATCACCGTTATCAAAAACATGGCTCTAAGCATGTTTTACGTACTGAATTAGGAATAAATATATATAATTAAATGTGAACTGTATATATTGTATGTATTTGGTGTAGCATTTGCCATAGTAGACGTGTGTAAAAGAATTTTTTTTTGTAATGTCACGTCATTCTTCCATGCTCACGTAAAACTTTCACATTCACTGGAAAACTCTCACTTTTCTTAACTTGTAAAACAATTCTTTCCGCAATTTTTTTTTACTGCGTTCCAACAACGTCGTATTAATTAGGACGCCTTCCAGAGGCGAGCGTTTCCTTTCCAGAGACTTTCCATTTGAAAAAATATTTTTTGGAACTTTTCCTTACTGCCAATCTCTAGCGTGTTTATAAAACTCTCTTTAGTGCAACAAAAGTTATTAAAGTCGTCGTACATTTTAAATGCGGCATATGCCGCGGGTTTCAGCTAGTAATATGATAATTAACGTTTCAATGTAATAGTTAATCACGTCACAAAAAGGTTTTAGAGATTACATTTATTTACTGATTGCTTAATACAGTACGTATAAGGAATTCACAAAAATGCAGATAAAAACCTCTACAGAATGCCATCATTCGGAAGTGATGTAAATCCGTGGGTCCCATATGACTATGATGTGTAACATGTAAAAAATTCCTTATTAGGGTTGGAACTCCTTAGTCTCGGCAAAATTCTAAGTAGGACTTTGACTATATGACCATAGCAGTTGGGGTCTAAGATACCTGATACTCCGCATGTCTAGACCTTGTTCATTACAAACAAACAAACAATTGATTTTGACCGCGCTTGGTCATGAAAATTTGATGGTTTTGTGCATGTAAACTGGGTTTGTTACTGTGTGAACTTTCTAGTGGAGGTTGAGTAATAATTGCATGTTTGAGGTTATGAATCGCCTGGTTGCCAGTTTCACCTTAAAATGCCTTGCGACTGACTATATGCTGCCAGTTATTAATTTCACCATGTTTTATATTAGCCTAGTTTTGATGATAATAGTAGATTATGTTATTAGGAGTAAGAGTGATACTTTATTTGGCGAAGCTGAAGTTTATTTAGCCGAACGTTAGTGAGGCAAATAATTTAGCTAAGCCACATAAAGTCAATTTTACTCCGAATAACATATTGTATTGGCTTTAGTATCAGGGTTTAATGTCAGATTAATAATGTTAAAAGAATACAGTATTAAAATTACAAATATGAATTTAAGTATGAAAAGGATATCAAAAATTATTAAAATGTATTTGGTAAAGAAAGGAGATAGAATTTAAAATTCGATTGAATGAAGCTATATAAAAAACAATAGAATTCTAAAATAATTTAATTATTATCTGAAATGAAGTGGGGGATTAATGGCAAATAATTATTCGAGAAATACCATGCAACGTAATGGGTGTTAGACAAATATGATAAAGTTTCCATTGGAGATATTTTTTATTTATCAGTATGTAAAAATAATTTGATACAAAAACATGTACTACATTTGTAAGCGGTTAAAATTACGAAAATAAACCCTTTTTAAAAATTAAAAGCTGTTTGGTATATAAAAGGGTTGTGATTTAATTAAAATTGGCGTGATGAAAATAAAAAAGTAAATGTGAAAAGATTAAAAGATGTGAAGACGATATGGATGAAGTAAATGGATGTGGTGAGAATATCTAAGTAATACAGTTACAATCTACAAAAGCAAATTTCTGGAATGGGACGCCGAACTGAGTTTATTATCAAATTACATTACATCATATGAATTGGATAATAGGGAATGGTTTTACTGGAAGTGGTTTACATCGAGATTGTTAGCAGAGTGAGCGTTTTATGGGATGTATAGGAGGTTTTCATCTAATCGAGTTCTAATTCGACAAGCTTGTCATTGAAGTGACATCTTGTAACTTGCATGTAGTCGAGGTTCGTGATACTAGGTCGTCGGTGGCTTGAGGATTTTGGTAGGAGACGTGGATGGCGTTTGCTACTGACAGTACTACTGGAGAAAGTTGGTAGGTGCCTTGTCGTGTTTCAGCCAGGAAGTCTTTGCAGATCCAGGTGTTTTTGGCGGAGTTCGTGCTAAGATTTGTTTGGATGTTGGGAGATCTTTGTGAGATTGCTGAATGCGGTTGACTTGGTAAGGGAGAGGTATTTAAGTAAACACTGAAAGAAAATATAGAAAGAGTGAAATGAGGTAATTTTAATTAGGGAAGTCATTACCATTTGATATTGTTGAATGACAAGTAATGTAACGAGAAGGCATTTCTAAGTAATTTGGCACTTAGATAATTTGAAGTGACAGGTGACAGACGTACAAGTTGTCATGAAATAAGAGAATCAAATTTCAGGAATAGAAGCAGTCTAGATTACTAGCGAATCCGACCGATGTTTCAGTTAAGAGTAAAAATGTTTCTACCGGAGTTAGCGATTTAATAATATTGATAATCCATAATTATAAAAGGGCAAATAAGTTACTAAAAACTGAATTTTAAAAGAGAATTGATTGAAAATAAACTAAAGTATAGTAAAAAGTCATATGCTATAGCTAAAGTATAATGATTATTGTTATAACATAAAACCATTTTAATATATAAAGATCATTATAACAGTCAATTATAATAATATACTATTTTTTCCACGACCACTACTAAAAGTAGGCCTTTTAGCACTAGCTTGTTTCACTAAAAATGACGTTTTATAAATAAGCGTATTAAAAGTGAAATCAGCGGGTGTTGAATTTAGAATTTTAATGTGTACTATTATAATTACCTTTGATAACTTACTTTGACAGCTACCAACTGCAGAAACAGTTACTTGCGACGTCACGGCCATCTCTTTACTATGACATAAATTATAACTGTCATAAATGCAAATCTTTGTTGAATCGAAATTTATGGATTAATAACAGTAAATTTAAGTCAGTAGAAAAAATATTGTGTGCAAACTCCTGCACAAACATCCACTTTTAGCAGTTGTTGCACAAATAGCTATTTTTCGCAAACGTATTCAGATAAATAATTAAAAATTGGTAAAGAGTAGTACCGGGTGACCATAAAAGATTGTGATTTTTTTTTAGGCTGGCACTGTTTATATTGGTGGCACTGTAAGTCTATTTCAAATTCGATTTGACATAAACATCTTTATACGTAAACTCTTGCCTCCCCTGGGGTTTAAACCCGGGACCGCTAATCGCTGTGATTACTAGTCTGTCACTCTTACCACTAGGCCACCAGACGTACAATATCAGTCCTTCTCAGGACTAACCAGGTACACCTGAAGACGGGAGTAGATCAAAACTCCCGTAACGTCGTGTGATATACACCCTAGACAGTGGAAAAAAATCCGATAAAACATATCATAATAGATTACTGCCAAAAAATGACAATCAGAGAACAAAATAAATATGTGATTGTCAGTAATAGGTAACAATTGGCAGGGTAAAACTTTGGTTGAAATCCAAATTTTAGAATACAGAGCAGGTCATGATATTATCTATTTTAACATATAAAAATTATCAAACTGTCAAAGTCATATAAGCAGGTTATAATTGAATAGTTATTAATGGAAAAACTCTTATTCCAATGCAAATAATGAAAATGATAACAGCTGAACCAAGAAGTGATAAATTACAAAATATAAAATGATAATATTAGAACAAATATGTTACATGTACAAACTGCTGACATATTTTAATTCATACTGTCCGGAAAATACGACTTTACGAATTAATATGAGTCCGGAAAGTGGAACATTACATCACAACTGCTGAATAGTATGTTGGTGACACTGTAAATTTTGTGTCAAATTTGAGGTTATCAGGTTAGGTTTTCCGTCAGTTTTGACACTGACTGACGCAAAACCTAACCTGCTAACCTCAAATTTGACATAGACTAACAGTGCCAGTCTTGACACAGACTGATGCAAAACCTAACCGGATAACCTCGAATTTGACAGACTTACAGGGCCACCAACATATTCATACGTTTGAATTTTCACAGCCGCCGTTTATGGACTTTCTCAATGAACATGTTGTATAAAACAGTATGAAATAAAATATGTGATTTTCCGGCCCTATAAAGTAAGTAACTATTAGTTTGATATTTTGAGGCAGTATCTTTTAGTAACTAGGGTAAGATACACCGTTAAATAAATAAATAAATTTGAAATCAACGCCTGCTCTGAATTCAAAAATTTAGATTTTAAGTACCTATAATGGAAACATTTCTACAAAATGCATTCAGCAAAAAATATTTCATCATTTTTACAAATTCGTTTCCAGCATTTGACTGGTAGTAATAGAACCCTCCACCTATAGCAGAATATCAAACGACAGTTATTTACATTAAAGTTCTTTTTTTACGACCACTACTAAAAGTCGGCCTTTTAGCACTAGCTTGTTTCACTAAAAATGACGTTTTATAAATCAGCGTGTTAAAAGTGAAATCAGCTGTTTACTTTTAGCCCTTGTGCAAAAGTAAACAGCTCGTGCTGAATTTAGAATTTTGAACTGGAAGTGAGGTTATAAAGTTATTCTAGTTACTTCTTTCGCCAAAGGCAAAGTGTTTTTTAAATAATTAAAGCATTTTGTAATGTATAAAGTAAAATGTGTACTATTATAATTACCTTTGATAACTAACCTTGACAGCTACCGGATGCAGAAACAGTCACCTGTGCCCTCAAGGCTTTCGGTTTCGTTTCATAATCTTCATGTCTCGTGCATAAACATCCACTTTTAGCACTAGAGGTCTTCATTTATTAAAAACAGTTTATCTATAGTAAGGGATAGCAACTGCTCAGGCATTTGTCTTAAAAGGTAAGCCCAACCTTAACTTCAATGGTTGATTGTAAAACTTATGAATGGTTGTCTAATTGGCAATTTAATAGACTTGCGTGAATGGTTTTATACAAATAGGTATTTAAAGGTTTTATCCTGGATTAATAGTAGCGGTAGCAAATTTACACTTAAACTTTTTTTTTTAATTGAAAACTATAGCACTATTACACCAGCAAGTAGTAGTATAATGTAAAAAATCTAAGGAATACTAGTCATTATTTGTATACCTGAATATAAGGTGTATATACGTTTAAATAAAGACAGTCTTCATTCCCCATGGGAGGACTTCTCGAGAAGGTTTCGGGTTGCGGGCAAATTGGATGCGATTTTGTGGCGTCCAAGACCCCATTCCAGGATCCAGCAGCTTGTGGTCCCTACAATCTAATACTTAAGACTTGAGTTTTATTTTAACAGAATGGTGTTACCTCAAACCGTAGACGGCCAACTGGTGGTTTTGCGTAAGGGAGGGCTGTGAAGGCGCTGAAATTTCTCCCTTTTTGGCTAGTTAAATATTTACCCCGAAGTGGTCCTTGTATAATAGTCAGTTGTGGGCCACTAATGATTTCAGTGACTACTTAAAAACAATATTTAATATATAAACTTATATACCTATGTAATAATTTTTGGTTTCACACAAATGTTTTTCAGCCGTATGAGTATCTTTGAATTTAGTGGAAATTGTGATTTAATTGCTATTGACAGTTTAACTATCTACGGTACAGAGGTATGCTTAATGTTTAATGCTTTACCATGTATATTTCTTGTATTTGTTTATACCGACGACCAAATGCATGTGTTGATGATATCCATAGATTTTGGTAGCACTCCTCAAATCTGTGCTCTGCTTCACCAACGTTGCTATTCATCATCCGATAAATGATGTGCATATTTACGTATTATTGCTGATTACTAAATGCAATTTTTACACAAAATAGACTTATTGGAACATGACTATTACTTAATTCAGAGGACAAATTCAAAACTTTCTTTACTCAATTAATAATTTCTTTGCATTACAACAGTTATTCACTGTTAATTGACTTTTAAGTGTTTCACTATTGCATTTTGAAGCAAAACCCACCTAGTTATTAATACCCAATATACCACTGACAATATTTTGCTTAGTTGAATAAACCAAACGTTGATACAATTAAATACTAAAATAATTATTGATCTTCTCCATACCTTCTTGAGTATACACTCCATGAATTGCTAAAAACTGAGGAAATATAATAAATATTAGAATGTGTTTAATCATTTTAGCTATCCTAACACAACTAAGTATAAGAATATCTAGCAGAAAACAAGTAATTTAAAAAATATTTTAATGAGCTATTAACTGACAAGTGCGATAATAAGTTGACGTAGCAATATGCTAATTATCAAACTAATCAGGCATCAACGAAATTTTTATAGTTTTGTAAATTGGCGACATTATAATATATGCACTATACAGGGTGCTGCATAGGCGGAGGCAATATATCGTAAATTCAATGCTAATTTCCAACTGTTTTAATATTGGCTTTCTTAATGAGTTTATGTCAAAATTCTATTTAGGTTTTTATTGGACACATGATGAGGCGATTTGAGTAATTTTAGCATTTTTTTATCTAAACGTATTATTGAAAATATTAAGACTTTTTATCTATTCCTACTGTATAATGGCCATAAATTATGATTCATAATTCACGGTTTGCAGCCAATCATAAAATTCTATTTTCATAATTCAATAGTTTGCAAGTTGCAACCAATCAGAAAATTCTATTTTCATTATTCAATAGGTTGTAGCCAATCACAAAATTCATTCTTATTATTAAATGAGTTTTGAATTTAACAGTTGCCACAAATGTCATAAATCGGAAATATGAACACAAAACCCCTATTGCATAGGAGTAGATAAAATATTGTATTACATTCGCGATTATGGCGATTATTCACTCAGATGACTTGTGCCACGCACCTTCGGCTTGTGGCTCAAATGTCATCTTCGTGAATATTGGCTGTCATAATCGCTCATATCAGAATATACTATTAATTTGAAATAAAAACATCAAAATGACTTGAGTTATTTGTTGTCAAACTTTGACAGTAATTTTGTGCAATACGTATTAAAGCATTTCTGAAAATGAGTTGCACCATACCGGAAAAAATATTCTTAATAAAAATGTACTATGTGACAAAAAGCTTCCATAATATGTGCGCTATGTTTTGAAATTTCCGATTTCAACTTGGTTTATAAGTCACCTGTCAATTCCCCTGATCAAGGCCGAATAGATATGTATAATTCAAATTTCAAAATTTAGCCAACACATTTTTAAACGTATTTTCGAACTGAGCCAACAAAAAATGCCCAACTTGTGCCAATTTGACCATACTGTAGTGTCCTTTAGAATATAAAAATGTAATTTTATTGTAAAATAATTACGGAAGCTAGTATTTGCATTCCCCGTAATTAACATGGGATTTCGTGAGTTGCATCCACCAATGCGGCAACTTGTATACTGAATTCATCAGAATACATTATTAAATTGAGAATTAATATAAATAAAAAAACATTTGATTATCAGAATCACGATTAAAAGTTAAACAACAGCTACAGGCATGGTAGAAGTACTTACAGAGTCTTTCAAAGTTTCAATCTTTTATTAATGTGCAAAATATGTCTGCATGGGAAAAATATGCAGTTAATGCATACAGAATAATAATAAGACGATATTCATTTGAAATATGAGTATTATTTTAAAATAGGAATTATGAATTAGAATTAACGCAACGTTTTTCTCAATGTTGACAAAAATCCACACTTGTGTGCCAATGATTAGTGTCGCCACTGAATAATAAGTTAATAAATTACTCTGTAGATTTATAGACCACACTAAGTGTATTCAGTTTTTAAAATTTCTAAAGAGTTTTATTCAGAACTTCCTTCGCAAATGGACATTGTGACACTAAATATGTTTAAAAATTAAAGGTAATTAGGGGCCCAAAATAATACTGAACAAATGAATAAAATGAAACACTTGTTAATGCGAATTACACCATTTTCATGTAACAAAAACAGTGGATTAGAACTTCAGCCCCTGCGAATGCGATTTCAACTCTTGGAAGTAGCTTGGAAGCAAACCGCCCGTATATTGCATACGGCCACGGAGACTTCTTAAATATCTATACACTTTGGGACTTAAGCTACGAAGTGATACTGCACTTGGAATAAATAAAATGGTAGCAGTTCCGTTTTCATAATAGGATTTCAAATTCTCAATAAACTTCTGTTTCATTTCCTAAGCTTTTAACCCTTTCCTTTAAAATCAAAATTTCATTTTCTGAGTCTTTGAGAGAAGTATCCCTAAAAGCAGAATTATAAATACATGGGTAATATGATTAAACACAATATCTCACATATCAATAATCGTATTTTCTCTGCACGGATACGTTATGGTTCTCTTGTTGAAGTACGTAAGCAGTTTTCATCCTATAAAAATTACTGAATTATTTCATCTACTAGTGCAATCCATTCCCTCTTTGTTATTCGTACATTCTTGTCCGTAATTTCTAAGGGAGAATTTTTCCTAGGTAAATTCAAAGCCGACATAGCATCGTCAATTAATTTTTTCCAATTTTTTAGCGGGTATTTTAATAATTCATTACCCAATAAAACTTGAAAAATCTGTAAAGGACTTTATTCAAAACTTCTTTCGCAAGTGGAAGTTGCAACACTAAATAATTTTAAAACTCAAGGGAAACAGAAGACAAAGATATCTTAACGTTTCTAATAATACTGAAACAATAAAAACACTAAGTAATGCAAATTACATCAATTTTCAAATAAAAAAGCATTATCGGTGAAGGGATACGAACTTAAGCGCCAGTGAATGTGATTTCAATGCTCAACCCACGCTATCATGCAAAATTGTTTGAATCTTTGCAATGCAGCTCCATTAAACTCACTGCAGTTATTCGTTGAACCTTTTTGTCTCTTACAACGTGTATCCTGTATCTGTCTCACTTTCGTCAAAGGCAAAGCCTGAGCTATGTGCAAATTATTACTTTTATCTCTTTTTCAGTAAAAGTAAAAATAAATAAAGTTTTTTTTGAGAGGCTCACCCATGTATATGTTCGATCCAAAATATTTCCCTTTTCGTCAAGGCTAAAAACCTGAGTTATGTGCAAAATATTATTTCATTTAAGTAGTAGTTCTTGAGTTAAAGCAAAAATAGACAAAATTGTACTTTTTTGGTGCTCATCCTATACACATTTGGCCGAAATTTTCTCGATTTTATGCCAAGAAGGCATATAATACGCATGCAAAATATCGTCTTTTTCCAACAAATAGTTTTTGAGTTATACCGGCAACAGGCAAATGGAATTGAGAAAACCTGTTTTTCGTCATCTATGGATCCTGAAACCTACAGATCTTAAGAAATCTCGAAAGGTGATTTTTTCGCGATTAAAATAGCTTCTTCGCCTTTTAGACGAGGGAAGTAAAAAATGGTAGGTCGAAGTAGTATATTACACTATGAGGCGTAAAAATAGTATTTTGCAAAACGAGAAGGCTTTTTGAAGAATGCAAGAACGTGTTGGCGTCCGAGAACTTCTTCTAAGCCTCCAAATTAAGCATAAATACTACGCGGGATGTATATTTTTTTAGCTGATTTTTTAATGTAAACCAAAAATAGAAATGTGAATTTAGTAATGCTCCTAATCAAAACTTATTTTTGTTAATAAGCAGGTTCTAATTAATTAAGAACAAAGAGTTATAGTATAAACTATATATTTCCAAAAAAAAAACAAGGTTAGAGGAGGCTTTGATCATATTATTAAAGTATATGTATCATCTACACATCCACGTGCTTTCCGCCAGATAGCAGATAGCTTCCGGGCTAATGTTCATGTATTTATATTGTACCTGCAACATGTCTCAGGGGAATGAAGCATTGTACTTAATCGTGAAAAAATCACTGATTATGGTGCACGGTGTCGCAAGGGAAACAGCTGCCATTGATTTCTACAATATTTTACTAATAATTTGCAACTAAGCGGCATTAAATGCAATTAATTACAAGTTGTAATATAAATAATACACCAAAGCTTTTTTTTAACTAAAATTAATATAAAAATGTGACAAGTCACAGCACAGACTGTATTATAAATTAGAATTAGACCGTTAGTAAAATTCATAATTAACTTTTTATGGTTATGTTTGAATATTGCATTTTTCAATCCGCTGCGCTGCGCGTGACGGTTGTTTAGTGGTTGGTTGCTGAATTATAACAAATTCTAAGTGATTCAAAGTTTTTGGTTTTTGCTAAAATTTTACACAGTTTACACCCTTAATATTGGGCATTAGTTATCTAAGTTCCAAGTTAATCGGTGCAGTGAAGTCGAAATGTCAGCAAATTGTTTAAAATGCAATAAGCCAATAACAAGTCGCGCGCCAGGTATTCAATGCCAGGGTCGGTGCGACGACGTTTATCACAAGTGCTCTGGCCTGTCCGCTGATATGGTATCATCTATTAAAACCTCGAGAGAATTATCTTGGAGATGTCCATCGTGCACCGAATATTCGAGTACCAACAAAAAAGATTCGTTTGCTTCATCTAGTAGCATGTCTAGGATGTCTTCCCAATTTTCTACCCAAGGAGCTGGGAGTGAACCTGGAACGCTTCCCGATGTTCTTACAGCTTTAAAGAACTTAACGCTGCAAAATGCGGAACTTACAAGATCGGTTGAGTTCTTCTCTAATAAAATCAGCGATTTTGAAGTCATCATTGTTAACTTTCAAGAACAGGCCAAATTAATCAATAAACTAAATAATGAAAATGCTAGTTTAAAAAAGGAAGTCACCTTCCTAAAACAAAAAGTCAACGATTTAGATCAGCGCGCTAGGGCCAACAATCTTGAGTTCCAGGGTATTTCTGAAAAACCTAATGAAAATCCTCTAGATCTAGTGATGAAAATTTGCAGTGATTTAAGAGTCGACATTGCTGCCAAAGACATAGACTTTTCGCACCGAGTCCAATCTTTTAGCAAGAGCAAGGATTCTACCAAAAGCATCGTTGCAAAGTTCCACTCCAGGATAATACGCGATAGTGTTCTTGCTGCTGTGAAAAACCGTCGTTCCTCCTCTACATCCACCGGCCGTAGTTTTTCAGTTAAAGACGTTTCAGACTCAATATACGTAAATGAGCACCTTTCTCCTGAGAAAAAATTACTCCACAAAGAAGTAAGAGATGCTGCCAAAGAATTTAGCTGCAAGTTTGTGTGGATTAAGGACGGAAAGATTTTAGTACGTAAAAGCGAAAGCTCAAAAATTTATACTATTTTCAATTCCGAAGATATCGATAAATTTATAAACTAAATTAGTATTTACTTCAATATATTCCCGTTCTTAATCATGGACTTTACCGTACTTTACCAAAACGTAAGAGGTCTAAGATCAAAATGTGCAGAATTTACACTAAATTGCAATAACAGCAACTCTGATTTAATTCTTATTACGGAAACCTGGTTGAATAATAGTGTGTACGATTGTGAAGTGATCGATCTCAACACTTATAATATATTTCGACGAGATCGTGAGTCATCCGCGAGTGTCAAAAAAGATGGAGGTGGTGTTCTGATAGCCACGCGTAAAAATTTGGATTGCTCACTACAGACTGATTGGCGGAGTGATGCGGAAGATGTATGGGTCACTATGAATCTAGCTCGCACCGCTACAGCTGCGTCCCAAGGATCAACACGTTTACACATTGGTTGTGTATACCTACCCCCCAACGACGATTATGCCCTCTCGTGTTTTAGTAACAACCTTCTTAAAATTGTAAATAAACACTCAAAAGATTTATTTCTCCTCTGTGGTGACTTTAATTTTACGAATGTTCAATGGGTCATAAATGATAATAATACTTATCTTACTCCGACTGGTGTAGATACCAGATCGTCCACACTGCTTGATCTGTGCTCCTACGTTAGTCTTTGTCAATATAATCATGTGGCTAACATAAGTAGTAAATTCTTGGATCTTATCTTTGCAAACGATTTTATCATAAAAAATGTATTTCCATGGTCAAAGAGGACGCTCACCATAGGACCCTTGAATTTATTGTTTCTGTTCCCCAATACAAGCAATTGCCAGCTATCTCGTTTCAAAATAAAAATTTTAGAAAAGGAAACTATGAAAATATAAACAATACCTTGAACGAAACAGATTGGGATTGCGCATTTTTTAACAAAAATGTGGACGAGTGTGTTGACTTTTTATACTATAATATTAATCAGTGTCTAGAAACAAATGTTCCTGTTTTTTATAAAAACCCAGAGTTTCCCATTTTTTATTCTAAAAACACTATTTCACTTATTAAAATAAAAAATAAATACCATAAAAAATGGAAAACTTTCAAAAATCTAACTTATTATAACATATTCAGTGAACTAAGGCGCAGCACTAAACGGCTTATAATTATTGATCATAAAAACTACGTTCAATCGCTTGAAAATAACATACCTAGTGACCCAAAAAAGTTTTTTAATCTTGTTTCTATTGATAAGGAGAGTGGGATTCCAGGCACTATGTCTTATGAGGGATTAACAGCTTCAACGGGCCTCGAAATTTGTGATTTATTTTGTAAATACTTCCGAAGTGTCTACGTACCAGCCCGGCAAGAATTTTGTATACACGATCCGGTGCAAAATTCCACGAACTCCTCGATTTTAAACACAATTCAATTTTGCCATGACGATATCTTTAATCTACTTGTTTCTCTAGATGGCACAAAAGGTGCTGGGCCTGATGGCCTTCCTTCATATTTTGTTAGAAATTGTGCTATTTCTTTATCATATCCACTGTACCTTATCTTCCATAAATCTTTACATTCACAAATCTTTCCGTATCAATGGAAATCTGCTTCTATTGTCCCTATTTTTAAAAGCGGCGACAAAGCTGATGTCAGAAACTATAGGCCCATCAGCAAATTAAATATATTCAGCAACATTTTCGAAAGTTTTATTTTCAAGCATATGATTTTCAGACTAAAAAATCACATCATTCTCGAACAACATGGGTTTATGCCCCATCGCTCTGTTGAATCAAACTTATTGATCTTTACAGATTATATCCTTAAAAGCATGGACGCTCGTATTCAAGTGGATGCCGTGTACACTGATTTTAGCAAGGCTTTCGACAAGATCTCTCACAACATACTTGTGAGGAAGCTTGCGGGAATGGGTGTGCACGGTGATTTACTCTGTTGGTTTGCCTCATATCTAAGTAATAGATCGCAATTCATTTCCACCAAAGGTTATTCATCGGAACCATTCCCTTTAACATCCGGAGTGCCCCAAGGTTCTCACTTGGGCCCACTCCTCTTTTTAATATTCATTAACGTCATAAAACCATGCTTTAAATTTGTCAAATATCTGCTGTTTGCAGACGATCTAAAAATATTTTATATGATATCAAATAAGAACGATCATATACTCCTACAACGCGATCTGAATTCTTTCTACGAATATTGCCAAAAAAATAAACTCAATCTTAATCGTTCTAAATGTTTTACCATTACTTTCACACGAAATACCATCATTAGTAATTTTAATTACACCATCAATAATAACCCCCTAATTAAAGTATCAAATATTAAAGACTTGGGTGTGATCCTTGATTCAAAATTAAGCTATATCGGCCACATTGATACTTTAATACACTCCTGCAATAAACTTCTAGGTTTTGTTGAACGAACTTGTAAGCCATTTCGGAAGATTTCTTCATTGAAGACCGTTTATAATGCCTACATTCTAAGTAAGTTGAGTTTCTGCTCAATCATATGGAGCCCCTTTTACGAGGCGCACAAACTACGCTTACAAAGAATTCAAAATAGATTTGCGAGATTTCTAAATTTTAAAATAACGGGTTCATATGAAACAGAAAACATAACTAGTTTGTGCGCGTCGTTAAAGCTGACACCACTCGATATTAATAGAAGAAACTCTGAAATCATTTTTCTGTATAAAATTGTTAATAATCTTGTTGATGCTCCCGAATTACTAAAATTAGTAGTATTTAATATTGCTACAGTCAATTTGCGCTATGCGCCTTTATTTAAACTTAATTATTCACCTACTAATGCGGGATACAATTCCACAGTGAATCGTATGCTGAGAAATTACATTGAGCATTTCAGCTCTCTGGATCTGTTTGTTTCCAGTCTTCAAACTTTTAAGTACAAAGTCAAGACATGTGGTGCAATTATTGTTTAATAAGTATATTATTATCTTTATTTTCAAAACTATTTTTATATAATCCTATAATTTTTGATATTGTTTTGTTACTGTGTTCTAACTTGTTATAATTCAGATTTTTTTTTTGTTATTTTGTGGTACTTTATTGGGCCTAGTGCCTGTCTGTACCCCTACACACACACACACACACAGCTCTAGGGTCCTTGTAGAACCTTGGCTTCTTCTACCACAGCCTTCAATAAATAAATAAATATTTTTATTACATGCAGTTTCAGTAACAGCGGCATATGGAGCCCTAACTAAACCTTATGTTTGCGATAGTAACTTTATTTCGATTGTGTTATACATACAAATTCAAAGTATGATATTATTAACAAATATGTAAACAGAAAAAATGAAAAAAAATTCCATTGACCAGAAACCGTTTTTTATTTAATATCTATGTCTCTATGGGAATCAAGAGGTTTGCACTTTTTCAAGTTACCATAGGTCAGTAATTCTAGTTTCAAATGCTGTTTTACATAAGTCTTCGTATGAGAACAATACGGCAAAATTGAAATCAGAACACAATTGGTACACTTTTGAATAAATTATCAGTTTTATCAATGGGGGTGTAGCTCAGATGGTAGAGCGCTCGCTTAGCATGCGAGAGGTACGGGGATCGATGCCCCGCACCTCCATGTTTTTTCATGCATAAAAACATTTTTAGTTAGTTTTTATTTTTATTATAACTACTTTCTATGCTTTTATTACAAATCTCTGTCACATTATTGCAATAACCGTTACAGTACCATCACCCTAGCAAATTCCGTCAAAGAATAATGAACTAATTAATCATGTATACCAAGTATTTCATTCAAGGTGCGAACATATAGGGAAATAGCATAGGAATTCTTATATATTATGTAGATTCCTGCTTTCCCCTTGAATTGATAGGATTGATAGAGGTATCAATCGAAAGAGAAAAAAATGCGCTTAATTTGATACTACCGGGTGGCCATAAATATCTGAGATCCCGGTAGCCATGGAATTAGCTACTTATAAATGTTGGTTAGCATTACATTTCAATTACGGTAAGTATTGGTACCTATGTAATGTAATAAAATGCAATAAGAGGAGGGGAATGTGCCCTGGATTCTGCAGTTTAGCCTACGACTCGATTATAAAAATCTCCTGTTCTAACTCCATTACTTATTGCAATCTGAAATAATTTTTGACAGATAGAAATTTTAGTTGTGATGACATTAATGACATTTAGTTCAGTTGGATTCATCACTTTAATAAAGCGGTGTTGATTCCAAAGGTGATGTGATATCAGATATTTAGGGCCACCCGGTACTTTACTTGTTTAAGATAGAAATAGCTTAAAACTGTAATACATATTTTGCATTTTATTCATAAAAAACAGACCATGATCAAATTTTATTATATCAATATTATATTAATATGTAGTCAATTTCGTTTTTTATGTTCCTATCTGGGCTCCTCCACGTCCACCTTCTTTGTTTCTGATAGAAAGTGTTCAGACAACACAGGGTGCCTAGAAAATAGGCTGCCATATTTTAACAGTGGATACCACCTATAAAAACAATATAAATGTTCTTATTAACCCATTTCCCAAATCAAATTTACAAAGTTATAGAGCATTGGAGTTTTAACACTTTTTTACTTTTATTTTCATTCCTAATATACTAAGTCCAGGATTCTTTCCGACAAATTTTCGAGTGCCATTATCGCATAAGTTTTAATCACACCACATTGTAGATAGAGTGCGATAACGTTACGGGAATGGGACGTAAGTAAAAGTTACTAAAACTATTCGTGTTCGTTTTATGGGTAGTTCGCCACCCAACAAAATTAAAAATATTAAATATCGAATGCTTCGAGGGACAATCTGCTTTCGTTAGAAACGAATAAGCAATTAAAACTAAAAATGAATAAAGAAAACTTAGCTTTTCACTGGAGCTGATAAGTTACCAACATCCAGTGAATTGCTTGACATTGATAGTCGACTACGTACTTGATCTGTAATAACTATATTTACATGAATAATGTTTTCTAAATTCATATAACTTCAATTCCTTATTTCCTTATTCTACGACATTCACAAATTGCCATAACAACTATATTTCTGACCATAAGATGTTGACAAGATTACATATTCACTTATGTAGTACATATTATTTCTAATTTTCAGCTTATTAAAATTGATGACGCCCAATACTTTGTTTTTCTTAGTGTGAGCCTAAAGCATTTATGCAAAAGTGAAGTACTATACAAAAATCCCACATTTATTATACCCGTATTGCAGCCGAGAATTGAGCTAGTCATAGTTATGTGCTTATAGTCGGTACATCGTCTAGGGACCCTGAAACGTGATGACCTGAAGAAATCTGGAAATATGATTTTTTCGCGACATTATTAATTAGTTGTTTATTCTGTGATGCTATTTGATAGGGTTATAGTACCGTAACTGTTATTACAACAATGTGACAGAGATTTGTGATAAATGCATAGTGAATAGTTATAATAATAAGGATAACTAACTAAAATATATTCCATCTACTATTAGCAAATTTTAATGATTTTATTCATGAAAATAAAAATGTGGAGGTGCGGGGCATCGATCCCCGTACCTCTCGCATGCTAAGCGAGCGCTCTACCATCTGAGCTACACCCCCATTGATAAAAACTTATAATTTATTAAAAATCGAACCAACTGCTGTTCTACTTTCACTTCTGCTGTAAAATTACTCATATGAAAACTTTTATCAAAATAAACTAGAATAACTGACCTGCCTCAACTTGATTCAAACCTGTTTATTCTTACAGTCAATGAGATCTATCTTCTTGCTGCTTTTTGTTTGCATTTTTGATTTGAATTTCTATGCATAGCATAATTTGAATTAGTTAGTATTGCAGACTTTGCATTTGCTAAGGTTGCCTTTGCCACTATCGCTGTAAGTACATGAAAGAAAAATGTCACCTAAGCATTATATTTAAAAAAAATATTTTATGTTACTAATAGTTAGAAGATAAAAACTAAGATGTTCTAGTTTGATGCTCTGAACCGTAACTAATAGTTAACACTAAATATTGCTTCAATCAATATAGTTCTTTCATTGCAATCAGAGCTGGGCAGTATTTGTATTTGTAAATACTTTTTTTAAATTAAATACTTTGTAGTATTTAGTATTTAAATACTTTTTAATTGACTGTATTTGTATTTGTAGGTGCAAATACTTTGCATAGTATTTAGTATTTAAATACAATTTTGGAAGTATTTAAATACTTTTAGGGTATTTAAATATTTTTAAAGAATTTAAATTCTTTGAGAGTATTTAAATATTTTTAAAGTATTTAAATATTCTCAAATGATGACGTATTGGACGTTTAAAATTACGCAAAAAGTATTTACTAATTGGAAATATATTTCTTGAAGAAATAAAAATAAATAAATACCTTTGAGAATATTTAACTACTTTTATTTCTTAAGAAAATATATTTCCAATTAGTAAATACTTTTTGCGTAATTTTAAACGTCCAATACGCCATCATTTGAGCTATTCTGGCATTGATAGGCATTACACGTTGGAATTCACACTGTGAGTCCGTAATCCAAATTTTAGCAAAAAATACTTATAAATTTTAGCAAAAAAAATACTTATTTTCTATGAAAAGCTTTCAATTAAACAATATTGCTTGAATAAAAATAAAGTGGAGTATTTGACAGAATACGTTTCTAAGTCACTGGTTTTAGCATTAGATATTCTGAAAGGAGAAGATAATATAGATTATGGATTCGCGATACCAACAATCGCCAGTATGAAAATTAATCTGGAAAAACTAAAAACAGAAAATCTCAAGTATTTTTCTTCCTCAAATATAAAAAATTTAAACACAGCTGCTAAATTTGAAGGACAGCAACACTGTATTTGAACTGAAATAATTAAATTGATCTTCAAATTTCTTATTAGCTGAAGGCGTACAACTTATGGCAAAGATGTAAAGGAACTGTTATATATATGCAAACAAAAAATTAAAGAAAGCGTCTATATTGTTTTAAATTTATATTTGTTTAACATACATTGTTTTACTTTTTTGTTAATATTCAATATAAGTAATTTTATCAAAAAAGTATTTTCTGGATTTTAAGATTTTTTTGCCGAAAAGTTTATAAAATAACATCTAAACTATGCATTCACTACAAACCATTACGTATCTATTTTTTGGGTTTTTAATAATTCATGTAAAATATCTTAAGTTATGCCATCTGTACTACTTGGCTTACTACAATTATTACAAGTATTCGAATAAAAGGAAATTATGAACTTTAAATTTAGTTTTGAAAATTGTTAAACTGCTAAAAAGATTATAAATGCTGCATTACTATTTAAATACTTCACAAGTATTTTTACACTTTAGTGATATCTAAAAACGAAAAGTATTTAAATAATTTTAAAATACTTAAATACTTCTAAAATATTTAAATACTTTTAAAATATTTAAATATTCTTAAAGTAGTTAATTACTTTTATAAACGTATTTAACTATTAAATATTATAGGTGTTTATTATTTATTCTATTATAAATAATAAATAACTAATTTTTGGGCATAGAAAATTATTTAGTATTTAAATATTATTATGAATGTGTCTATACAGGATGAGTTTTTTTTCATTATCACTATAGGGATCTCGGAAACCGTGAAAGATAGAAGGTTGGTTAAATGGAGAAAGAATTGCAGTTTTATGAGCTTATTCGAGATGTGCTTTTGTTTCTTTGAAAAAATCCAAGGCCTACTAGATACAAGCAAAATATTAAAATTACTTAATTTCTTAAAGTCGGTCTAGCGCCGTTATTATTGAAAATAGAAAAAAAATAATAAGAATAAAAGTTTTAGCTAGTTTTACGGTGTTTATCTTACACTTATTAGTTTTCTTCGAGCTTTCATAGTTTTTGAGTTATAACATTAAGTTACATTTTTTTAAATAGCAATCATAGTAGGGTTAGACATTTCTAAAAAGAGCATATCTCGTTTGCTAAATGGAGAAAGAATTGCAGTTTTATGAGCTTATTTAAAGTGGGTTTTTGTTTCTTTTAAAAAATCCAAGGCCTACTAGATATAAGCAAAACATTAAAATTACTTAATCTTTTAAAGCCTGTCTAGCGCCGTTATTATTGAAAATAGAAAAAAATTAAGAATAAAAGTTTTAGCTATTTTTAGGGTGTTTATCTTACACTTATTAATTTCCTTCTACCTTTCATAGTTTTTGTTTTCGGCATTTTCTTATTACGAAAATTATTATAAAAGATTTATTTGTCAAAATAGGTATAACAAACCTTATGTCATTTTAAGCGGAAAAGTGAGCTCTTTTTAGAAATGTCTAAGCCAACTATGATTGCTATTTAAAAAAATGTAACTTAATGTTATAACTCAAAAACTATGAAAGCTAGAAGAAAACTAATACGTGTAAGATAAACACCGTAAAAATAGTTAAAACTTTTATTCTTATTATTTTTTTCTATTTTTAATAATAACGGCGCTAGACCGACTTTAAGAAATTAAGTAATTTTAATATTTTGCTTGTATCTAGTAGGCCTTGGATTTTTTCAAAGAAACAAAATCACATCTCGAATAAGCTCATAAAACTGCAATTCTTTCTCCATTTAACCAACCTTCTATCTTTCACGGTTTCCGAGATCCCTATAGTGATAATGAAAAAAAACTCACCCTGTATAAAGCTATACTTTTTATTAAAATCTTGCCCTTATAATTTCAATAATAATTCTTAATAATAATAAATCAAATTCTCTTATCTCAGGTGGTTCGCCAAATCAAGATCTCTATCTATTAATTGAATGTCAATATTACAGTTAATGACGTTTAATGTCAAACTGATTTCTAAATCTCAACAAACCAGGTAAACTGACAACTGTATCTTACATTAACATTTACTACCATTCAAAACTACCCATGTAAGTACTTACTCAACTTTATGTTATCAATGTTTAAATTGACAGTTATTTAAAATGCTTTGTCAACTTATCTTAACAAACTTTAATAGCTGCTTACGCTTTCACCGCAAACACCTTATCTTCAATAGCCTGCAGCACTCAATGTACCATTCACTAACTGCAACCCCTTTGATGGTACATGAATCCTTTCAATTTCCTTCGATCTGTCAAACCAACAGCTTAAATCTCCAATTCTAGTCCTGTCACCTCCCGGATGCCACCGCCGCACGATCCCAGCTCATGCAACCTCCCTCTGGTTCTGTTAAGTCACGTTAACTACCCTGGCATCAAAATCCTGTCCTGGCTCCTCCTGGAAAGCACTATTCCTCCCAAATGTTACTGCTCCTTCTGGATGTCAAAGTCACAGCTGCCGCTCCTCTTAGATGTCTCCACCATACGATTCAAATCCTGGTAAGTTTTTATCTTTTGATAAATTCCAATTCTAACTTCGTTCCATTTATTTACAGATAATCTAATGTCTCAAGCAACATACACCAAATATCCAAATCAAATTATAAATTGTAGAATACCTCTTCTTATGTCTTGTACGTATGAATAAATTCAAAATTCCATTAACTAGTATTAAGTCCTTTATTCCATTTCCAATTACTTGTATCTGTAGTTCTTCTTATTACAGAATATCACAATATTCTTTCCAATTTTTAATATTTCATTTGACCTTCACCTCGGAGATTTGTTTTAAGCCTTTTCTTAATTTGTAAGTACAAAAATTACACAAATTAAGGCAGATATTCGATTTTTTATTCTTCCAAAATTATCATATCTAAAATACGTACATGTTTTTATGAGTTGTTTTATGTAACTAACTTTTAAACAAAAACTTGTTCTGGTAGGATACTATTCTTACTGCACCATTACATATTTTAAATTATCCATTATTTACAATTTAACAATTCACATTATTATTATAACACATTTGTCAATCATTACCTTGACTTGTATTTTATTAAAATTTAATGTAACTATTAAATTAACATATTCAATCAATACCAAAATCTCTTCTCTCATTGTTTCAATAAATTTATTAATAATGTTTGAAATTTTTAACCCCAATCAAGATTTAATTATATCATTCTTCCAAGCTTATTTGCTTCAAATATTTCTTTATTTAAATTAATTACACTGCCTCATGCATCATAACAATATATTCGATTTTCATAAAGTATTTAGTAGCTCTGATTGCAATTTTATTTGTATTAAAGAACAAAAGTTTAGAGTGCGGTGCATCGATCCCTGTTCCTCTCGTTCGCCAAGAAACGCTCTACCATTTATCAGGGGGTGTCCCCTGATAGTAACGAGTTAATGTATTCAAAACATCGCTTCGTTTCGGCCCACTTTTTACGTCGGTTCTGACATTTTACACAACAATTTTGTGTGACCCGTTTATATAATGAGTGGCTGGTTGCAGCAGCAAAATACTTTAAATTGGTATTTTAGAATATTTTGGCGATATTGGGTTGATCCATCACATGATTCTTGGCAAATTTGTATTTATATACCTATTTCAGCAACATTGCAATTTTTACCAATTGTTATACATTAAAAATAGCGGTTATACTTGTTAGTTGCTAGACTTTATGTACTTAGATTATATTTTAAAATATATTTTCAACTTCCATGCATCACGGCATCGATCCCGGTACCTCTCGCATGCTAGGCCTTACGTATGCATAAACCCTGAGCCCAATGCTCAATTCTGAGAAATAAAGAAGTAAGCATTCAGTTTTGTTTGTTTACGTCAACTTTCGCAGCTCCGTGTGTGGTAGTGATGTCAACTTTCGTTACTTTTCGGTACTTGTAACTATTCGTTACTTACAAATAAACAAAATTTAATGTTTTTATTCGTGAAAATAAAAATGTGGAGGTGCGGGGCATCGATCCCCGTACCTCTCGCATGCTAAGCGAGCGCTCTACCATCTGAGCTACACCCCCATTAACAAAATCGATAATTTATTCAAAATCGAACCAATTGTTGTTCTACTTTCACTTTTGCTGTGCTACTACTGATATGAATATTTCTATGTAATAAGAGAACTAGAATTACTGACCTACCTTAACTTGATATAACGCAAACTTCTCGATTCTTGCGTAGACGTCCTAGATACGGATAATACATTAGAAACGTACTCTACTCGATGAGATATAATATGTGCTCGTTGTTGCTTTTGGAATTTCGATGTACAACAAAATGTCAACTTATTAAAGTTACTATCAAAAAAAAAAAAAGTTATGGTTCCTAAGTCGTTCGATGTTATTGAAGTATTACATAGAGAATGTTATGTAGTAATATAATTCAATGTACAGTTTGTGCTGCGACTTAACTCGGCATTATGTGCAGTTTTTATTTTTATTTGAAACTGGGTTAGTGGTAACTGTTTGCATTTAAGACCCTTTAGTTGGTGAATATAAGTAAAAGAGCATAGACATCAACAGAATAAAAATAAAGCTTTAGTTGTGACATCCTGCAACATAATTAGTACTTATGTTAAGTAACTATAACAGCACTCCATACAGGGTGTTTCGAAAATAAGGAGATATACTTTGCAGAAGTATTTTATGATCAAAAATATATATTACGCCTTAAAGTTATAATGTCAGTCACTTTTAAAGTACATAATATGAAATCTGGAAAATCATAATTGAATGGTTTACGTTGTCTGGAAATGTGGATAATAAAACCCAAATTACTCAGTGAAGTTGTTGATCAAGTGAGTGTACTATTGACATGTGACGGAAATAAGGTAAATTCAGTTTTAGTAATGTAATGATATTTATCTACTCCTACTGCACAATGGCCATGAATTATGATTCATAATTCACGGTTTGCAGCCAATCATAAAATTCTATTTTCATTATTCAATAGTTTGCAAATTGCAACCAATCAGAAAATTATATTTTCATTATTCAATAGGTTGTAGCCAATCACATAATTCATTCTTATTATTAAATGACTTTTGAAGTTAACAGCTGTCACAAATGTCATAATTCTGTATTATGAACCCAAGGCTCCTATTGCATAGGAGTAGATAAAATATCGTATTATATTCGCGATTATGGCCATTATTCACTCAGATGACTTGCGCCACGCGCCTTCGGCTTGTGGCGCAAATGTCATCTTCGTGAATAATGGCTGTCATAATCGCTCATATAATAATATACTAATTATCTACTCCTACTGCACAATGGCCATGAATTATGATTCATAATTCACGGTTTGCAGCCAATCATAACATTCTATTTTCATTATTCAATAGTTTGCAAATTGCAACCAATCAGAAAATTCTATTTTCATTATTCAATAGGTTGTAGCCAATCACAAAATTCATTCTTATTATTAAATGACTTTTGAAGTTAACAGCTGTCACAAATGTCATAATTCTGAAATATGAACACAAGGCTCCTATTGCATAGGAGTAGATAAAATATCGTATTATATTCGCGATTATGGCCATTATTCACTCAGATGACTTGCGCCACGCGTCTTCGGCTTGTGGCGCAAATGTCATCTTCGTGAATAATGGCTGTCATAATCGCTCATATAATAATATACTATTAAAATGCTGTGTTTTGGAAGTATTCGGCTGAATTTAATTGAAAATGAATAATTATATTAATTGTTGGATTATTTTTCAATAAAGTTAATCGTTATGTATTAATATTGTTAAATAGTCGTCCCAAATACCACTCGAAGCGGATATATATTTTTTAAATATTTTGCCACTTCCATAGAAATTATTGCAAATTTCACTCAACAAAATCACATTTAAATGTCACTCGCCTTCGGCTCGTGACATTTTTGATGTGATTTTGTATCGTGAAATTTAAACGCAATAGTTTACATGGAAACGACAAAATATTTGTCAAAAATATATCCACTGCTTGTGGTATTACCCTTGACTATTTTTAACAAATGCGATTTTTATTAGAAAAAGTCAATATTAGTGTTCTGTTACTATAGAAATTGCGTAGTTTGTTGCTAGATTTACTGAAAACTATTTTGAAAAGGTAGTTTGGTTCATTAAATAGTCCCTCGAATACCATTCTTAGTCAAAGTTAAGTAGATTATTTTTGCGGTGGTATCACTACTCATGTCCATTGCGCTTGGGATTAGGACTCGTGCTAGCGCACTCGTCCTAATCATACCAAAGCGCAATGGACATTCGTGACACCACCACAAAAATAGTCGACATAACTTTGACTACTCATGGTATTATAAGTGATTATTCATTATTGACACTACAAGATTCTTCAGTATTTATTAAATAAACGCTAGTCACTTGTAGTTTATTTTAATTATTTGAAATCATCTGATTTCTGGCGCCCATTTCCTTTTTTTTTAAGACTTTGCAGGGTACACAGCTGGTGGTTTGAATCCACGACCATATTGCCGAATTGAGTTAGCTCGGCCATCGCGGTAAGTGAAGATTTTTGAGAGCTACCGTGTTGTACAAACTGTAGGGGGGTTGATCTGTGATTTTTCTTACTACCATTGATTATTTTAATTAATTAATCGCAGGTCAGCTTCTTTATAGTTTCACTCGGAGCCACCTCAATTAAAATATAGATTATGTACGTCAAATTAAACAAGAAACACTAAAAAGGTTGTTAAAATTATTGAAATTAGGTGACATAAATGGGTCAAAAATAGGTAAAAATAAGTTAGGGTCATTTTAAAGCTTTCTCTTCAAAACAAATTTTGGTACCGGGTGGCCATAAACATCTGAGATCCCGGTAGCCATGGAATTAGCTACTTATAAATGTTGGTTAGCATTATACATATTTCAAATATAATAAGTATTGGTATGAAATGTAATAAAATGCAAATAAGAGGAGGAGAAAAATCTCCTGTTCTAACTTCAATACTTATTGCAATCTGTAATCATTTCTGACAGATAGGAATTTTTTGTTATGATGACATTAATGACATTTAGTTTAGTTGGATTCATCACTTTAATAAAGCGGTGTTGCTTCCAAAGGTAATGTGATATCAGATATTTATGGCCACCCGGTATAATCAGAACATACGTAGCTGTTATGTTAACAAAGGTCCCATCTCTAGTAATTAAGAGGCTGTCTCTGATGTATTTACCAATTTCATCATGTTTTGTAACCCCTTTTCAAAAACAAATAAACACTGCCAATGACTGAAGGTTAATAATAGCCGTGGACGCATATGACGTCACTTACTGGTGTCTTCTCATTTCAATCTTACTCTACTAGGAACTTGAAATTTGGATGGAAGGTTCAATTTGTTGCTTAAGGTAGTGCTAAGGAGGTATTTTTTGAAATTCAACGCCTAAGGGGGGGACCCGATAAGATATCGACTTGGTGTTTACTTGCATAGGTATCCAATACAAATGTCTAAAAACATATTTCAGGATTTTTTCCTACTCAACCCTTAAAGGTGCGAATCTGCATTCGGAGTGAATTATAAAAGCCATTGTATCTTCAGCATTTGGTGAATTAAAATTTTTCAAATCTTTAGAAAGGGGTTAAAGGGTTTTTTAAGTACATACAAACAAGTAACCCTAATTATTCTTCAAGTTATTTTCAAATTTTTTCAATAATCTCCCAATGCTGGTTGGAGCCACCCTTAATGCCTTCCATCTGTTTAACCACACAAACCCTGTCACTTGGTAGCAGCGTATTCATTTTGACTCGTCTGCCCCTCTTCCAACCTTTCCACACCTGTAGTAGCAAGTGGTGTAGGTAGATCAGAGATTATATAAACTTCTGTTATATTTTCTATAAAATCTATAGCCGTTGCAAATGAATTCTATTCCATTTTAAAAATACGTGAACGGAAAATTCTGCGGCGCATTTATGGGGAAAAAAGATGTGAATAATGGAAAAGCAGAAGCCACCCGGAGAAGAGGCAATGTTATAGAGAAGCAGAAATAATGCATCTGATAGTTTAGCTACTTCAGACGAATGGAAAATACAGGAACAGCAAACACGGTATTAAAAACCAATGAAAAGAAGAACATCAACGAAATAGATGGATAAAAGACGTAAGAAAAAAAATACACAACTATAAGAAAAACTTGTACCTACATTATTTGTTCACAAATACTAATTATAAACTTCATATTGTTGGGTTGGCAACGTAATAACTCTAGTAATTTTTATTTTAAAATTTTTGTGAAAATTGAAAGCCAATCATTATTAAAATCATCTATGGTACTTACAACAGCGTTGATAAGTTGTTCTAATTCTGCCTGTGACACATCAGTCTTGCCTTGAAGCACCAGTGCGGTGGCAATTTGCTTAGCAATTGCAGCTTTATCGACAGTTCCCACTCCCGGCACTTTAATAGGGTCCACTTTTGGTTTTTCCTTTTCCTTTTCCTTCTTTCTCTCACTGGCAAAATGAATTAAACTAGCAATCTTCTTTATGGCTTTTTTAAACGCTTTCTGTTGGTTATAATCGACTAAACCAGCAAGTAACTGCCCTTTCAGCTTTTCCTTCACGGTCTCGAACATAACACAATTCACCTCATTATCAATCAGAGTTTCAGAACTATTCGCCTCATTTTTTTCCATCGCTAATGCTTGACCCAGTAAGTCAATAACTTTGGGCCCCAGCGACCCCAATTTTTCCTCTAGAGCTGTAAGTAATCGCAGAACCCCTACAATGTTAACCTCTTCGTCGTCAAGTTCAGGCTCAGGAGGCTCTGATTTATGAAGGGGTGGTGAGAGAACGGGATGCCGTGTGACATCCCGCATTACACGAGGAGGCTTTAGATGCTCGGGCAGATCGTGCTTCCTGTATACCTCGCGATAATAAGCCTTTTCGTGAGGAACAAATTCACGGTGGTACTCTTTTTCTCGGCTTCTTGCATGCCAGTTACGATCCCTACTTCGACTTCGGCTCCTGTGGCGCTCGTGACTTCGGCGGCTGCGCTCTTTACTTCTATCTCGCGACGCAAGAACTCGTTCCTTGCTCTTATCTCGAGAAGGTTCTCTGCTTCGCTCCCTAGAACGGCGCGAGTTTGGTCGAGATCCGGGCTCACTTTCCCACGGACTGTGGGATCGCTTGGAACTGATAGTGTCTTCATCTTTATCTTCTATGATTATTACGTCGGGGTCTTGATCTGGCACAGAAGCTAGTGGTACGGGTTTTGAATCCTCCTTTTGACTTGATTTTTTTCTTCCACTTACTATTTTGAAGCTGATGGGGGCAGGTTCCTCGGGTAGGCCTAACCTATTGAAGAGAAAAAAAAGGAGTCAGTATTCATCAAAATTTTAAAATGGCTCTATTTTGTGATTCGTCAAACCCTCTTTATTCCGTTCGGGGAAATAATTAAGAACAATTTTAGAGAGGCATAATGAAAAGTATCGTTCATTACACGACAGAAACTGCTTTTAACGTTCTGGCATGACTTGTCATGCTCATATAAAAAAAGACTCATATCTTGCCTCCTAATGAAATATACTTTTTCATGGACACTGTCTTTATTCTTAAAACAATGACTAATTTTGCTTAAAATTACTTGTTTGCCAATTTTAGGTAAATTTTATGGATATACGGATGGGGCCATAATTATACCGGGTGTCCATTCTCAAAGTAGAACATAGGCAATTAACATTAGTGCATTCACTCGTTCTTCATTGAAATAATTCATTTTTCTGTAGATAATTTTAGCAGACGTTGACGGAAAATATCTGATTTACGCCAACTAATTACCATTTGTTTTGACAAATGCTATGGAACTTGAAAAGCAAGGCATGGCATATTTAAAAATTCCGAAGTTTTAAATTAGTATTTTAAAATAAAAATCGCATCTTGAATATTATTATTGGTATCATTTGATGCGGAATAATTTTATCTTTCCACTGATACCATTACCTTCCCTGTAAGTTGAATTGGCGAGCAGGAATCGGCAAAAACGTTCAATACAATGTTAATCGCCTATGTTCGACTTTGAGAACGGACACCCGGTATATAACAGTAATAAGATAACATGAACAACAAAATAGAATGCTTGAGTAAGAAAGAGATGGCCATATAACAAAATTATTTTAGTAGGCACAATTAGTTGACATATGTCATAATTAGTTAAAGTGAACGTCAAGCCTACTCGTATATTTGCTACTATGTTTATCTCTTTCTTACTCAAGCAATATGTGTTATTTTCTTGTTCATGTTATCTCATTGCTGTTATATAACGGGTGTTCATAAACAGTCGTCATCCCAGTAGGTTTTGACTTCAGAAACGTATGTCTATTAAAATTGAGAAAAAATGCGCTATGACAGTACTCAATGACGTTTCATTGTGTTGCACGAATTAATCAAAGACATAACATTTTGTTTTTCAAAGCAACTGGGATGACGACTGTTTATGAACACCCGTTATAATTGTGGCCCCATCGGTATAACACTATTAGTTTAGATTTTGTAATATTAAGCGTTGTTGTGACGTAACCTAACTAACATGTGAGCAAACAAAAATGAAATCAAGCTTGGCTTTGAAATATTTGTTTTATGAATAATATGTTGGTGACACTGTAAGTCTACATCAAATTCGAGGTTAGCAGGTTAGGTTTTACGTCAGTTTTGACACAGACTGACGCAAAAGCTAACCTCAAATTTGACATAGACTTACAGAGGCACTAACACAAACATATATTTCAAAGCCAAGCTTGATTTCATTTTCGTTTGCTCACATGTTAGTTTAATATATACACAAACTTTTTAGTCCTTGTTCTTAAATATAGTTTAATGTGTACACAGCACCTTTAATAAAGCCATATTTCTAGGCTGTGCAAAATTAACAATTAACAAAATGCAAAATCGTCCCCAGATGGCGGTTCGGAGAACACCCAGTAGATATACTGGGTAAGAGAGAAATTAAATACCTCCCGCGGATTAACAGGAAAAATTTAAATCCTGTTTTTGAGGCCAATATGCAGAAAGCGTAGAATGGGCTCAACAGGCTGAATACCCCCAGAGTAGGGAGGTATTTTGAGATCGGTGGCGAGATCTATAGTAAACGGATCAACGGTAGCGATCAGAGTCTGATTACTACTCGCTCACCAACCCGTTTGGCGAGCATGGTGGCCTATTTCTGCCAAAAACTCTCCAAATTAAGATGACAGAACATGAAAGGAAAAGGCCCCCAGTCCCCAGCAGTCTTGGAGAACCTGACCAAGGCAGAGGTCAGTGTAATGAAAAGGCAGGGGGTGCTAAGAAGCGCTGGGTCCGGACAGGCTGCCAGATGACGATGAAGAATATATAATATACGATCAATGTCAAACGATGAAACACTATTAGAACTAGAAAAGGAATTAGAAAATATTAACTGGGACGTAGTAGGTTTAGCAGAAGTAAGAAGAAAAGGAAATAAGAAATGAGCACCGAATGTTGAAATGTATAAAGGAATATCCAGTCGCGTCGCTCATATAACTATAACAAAAGGATACAAGTTAAAAATAATACAAATATATGCACCTACAGCAACAAATGACGATGAGACGAAGTAGAAGACTTCTACGAAAAAATAAGTCAATCGATAGAAAAAAATAAAACAAAAATGACAATGGTTATTGGAGACTTCAACTCTAAATTAGGAACAAAACAAGAAATCCACGAAACTAGAATTGGAGACTTTGGATATGGAGAGAGAAATGAAAGAAGAAATAAGACTATTGAGATTTATAGAAAAAGAGAACCTATACGCGATGAACTCCTTTTTCAAGAAGGATAATAGAAAATGGACGTGGGTAAGCCCGGATGGAAGAACAAAGAATCAAATAAATTATATTCTATCAACAACCAAAGAAAATATACAAGATGTACTAGTACTAAACAGTTTCACAACTGGAAGTGACCACCGACTGGTAAGAGCGAAAATATGTATAAACCAACAAATAGAAAGAACAAAATGGCTACGGAAAAACGATCCAGTAGTAGATCCACAAAAACTAAGGAACAGAAGAATACAATATCAAAAAGAGGTGACAACTAAACTGAGACAAAAAATAAATTTAAGCGAAAAAAACATTGATGAAATAAACACAACAATTACTAAATCAATAAAAGACTCCGCTTATAAAATTGCAATTAAAGAAAGAATGAAAAAAGAGGAACTCAGTGAAGAAATGAGAACTATGATAAAAAAGAGAAGAAAAATAGTTACCTCCGGGAGATGGAACACACCAGAATATAGAGAAATAAACAAATCAATACCAAAATCAATAAAGAAAGAAACAAACAAGAAGAATTGAGAGAAAAAATAATAGAAAAAAAAACAAAAACATGAAGTGCATCAGAAGAGAAACAAAAATAAAGCAGATGATTACACTGACGAACAAAGAAAATAAAGAAGAAACAAAGCAGATTTTAAAAATAATAGAAAACTTTTATACAGAATTATATACTCCACAAATCTCCCTGCAACCGGAAATTCCCTGAGAACTAAAATGAAAAATAATAAACAACTCAGAAGAAATGCTAGAAATAAATGAAGAAGAGATAGAAAGCGCTGTAAAAGAAATGAAGAATAATAAAGCTCCCGGAAGAGACGAAATATTATCAGAAATGTTAAAAGAAGGAGGTGCAGAAATTATAAAGGCACTAAAGATATTGATGAACAAATGCCTCGAAGAAGTACAAATTCCACAAGAATGGAACGAAGCAGTAGCGGTACTAATATTTAAGAAAAATGACAAGACAAAACTGGAAAATTATAGACCAATCACATTATTCTCGCAACTATATAAGTTACTGACAAAAATTATAACAAAAAGTTTTTATAAATAGCGATTTATGATACAAGTGCTAAAAGTGACGGTTTAGTGCAAGAGACATGAACATTATGAAACTCAGCCTACAGCTTCGTTTGTCAAGTGCAACCATACTTTTAGCACGAGTTTGCATACAATATTTTTTCTACAACCTTAAATTTTTTGTTATTGAACCATAAATATCGATTTAACAAAGGTTTACATTTTTGACAATTACAATTGAATCTATGAGTGCAAGAACAATACAAACGCCAAAAATGGTGTTTGAAGCTGAGATAACCAACATATTATAAATACAAAGAACCATAAATAAAGTGTTGTCGGCTACGTTTTGACGAGCTGTCGAAAATCGCCTTGAGTGCAAGAACAGTACAAATGCGGTGCTTGTATTGTTTTTACACTCTTTTGTCAGAAACAAAGTACATTTCAGCCATCTAGATATAACAATCTGATGGTGATTGAATTGTGCTATGGTATGTGTATAAGTTGGATGTGTTATTGTTTAATGAGCGTTACAAACAGTAAGTTGTGCAATATTATAGAGTTGGTGATATCAAGATAGTCAAAATGTCAAGCAGTGATAGGAACTTTGGAACTTTGAAACGGCTTGTGAGAAGATCAGACCGACTGTATCTTCCTGAAGAATATGAATACATGAGAGAGACTTGCAGGAAAAAACAATAATTTACTCTTTCAACCATTCGGTATAATGATCTCATAGATTTTAAAACATGGTGGCCTAAGTTTTATGAAAAAAGTGGCAAGTCTGTTGAAAAAACAAACAAATGTAACATTCTCTGTGTCCAACTACAACCAGTTCACCTATAACAGTGAAATACCGGGCTATGTTACTGTGTCTGAGTTTATAGGCGGTTTTGTGTCTTATGGATTTACACTACTAAAGATAAATGCCACTCTAAGTTGGTTTGCCAAATTAACTTTGTTCCCATTAATGAAAAAAAATGATGATATTAAAAAAATCATGCAATATATATCTGGAGAAACATTGGAATTCTACTACCACATAAGCTCCTGGACTGCTTCCAGTAAAGGAGAGGATGACTAACTCCATTTCGTAAAATTCATGTTGGCTTCTTGCGTTTTTTAAACTTTGTTTACATTAAATCGGACAGAACAATGTATTTTAGTTTTTTGATAAATAAAAAAATGCTCTTGTATTATGTGTTGTGAATAAATGTACTACTGAAGGTGCTCAAATCGGTTTTGTTGTAAAATGAGTGCAAAAACAGTACATGCGCCAGCTATTTATTTATAAATATTGTTTTTCAATGATAATTTTTGATATGTTTTCCAGTAGGGTAATATATAATAATGGCAGTTTAAGTAGCCAGCACCGGTAACTATTTCTACAGCTGGTAGTTGTCACAAGTAATTATTAGTAAATAACAAGAGGTCAATAAAAAAACCAATTAGGGTAGGCTGTGATATGTGTTGTACGTTTGGCAGTACTGAAGTGTATTGTCAGTCTATATCAAATTCGAGATTTGCAGGTTAAGTTTTACGTCAGTCTGTGTCAAACAACAAACAAAACCTAACCTACTAATCTCGAATTTGACATAGAGTGACAATACACTTCAGTACTGCCAAACGTAAAACACATATCACAGCCTACCCTAATTGGTTTTTTTATTGATCTCTTGTTATTTTACTTTGTTCATTACATAATGCTTTAATTATTATTTAAATTACTTTATCAATTTCTGGATATTAAGCCTTTGTTTGCGTATACAAAAGTAGGCTGGTAACTAAGTCATAACTGTTTAGTAATAGTCCTTTAGCATACATGGCTAGCATTACCATACTGCAACCGATAAACTATTGCAGACACCACGGATGTTATGAGTATCATAACAGCCTTCAATGTCTTAAAATCCTCGCTCTACGAGCTCGGATTTCAAAACAACATCTGCAGCAGTTATGATACTCATCATTCCTAGATATGTTAATAGCTAATACCTCTAACAAAGAAAAAACTACAATAATGTTATAACCTCACTTCCAGTTTAAAAGACGTAAATTCAAAATCAGCTGTATACTTATAGCACGCTGATCTATATGTCATTTTTCGACAAGCTATTGTTAAAAGGCTAATTTTTAATAGGGGTCGTAGAAAAAAACCTTTTAAATGACGTCATCAAAATACAGACGCATTTTTATAAAACTGTGGGCTGTCATATTATCAAAATCCTGTTTGTAAAACTTTATAAAAAAAATTTGTGTAATCTACAATTTTAAAAGTACAAAATGAAAACAGTTTTAACATGTACTAGGTGGAACAAGATCATACAAGGCTATTTTCAAGCTCTTGGAAACCTTCACATTAAGAGGAAAACAGAACCATGAAACTCCAACATCTCCTATTTATAAAATAAAATAACAGTTATCATACTTTTATTTTTTGTTCATTTGTTTTTCACAATGAGATCCAACCTAAATCCAAAAAACACTCCTGGATAAGACATAACAACTATGCTATATAACGCAGTCTTGAGGTTAGGATTGAGGGTTGCTCAGGTGATCTTGATTCCCAAGCCTGGTAAATCTTTACCCGATGTAAACTCCTATAGGCCAATTAGTCTACTGCCAATATTAGGGAAACTATTAGAAAAAATGCTAATAAAAAAAATAACACCAACAATGAAGGAAATACCATCATCCCTGACCACCAATTTGGGGTTAGGGAAGGTCACTCAACTATTTAACAGGTTCACAGAGCTGTAGAAGCCATCAACCACACCTTCGAGAAAAAAATACGGCACAGCTACTCAGCCTTTTGACAAAGTGTGGCACAAGAGCGTGCTTTTCAAACTAAAGAAATGCCTCCCTCACTAAGTATTTATTATTCTAGAATCTTATCTGTCGGAAAAATATTTTCCATCTAATAAATTCTGGCGTGCCGCAGGGAAGCGTCCTTGGCCCGCTACTATATGTTATTTATACAGCTGATATGCCCACACACCAACATTCCCTTACTACAACTTTCGTCGATGACAAGCTCATCATGGTTAGCCACAGTGGTCCAGTGACAGCAGCACAAAACTTACAACAGAACTTAGATGAAGTCGTGAAGTGGTCTCAAAAATGGCGTGTCAAACTAAATGAAACAAAATCATTCCACATAACCTTCACCAAGTGTAAGGGTATTACGCCACCGGTATTTATCAACAACATACCCCTAGCACAGGTACAGGAAATAAAATATTCAGGCATACATCTGGACAAGAGCCTGACATGGAGGACCCTTATTTGGAAGAAACAGAAACAACTGGGCCGGGGTCGGTAGCTCAGTGGTAAGCATCCTGACTACTGATCTAAGGGTCGCGAGTTCGATTCCTGGTCCCGGTGAGGTTTTCAAAAATAAAAAAATGCAGATGAAAGCTTCTACAGAATGCCATCATTCGGAAGTGAAGTAAAGCCGTGGGTCCCATGTTACTATGATGTGTAGCACGTAAAAGATCCCTTGCTAGGGTTGGAACTCCTTAGTCTCGGAAAAATTCTAAGTAAGACTTTGACCATATGACCAAAGCAGTTGGTGTCTAAGGTACCAGGTACTCTGCATGCCTAGACCTTGTCCATTAACAAACAAACAACTGGGTGATAAGTTCAACAAACATTATTGACTTCTAGGTAGGAAGTCCAAACTATCCCTTAAGAACAAGCTTCCTGTATACAACGCAGTATTTAAACCCATATAGACATATGGCATACAACTGTGGGGAACAACAACAAACTCCAATATCCTGATTATAGAAAGGCTTTAATCTCATGTTTTATGTGTAATATGTGATGCGCCATACTTTGTCAGAAATGTGGACATCCTAAACGACTTAAAAGTGGATTCAGTTAAAAATGTGATTGTTAAATATAGTGAAATATATCTTATCAACAAATTAAGGAACAAAAGAAAAAGAATGTAATGAAAACAAGAGGAATAAAAAACGAAGCAGGCAACATAGAGTACGAGGACAGTAAGAAGAAGAGTATATGGAAGGAATATTTCAGAAAACTACTATATGAACAAATAGAAACCAATGAGAAACAAGAAACACAAGAAAGAAAGGAGGAAAGAAAAGAAGAAATTGAAGAACCAACATATGAGGAAACGATAGAGATTATAGGGAAAATTAAGAATGGGAAGACACCAGGCTGTGACGAGATAAATGGGGAAATGCTGAAATATAGAGGGGAAAAGTTAACGAGAAGAATATACGAATTGATAAGGAAAATCTGAAGAAACGAGAAAATGCCAGTAGAATGGGAAACGGGGATAATAATAACAATTCCAAAGAAAGGAGATCTGCAGCAATGTAAGAATCACAGAGGTATAACACTACTAAACACAACCTACAAAGTGCTCACAACAATATTAAAGAGTAGACTCTTACAATACACGGAGAGAGAAACGGGTGACTACCAGATGGGTTTTCGACCAGGTAGGTCTACAACAGACGCCCTGCATATCATGTACCAATTACTATAAAAAAGCTATGAATATGATATGAACTTACATATTATATTCATTGACTACAAACAAGCATTCGACAACATAGACAGAAAAGTTTTTCATATGTCCTTTTTTTAGGCTCTCACGTTTTTCGCGGCACTTATGTTTCCAGCCGACATAAATCTATAAAAGATATTATTTTTGTAAATGATATATAGATGAATTTGTTCGCAAGAACCTGTACTTTCAGAATATGTGCCTAAAAACCTTATTCGTTAATGTTTTCATTCATCATTTTCTATATTTTTCGAAAAATTCGGAAAAGGCATAAAAAATATTTTCTAGCGTAGAATTATGATTTGTCATAGTTAGAAACGGCTGCTGAAGAGAGACGTTTTTTATTTTCTCAATTTCCCTTCAATGTATGTGAAAATAGATTTCTTCCCTCCGCCAAAGAGACTGGATGTAGTATCACAACCTATTACGGCATGTAATAATAAAATGTGCCCGTTTTTGAAAGTGTTGAAAAAGGTCACGACCTTAATTTGGACCTTAAAATGGCCTGAGACGTTTAGGTAAAAAATAAATACCACAAGGGGAAAGGGCAGATTCTCAACTACAGTTCCCTACATTAACAGCAGTTGATTCACCTGTGGAAACTCATGTAACTGATTAAAATATTTTTTCTACTCATGACATTGAAATCAGTAATTTTGACATTGATTCCAGTGGTTGAAATCGCATTTCAACCACTAGAGATTGAAATGTTCAGACTACCGGGATTTCAAACTGTTTGACATTCAATTGTTGACAAGAGAAATGTCACTTTATGTTTAATTTTTTCTAAAGTGCATTAATTTATTAAAATGAGTGATTTTTTGTAGAAAAAATAGTATATGCAACTCGTGGTTGAAAAAATTTCAACATCGAGTTACTTTTTTCAACGTTGAAATTTTATTTCAACCACAACCAGCATAATATACTATTATCTGCTGGAATCGAGTGTCTTCTGGCTATATATGTATAATGCTCCGAAAAATGTGAATAGTCTTAATCAACTAAGGTACATTAATTTTGGTAAGGATACCAGAAAAAATAAGCCGGTTAAATTAGCAAATTTTTCCCGACATGCTGCAACCTACCACATTTACTGGAGCTATTATCAGACACAGCAGTGGCTTTCCATATATTTAAATCCCGAGAAATGGGGTTGGAAGAAGAAAGGGTATTTGATTCCAATACCAATGACCATACATCCAGCACCTAAGGAACTACTCGAATTGGAAAAGACCTTAACATCGTTATTTTTCCGAAATGTCATAGAGCAGCACGCAGAAAATCCCTAATTTTGCAATAATTTGTTAATAACAATTTATGGAACTTGGGACCATCGGAAAGCGCTTTTTCGGGTCAAAACCAAAGGTACATGGTCAAATTGCATGTACACAGACAGTGCACACGGGAGGACCTTGAGCGACTAAACTATTACCAAAAATTTTTTTTCAAAGCTAAATATATCGAAAATGAGACCTTTTTTACAGAGAATGTTGTGCTCTATAATTTTGGTTAGACATACTGTACAGAAATTTTCATTCTGTTCCAATATATTCGCGAAATTCCTATTTTCCGATTTTCTCCGTGCATTTTCCACCTTTTCCATAGTAGTTCGAGTGCAGAACATTTTTTTTTCTTAAAGTACAACCAAAAAACTACTTATATGCAAAATTTCATCAACTTAAGTTTTAATGACATCTTTTGTCGATATTTTGTCTCCGGAGCACAGTGGTTCAAAATCAAAAAAAGTCCATCGAAAATCAAAATTTTTATTGTTTTATATGATGCTAAATGTAACACATAATTGTTCTTTTAGTATCTGGCCAACTTCTAAAATACATAATTCCAAAATTAAATTACGTAGAAAGACAATTAATATTAGACCCGAAACGTGCGGCCTCTTCTCTGAGCTGTACAGACGTCCTCTTGCAAAATGTTTAAGAAAAATTAATATATTGAGAACGCTTGGACCTTTAGCTATCACCTGTATTATTATTTTTTTTAAATTTACCCGTTTTTAAATTCGCTGGTACTTAATTCACCCTCCATATTCGAGTAAATTTCGCACTATTTATATTCTACGAAACAGAGGGCAAAAAACAAAATGATTCATAGTTCACATTATTGTTTAGGATCTTATGTAAACAAAAACACCTCATTGGTTTTGTATCGGTTTGCCCCTGCACCCCTTACAACATGTAATGGGGCGGTTGGAGCCGGTGTCCATAGACTATTTTACCACGGTGCAGCATTGCTGTCTTATCGTGCATCATTGTCGCTTGCTGCTTGCATTTTTAGTGGCTGTTTTGATGTGATTTAATATTGTGTGTTGTATAACTTTACTTTGTGTTTTGTGTATATTCTAACAATGGCGGTTCGTCCAGTTGCACGTTTCTCTTTACACCAAGAGTTTATAGAAAATATAGAATTATCCATTGAAGTTTGAAAAAATTGTGTTATAGAGTATCTAAAAGATGTTTTTCATAGAAACGGAAATGAGGTTGATACAAAGGCACTTATAGTTTTCAGTAGAACACATTTTTTCACGCCATATATCAGATATTAGAAGAGTGTAAAACGAAATAATGAACGAATTATACAGACATTTGGCAAGTGGCTTGACGAAGAAATAAAATTCCAGGATAATGTTCTTCGTTGTGTACCTGCTCCTATAAATTATCCGAAGAGGCACAAGAAGCAAAAAATAAAGATTGCGACGATATACGGAACACCACACCAGGAATAACTATTAGTGTCCTGAACATAAATGAAGATGTTTTCCACCAATTAAGTTCAGATCCCAAATCAAGTTCTTTTTTACACGGCAAAAAAAAACAGAAGATTTCTGATGCTCATGTCCTCCAATTGATTAATATTTCTGAAGAAGACAAGTATGATTTCGCATTATATCGTATTCTACGCTATTAGGTATTATTATATCACTAGTAGTCCAGTGAGACAAATGTCTCATTTAATAAAACAAAAAAGACCGTTTTGCAAATAGAATGCGTATTCACCACACGTACGTATATGACGCCATTGTTGGTAGCAAACTACCAGTCGCATTCGCCTTGATAAAATTTGCCTGGAATCTAACCTAAAAAGTTAGGATTAGGATAATTAAGATAATAGTTAGTGTTAGAGACTGAAATTCGGTTCCTGACCTGACATGACCATTCCAAACATATAACTTCAATAACTTTTTTCTCTATCTCTTACGGTTTGGCTGCTGAAACAGCGTCCCGGACGGACACGTCTATTAGATAAAGGATTTTACAATCTCAATATTTTAATTAATTTGTATTTCTATGGCTTAATGTTTTTATAATTAAATTTAAAAATTGTGCAATTGTTTTCATTTTTACATAACAAAACATTTCAAATAATTTCTAAATTGCAAAATCGCGAAAAACAAAATTATTGTCATTTTATTATTATTATTAATATCAATGCATCGATTTTTTTATTTCTACATAATACATAATATTCAAACATATAAACCCCTTAAAATAATTTCTGTTGCAAATTCGCAAAAAAAAATCATTATTATTGTTATTTTTTAATATTATTATTATTATCAAAGCATTAGTCTGTATTTGTAGTCTTACACCACAATATTTTAATTGAAAAATGCGATTCATTCACGAGATATGAATTTCGATCGACTTTTTTTTATTTTGAACCACTGTGCGACGCCTGAGGCGCTTTCGATTTGGTGTTTGTATGTGCAGGAGTAACTCGCTCTAGTGCAGCTCGATGTAACTTAGAGTAGTTTTAAATAATACACGTAAAATCACTTCATCACATGACCACACAATAGTTTCGATATTCTATGACGTGACTTAACCTATTTTATGCTGTCATTGGTTGTAATTTACAGCACTAGGAGACCGTTAGATACTAGCGGCAAGAACAGTAGGCAATTTCAATTGTTTATCTTCTAAAAAAATAACAATTTCCCAAATGTGAGGTTATTCATGTAAAAGTTCACCAAACAAATGTCAAACTAACCTAACTAATTAACGGAGCAGTTGTGGACCAGTAAAACCCCAACCATAAAGCAGGTACACGAAGGGAAGAGGGAAAGTAAAATTGAGCAGATCGCAAATCGAAAGCGCCTCTGAACTAATAATACTTTAGCAAGAGTAGAGCAAACAGCGGAAAAAGTTGGATAATTTTTTCATGGCTACCGTGATTTAATAAAATATTGAAAAAACAAGGTGTTTTATGTTGGTGACACTGTAAGTCTATGTCAAATTCGAGGTTAGCAGGTTAGGTTTTGCATCAGTTTTGACACAAACTGACACAAAACCGAACCTGCTAACCTCGAATTTGACATAGACTTACAGTGCCACCAACATAAAACACCTTGTTTTTTTCAATATTTTATTAAATCATGGTAGCCATGAAAAAATTATCCAACTCTTTCCGCAGTTTTCTCTACTCTTACTAAAGTATTATACAGGTACACTACTACCAATCCTGATGTGGTGAAGTAGTGGCGCTATCTGTTGAAAAAATCGGAAAGTACCCCCCCCCCCCCCGCCCCCCAGGAGCCGTTCGAGGTCATTCAAATCGGTATTTTGACATCAAAGGAACCGACGCTGAGTGTCTCTACTTGTTTGATTTATATACGCTGGTTATTTCCCCATTGGTATTTTGAGCAGTAAATTCCTCAGTGGAGCTATTTTATTCTACATTTTTATAAAATTCAAATAGAGCACCTTCACTTACCAATCAATTATACTGGTTAGATTAGCTTTATAATATTTGTAAATGAGGCTATAAATACTAGTTTAAATACCCATTTTCGGTATTTACCCCTAAAAATACCCGGGTAATTTATATTCACTATTCAAGTCTGTTTTATAATTTGTATAGCTCTTATTATTAACAGAAAGACAAAATATATTTAATACCTTTTGCGCAGAGCTTCCTTCTTAGTTTTAACATCCGTACTGTGCAACTCTAACATTCGCTTGTTCCAAAACTCAATCCATTCTGGCTTGAAGTCATAGTTGGCTGCGTCTTTTCCTTCAGCTTGTAACTCTTTATACCTAAAAGCAAAAGTTTTCACGCTATATATTTACCAGCACTTTGCTACTACCTTCTGTTCCAGAATTGTTTCCATTCCTCATTATATTGTGGATGCTTTTCCGGGTTCTTCTCGTGCTGCTTAAAAATACGCTCCATGTCATTCTCAATAGCATTTGATAGTTTTTTAAATTCCTCCAATTTGTCACTCTTTTGTTTATTGTAATCAACGGATGTATCATTACGAGATCGAATATAATCAGATCTTTGCCAAGGATGTAGATCACTACGACCACGAGATCTGTCGTAACCCCTATTGGGAGATCTAGAGCGTGGCCTCCTATCATCGTACCTACAACATCGACATTAAATAAAGTTAACCAGTAAATCACCTAACAGACCTTTTATGTGGACTACGGCTACGACCGCGGCTATGACTGCGGCTCCTTCGTTTTCTAAATGGCAACTTTTCGGAAGCAGGATATTTACGTCGTGCTTCAAACTTCTTATTTCTTTTTGGCAAAAGATGTTGCGACGGATCAAAATCGCTTAATTCGCTACTAGAAATACTAGAAACGCTCGACAATGATGACCTGCGTTTATCCCCAGCAGCTGCGGATGGTTTGGGTTTCTTCGGTTTAGCAACAACAGGTGGTGATGGGCTCCGTTTTAATTTTTTATCACCCTCACCGGGTTCTGTCCCACTTTTACGATAAGCACGTTTTGCAACGTCTTGTGATAGTTTTGTCATTGTAATCCTGTCTGTATACAAAGGAAGATCTTGTACCCAGTTGTTATTGTACTGCAATATACTTACCATCGAAAGATCGTGTCAGTTGTTCTTTATCAAGTAGTTCTTCAAAAGTCACTCCACTTCTTTCGTTAAAATGCGGACCCGTAGCTACCAAACCTTGGTAAAAAGTCCGTTTAGCCTCGAACGTTTCTCGATCTACTACGTGTGGCTTTAAACGGCCAAATTTATTTTCAATTGCTTCCGCAATCTTCTGCATTGTGGCCTGCCAGTTTCGTTTGTATTGTTTGGTCATGTACGGTGAGAGCAAGCGAAAGCATGTTATAAAATGGCGCTGGGTGTACTGTTATAAAAGAAAAATAATAATCAATATTCAGTTTTATATGTAGCTACAACAAATGACAAACTGTTTTACAGTGAAAGGCATATAAATATTGTAATTTTATAAACATATTACTGTAACAGTATTGTTACGATTTATCTTCTGGGCTATTAAAATTTATACGCCGCTTATTGCTTAAAGCATTTATTTACAGCAATTTATCTTAACTATTTACAAAACACAAGAACTATTAAGACGGAACACAAATTATTTATAAACTAACAGGAACTATTTCTAACAACAAATGCACTTTATTTATTTACACTCGACCTCAACGTGAATGATTTATATGGCTAGATTTATTTGTTATACACGAGTTATTTATCTGGCAGCTTGCGCACTCCAAGCTGGAGTCGGGACTCGGACTTCAACTGTCTTATTTCAGCTTGCGCATATTTATATCCCAACAAATGAGTCATTCCGGAAACTTCGCAGTCTCGCTCAATCATTCCAGCAACGCTGACGTGTTCGCGCGCATGAGTCACCAAGGTCATTTCTCAAAGTCTGGAAGGCTGTGACTCATCCGTCCGCACGTGAACCGGCTCAAGGTCGTTACACTGCCCCCGCCTTAGGTCGTTCTCGAATGATCGGGACGCTGACTCATTTGTCTGCAACGGCCCGGCTTCAAGGTCGTTACAGTATCAATAAACTTCTAATTGTTCAAATGATGTGTAAAATCGCAGTGCTAGTACTTAATGTTTGTATTGGTAATTCTTAAATTTCAGTAGATATCGTTTATAACAACGTGAGGACATTTTTAATTGTTAGGAACCTACAGCTAATTGGCATTAGTTTCTCGATTCCAAAGTTACCATTCTGCCTGTAGCACGTGTGCATTATCGATCCGTCTCAGACGTTTTGAATCAGAATTAAAGACCAGTCGCTATGTGTGAGAGTCAGTGTACACGTTTTACCCACGCTATTTATCGATTACGAAGTTCTTGGTGCGTTTCTCGAGACTCTCAAGTCAGCTTCCGAGAGAACAAAACGTGGGTTTTGGTTTTGTCACGGCGGGAGCCTTTGACTTCCGCCGTGCAGTATAGTAATGAATTTGTACTAATTAATGGCTAACGGTTGTTCCTTTGGTGTGTGTATTTGAACTCCCGTCGATTTAACGCAAGGTTTGTGTGTTTCGCATTTAATGACTTATTGAACTGCACGTGGTTGTTTTGGTGTCGGGAGAGCTTGGATTTGTTGTTTACCGATTTAAGCCTTGAGGTTTCGTCTCTTATCGTGGAGCGACAGCTTTTGCACACATCATTTGACGGATTCCCCGTGGAGATCTCATTTCAAGCTTATCATGTATTATGAAGCTCGCGTTTACCACTTCGTAGCCTTTCCATTACCATCACGGGCTTCGTTTGTGCCCTTGCTAGGGGATAATCCCAGTTTTCGTTCTGTCAGCAGCTTCCCGTTATTTGGTGCAGTTTCTTCAGGTGTTTTAAAGCAGTTGTCTGGAAGGCAGCTGTCTGCAGCAACATTGGACGCCATATGCAGCTAAGCCAAGTTCTCTAAGGTACCGTTACGTTGTAATAGTTGGTTTAGTGCAGAGTTAACGTGTACAGTGTTTTGCCGAAGTGCCAGACAGTTAGCATAATTGTAGTATTTCCTGTTAAGCCATTGTAGTTGCTAACATGTAATTCAGTTCATTACCGTCAGATTTTGTGCTCCTCCTTAACTTTACGTGGTGGCATTTGAGGTGTGTGGCGCAATTGTGCCGTCATTTATTGCTGTTTATTGAGTCAGTGTTTTGATTGTTCAATGTTACCACCGTTTACGAGTCATTTTATTGTTTGATGTCAAGTTTACAGCAATTTAACTGGATTAAGACGATACGTAATTTATATATTTAACCTTTACTAACCCATTTCATACCTTTATGTACTCAACTTGAGTTCATTTACATATTTTTGCTAATACAATTCATTGATATTTAACTGTGGTTTTTATGGTGATGTTTTCGATATTTGCATACGATTTGTGTATGTAGTTTCTTTGTGAAAGGAGCTTAGCAAGTTGCACAAGTGAGTTTTTCGCAAGGTAAGTTCAATGCTGTTGTACGTGGCTCGCCGAACAAAACACTGCGAAGGTTATAGTTAGAAGGTGTTCACATACTGCTTCCACTTTCCTCAGTGGGCTCACGTATGTATTTTTCCCTTGTAGAAACGTAGTGGTGCCTTGGCCTCTAAGATCTGCTTTTCTTTTATTAGGCCGTTGCCCTGTGTAATCTCGTGTTGAACCGTCCCTCGCTCCACTGCAGCTGCTTTTTGTTACGGGCTGGGGTCCTACGTAATTCCTTCCCGAATTTGAGTTAATTTACGCGGTAGTCTTTCAGCATTGTTTGTGTCGTAAAATCTGTTTGTAATGTAGCAACAAGCTGGCATCCCAATATGGTGCCATTGTTTTTCTTTGTTGTCATCGATTTGGCGGGTAACAAATGATCGGCTCGGATTTTATGCTGCGTTGTCGTCGTTACCGTTTAGCCCCGTAACAAATGGCCAAACGACTAGAAGAATTAGGTCTTTATATCCATAGGTTGCTGTAAATATAGAAAATGGTTTTTCTGATTTCGGTAGCCGTTCCAGGCCTTGACGGCCCAGAGCTTCAGCAATTATTCTTCTCCATTCCATGCTGTCCTTTGTTTTATTCCTCCAGTCTCTTTGCTTTAGTTTCTTCAGATACTGCTCAATTATTTCCAGCCATTTCAATTTTGAACATCTTCTTCGTGTTCCGATTAGATCTCCATCTCTTTTCCTGATTCTTTTCCCTGGAGACTTCTCCACATATCCCAGCCATCTTAACCGTTGACCTATCACCCCATTTATGATGATGGGTTCCCCACACAGCCTCATTATTTTTTCAATTGTTCTTAGTCAAGTAACTTCTACTTTATTCTCTCCATGTATTCTTCATATTTTTCTCTCCAATATCTCTAGCTTATTCTATATATCTTTGTTCATTATCCACATCTCACATGCATATATTGCACTCGATCTAATTACTGTTTTGTATAATTTTAGCACTCCGAGACACTATCTTCAATCTTAATACACTGTTTAAAGACCATGCACTTCTATCGCCACTTATCAACTTTGCACTTATTTCGTCTTTTTCATTTCTGTTTTGTTTACTTTCGACTCCTAGATAAACTGCACTTTTTACTCTCTCAAACACCATTTCTCTGTTGTTATCTGTGGTAATTTTCAGTTCTTGGTCTTGTAAGAGTTCTTCTATATGTTCCATTATCATGTACTGCGGGTAGTCCTTTTGCTGCTCGTTCTAGATTTTTTATCCTTTTTTGAAGTTCTCTTCTTGATTTTGCAAAGATTACCACATCATCAGCGTAGGCCAAACACTGGTGGTTTCTATTAAAGGTGGTATCCTTTCTGTTAATTTTGCTCTTCCTTACTACGTCTTCTAATATTAAATTAAAGAAGTGTAGACAATGAGTCCCCCCCTTGTCATAAACCTTGTTCCATTTTAAAACTTTCTGAGGCATTTCTTAAAATGTTCACCTTTTTGTATTTTTTCGTATCGTTTTTACTAATCTAACCAGCTTTTTTGATATTCCCAGCGTCTCCAGAGCTGCATATAAGTGTGTTCTCTTGCCTAAAGTCGATAAAACATACATATGAAGGTACTTTGTGTTCGTAGCAATTGCTTTGTATTTGTTTAACTATAAATATTTAGTTTATCGCCTATCTTTTAACTCTGAAGCCTGCCTGGTATTTTCCTAGCGTATTCTCTGCGTACTTGTTGATTTGATCTCGTATCAATGTAGGTAGGACTTTGTATACTGTGTCTACAAGTGTGATCCCCCTATAATTTTTGCAGTTTTGCATCTCCATTTTTATGAATTGGAATGATCATCGCTGGTATCCATTTCGCTAGTATGCTCCCCTTTATCCAGATTTATGTTATTTGTTAGTGTACTTCCTTTATTATTGGCTTTCCACTGCACTTGACTTGATCTGCTGCTATATTATTTTTCCCAGTGTCTTATTTTTCATTTCTGAATTATTCTCTCTACTTCTTCAAGGGTCTTCCTCTGTTTCTTGTTCTTCTCTTTGAACGACGTCTGTCTCTTCCTATTCCTCCTGGTTCTATCCTTTGTTCAGCAGTACCTCAAAATATTCACGTCATCTTGCCACAATTTGTTCCTCATCTCCTATTAGTTACCTTTTTTCTGTTGCTTAATATCTTTTTAATCCTCCTTTGTTCTTGATATAGTCTTGTATTTTCCTCTGTATTTACTCTTAACATGTTCTGTCTTGCTTGGTTCCTCTTCTTAAGTGCGTTTCCATAGTTCTGGTCAAACTATTTTTCTTTTAGGTTTCCGTTTTTCAGATTTTGTTTCTGCCGTTGCTAATTTCATCCCTTTTTCTATTCGGTTCAATTTTTCTTCTTTTGTCCTTGAAAACTGTCTTCTACCTTCTCTCTTATTTTGTTTTCTGGAATCTGCAGATCTGCTACCTTGTACCTTTTTTTTTATCTTCTGAAAGTTTCTCTTGCTGCTATAGTCTTGTTTGAAGCGACTTTAACCATAAAATTGTCTGAACCTCTACAGCTTCTGACTTTGATAATATATTGGTCGTATCACTTTTCAATCAGTACATAATCCATCTAGTTCACTGTGTTTCCATCTGTGGATTTGTTACGATTTTATAGTGCATCTATTCGATTTTAAGGTCTATGCTACTCAGTTCGTATTTCGTGCGCTGGCGTCACGCCTACTTTCTTGGCCTTGTAGCGAAAAGTTTTATAAACTCGCTTTTGTTTTCGGAGCGACCCTTTCTGATTTTGCTCGGCGAACGGCATGAAGCTGTTTTAGCGTTGATAGAAAAGTTTCGAAGAATTCATGGGCTGCCGTTGGTTTGTTTGAATGATGTTTGCCTACGCTTTTTGGAGCGGATTTGAATTCCCGAAACAGTTATGAGGGAATTTTAGTTCCACGTCATTTTTCGGCGGTTTATGCTGCCGAGTGTTTGTTCGCTTAGAACTGCATTTAATTTCATTTGTATGCTATCGTGGACCTTTTTCCCCCTTATAGCAGCCAGTCCCGAAGGGCCAATTCGGGAACAATTGCAGAAGTGGTCATTTCTTCCACGTGCAGGATGCTTAAGGCAGTATAGGGCTGTATTAGAATCGTCGTGGCCGCTTTACCCCCTGCTGTGTATGCTTTGAGAGTGCATGAAGGACCTGACACGAAAGCCTATCTCAAGGTCTTTGCCCCGCCCTCCCCGTTGTATTGCAATTTTACTTCGCGACCAGTTTTCTGTTGCACGAAATTGTACCCAAACGTTTTGGAAGCAGTGACGTGAACTTAAAAAGTCACCACATCTGGAGCACGTATAGGGTTTCCTCCAAAACCAAGTAACTAAAGAAATAACCATTGCTGTAATTTTGCCTGTCCGTTGTTTTTTAATGTGTGCAATAACACTGTATTGCAAATTTGTGAACCTGTAAGTATTAGTTGTAAGCTTTTGTTCGAGGTACCTCATACTTATGCAGTATTAATCTTAGCTGTTAACTTATCTTAACCTACGAATTTGAATTACGATACTTTTATGCTTACACTGTGATTTTACTGTGATTATATTTTACGATTATACTGTGATATTCGCATTCTGGCTTTATTTGTTACTGCAACCTGTACTTGAGTTGAGCTTCTCTTTCAGATTAATTGTGCTACCTGAGTTTACGTATTCTCGTTTTGAATGCCTGGATACACTAGTTAGTATTTGACAAAAACCCGTTCGCACACTTTTTGAGTATTTAAAGAATTGTACACGCCGTCTAGTCAGCCGGCAATTATATCCAACTGGTCACATTATATATTGATTTTGAGAGAATAGCCAAAGCAGACTTTCTATGATAACAGACTTCCAGGTTCCTTTGTATATATCCTGTGTGTTCCTTTTATTACCATTTTATTTTCAGCTGCAAAACCAATTAATCTTTTACCGTTATCGTTACTGACACTACTTATTTTTAGAAATAATATTCATCAACGACAACTAAGAGTTATTCGAATGATCACGATTCCGTTTCACTTTACAACTTTGTTTCAGAGATCCTACAGTTTCGTAGCTGCTAAGATATACAATAAATTTCTTTATAATAGTTGTTCTCTGAATGATGACATTTTTGGCAGTGGTCTATTATGATATGTTTTATTGGACTTTTTCCACTGTCTCAGGTGTTTATCACACGACATTTCGGGAGTTTTTGATCTACTCCCGCCCTCAGCTGTTCCTGATTAGTCTTGAGAAGGACTGATTTTTGTACACCATTTCACGTACACTCGCGCCTATCTGTTTTTTAAATATTTATTGAGTTGTTGGATAAAATTTTGTATGGCACGCATGTATTTACAAATAATTCACTTGAGAAAAGACCCCTCTCATGGATTATTTGTAATATATTAACACCCATATACCATAAATAACTATTACTTTAATTCTCAACCAGCATAAGGTCTAAGCCAATACAAAATTTACCACCCTCTGTTTTAAGTGGTAGTTAATCAGGAACACTGTCCCTAGCACTCTGCTTTCGTTCCCGCTCCTTAAAAACGTCCTCAACCTCCATTATCTCCTTGCGTTTCTGTTTTGTTTCCTGTATTGCTACTATATCCACTTGATACTGTTTTAAAACTTGTATTAAACTTATTAGAGCACCTTCCTCATGTCCCTCAGTTGTTCCAAGTAACTATTGTGAGTTTTTTGCCCATTTCTTTGTGTATGTTCTAATCCCCAACTCCACGGCTGTTTTTCTCAATCTTTCTTTTTCACTACTTTTTACCCCTTGTAGTGTTTCTCCATATTTTCAATTTTGCGTTTTCAGTATTCCACATTTTCGATCTTTCGTTCCAGGCATCCTATCTTTTTCTTAATATCCATATTTTCCTTCGTTAATTCATTCTTTCCTCTCTCCCATTCCGTTTCTCATTTAATATATCTTCTTTTGATTTTCTGACCTAGTAGCATTTTCATAGAAAAAATTCTGTGAAACTTATTTATAAATGCAAAACCATATATTAAAATTTTGGGCTCTAATGCGAAAAGAGACCTCAAAGCTTTATGTGAGCATTGACGGGTTAAAAATGTATACCTAATGGTTGTTTTTATCTATAATTATCTTCAGTAATGCATTATAAAATTGTTTATTTGAAAATTCCTCTAGAAATGTTTTTCATTCGTCGTACAAACTTTAGTCTTAGTTCTTTTACATATTTAAATATGCCAGTCAAAGCTTCAATTTTTATATTTCAATTTCTAGCAAAGTTACCTGAGTAATATGGTTATAGCTGGCCAGATGTGCAATAACCGTGCGAGGGTCTCCACGCTTATCACATAGCAGGCACAAGTACGAAGGCTCCTTGTCCCTGTCATATTCTTGCACTTCAAACAAATATTCCAGACCAATCAAGGGCCCCACGGTAAAGCTGTCCAAGCGTTCCTAAAGTAACCCAGAGTATTAGTTGTTAATAGTGACTACAATAAAAGCTAGTTACCTGTATCTGAGCAACTTTCTGCACTTTGCCTTCAAAGCCGGGAGGGACGGGTTCACCCGGAGCAATTTGCAGGCAGGTTCCGGCTCAATCGGCTCAATGGTGGCGGTATGCGTATTACCGGCAAGCTGCATGTTGTTGGTATGTCTTTTGCCGATTTCATGATAGTACACCCGACCCATAATTGGGCATTCGCACAGGTTGCAGTACCAACGTTCTGATCCATCACAAAAACTGAGCTCAAAGACGTTGCCCAATTTTCCAGAAGGGAGGCGAGCTTTTATGGACAGCAACCGCTCTTGTTCGCTCTCCTGTTAAAAATATAAATTAAAAAAGGAAAACACTAAGATCTAGCTGTAAATATTAATACATAACAAATTTGTATGATTCGTGTGAATTTGTACAGCAACACTAGTTAATCTCCATTGCAGTGCTATACATACTTGTAAAACAGTTTTAAGATAATTCTAACGTTACTTAAACTAAAAGTACCATAACAATCATCAGCAATTAATATACTCTTGATGATCTTGTACGTAACACAGTAGTAATACATAAAAATCAAAGAAATTAAATTCTTATATAAATATAAAATAATATTTCACTCCATATGTTCTTATTAGGAATTTGTTTTTATAATATACAGTAATTACACGAGACCAAATTATATTAAAACCTTAAAAACCAGGATTCTGCCCCTTACTTGTTTGCACAGACACTTAATTTTCACTGGCATTAAAAGCCTCGTTGCACTATTATTCGTCTCAATGATTCATAGGAGAATAAATAAATATGCTAAATCGAAGAATTTAATGTTTTGAATACAGAAAGTATAAATAGAAAAGCTTATATAACTAGTACAGTGGGGTCCAGTAACACAACATACTTACCTATTGTACCTGTAATTCTAAACACATGTTAAAAGCTCAATATGCTACAAGTAGATTAGGAATTTAAAAAAGGTTTACCTTCTTGCTAATGCTATGCACAGAAAGTTTGATATCGTCCTCTGTACCCGGAGCCGCCGGTTCCATTATGGCACAAACACAACACTAAACACTCCGCCTTCCTACGACACTGAAGTAACAACGCAGTTACGACTCTAAATTGCACAACAGTGTATGTTCTGTAATAAAAAAAGAACTGGTTAAAACCAACTTTATATCAGAACTTACTTACCCAACTAGGCTAGACAACAGCAAGAGTGTAACTTACCGTAAAATTCGTGTATGAGACACAAATTTTGAATTTACCGCCACTTGCACAAAACAGAAAACACAACATGTCGTCTTTTGAACCTACTTAGCATATTCTTCACAAATCGAAGAGTTTCACGATCTTAAATCGAAATGCGCTGCTTCCAACAATGTCAGAATTCCTTCTAATAATATTGGAAGCAAATACTCAAGTCAAACTACAAAAAATTACAAATGTCGACCTCGACGCTTAGATGAATCCGAAACACCGTCAAGCTAGTGAAGTAGATACCCCTGTAAAATATACGATGGTGGTTTCACACAAAAGCTTACCTAGTTGTTTTCAAGTATCGAAACTTGCTGAAAATATGGTTTAATTCTATGTAAATCTGCACATCAATGAAACACCGACATCTTCCTCAGATCGTCAGTCAAGTTTACGTTGTCATTTGACTATTTAGGAATTGTACCTAATGAGAAAGTTAAACAATTTGTGGCTAGCGCACCTGCCACGATACCACATAATAGCGATTTATATATCTACGGAGGAAAAGTATTCATTTCCTCCCGCGTGTGAATTTAATGCCCGACACGTTATCGGAGCGCATTAAACACAAGGGAGGAAATGAACCTTTATGGCATTTCATTTGGAAATGTACTACATTTCTTCATTCAAAATCGATAAGAAATATGGTACTTTTATCAGTAATAATGTATTAAGGGCAAATAATTTTGCCAGTAAAAATACTTTACGAAAGTATTTTGTTTTGGCAATGTCACAAGACAAACTAACTTGATCAAATTCCCGAGCCGAAGGCGAGGAAATTTGCCAAAGTTAGTTTGTCGAGGGGCATTGCCTAAAAACAACAAATCTTAAGTAAAACATTTTCTGAGCAAAATCATGAGCCCAAAATACATTTTGTGGACTATTTCCCAAATATCGGTTCATTTTGACATTTATACCGATGCACAATGAGAGTTTAAGTGACGTTTTTGAAGTACCACCAAAGAGCAATATGCTCTTTGGTACCACCTTGATTTAAACAACATATTTTGTGGTTGCCACGAATACAAGTGGTAAAAGAAAGTGATAAAATCCCAAAAAAAAAATTGATTTTTTGCCACTATATAAACACGTGATTGGTTGAATTTTGGCATTTGATTGGATAATAGGAGATGCGGAAAATAGTCATTAGCAACACTTTTATGCCTAGCAACGGCGATTTGTTTTACGTTTGGCAGTAGGTACTGAAGTGTGTTGTTGGTGACACTGTAAGTCTATGTCAAATTCAAGGTTAGTACCTGCTAACCTTGAATTTGACATAGACTTACAGTGTCACCAACAACACACTTCAGTATTGCCACAGGCATAACATCAACTGGAGCTGCTTATTGTGCTTTAGTACATAGGAATGAGCACGACCTCATTTGTCACACAATTCAGCAGGCCGTGGGAATGAGTTATGCTCATCTTGGTTATGTTTTTACAGTTAGTGTCACTTGTATGAAAAAAAATTATATTTTACATTTCTTATGAAATGCGATAAAATAGTATAGTCAACACGTTAGAAATAGTAATTTATTATACAAGACGATAAAGTTAAATTTTATCCACGAGTGAATCGTTTAACGTCGAGACGAAGTCGAGACGTTAATGATTCAAGAGTGGATAGAAATAACTTTATCGTCGTGTATAATACAATATTTTTTTCTATAGCAAGAAGTTTAACAATTTCAAAAGAAAATAATGACAGTCAATCACATTTCAAAATGTCAGTAGCTAGATTGGATTGCTACGATAATACGAAGCTGTCATATTTAATTTAAACAAAAGTTAGGAAATTAATAGTATTTTACAGTAGAAGTCCGTTAGGATAGCCTTTACTGCCGAGCCAGAGAATTTGTGAGACGAGCTCGAAGAGCGAGTCGAATAATACTGGCGAGGCAGTAAAGGCCCTAACGGACGTGTATTGTACAATAGTTTTTGTAATACCTACATACAGTTCGGTCATACCTATCTTTTTCTAATTTATTTTCATCAAAACGCTAGGTTTGTGTAATGACATTTTAGAATGATTGAGAGTGCGTAGAACGTTGCAACTGTTGTTTATAAATGTCAGTTATTTCCAATTTCGTGTATGGTTGTAAGCAGTTTTAAGTTGTAACCAGCTCGTAACTTATGACATCTGTAGAAAATAATGAAGATATTCCTAAAGACGTTAAGATTCTGAATGAGCAAGTTATTTTAGCGTATGTTCAGGAGTTATAGCAGTCTTTTGCGCCTTCTTCTATGTGGAGTTGAAAGCTAGCTTGCTGTTGGATTTGTGTGACAAACGTCACTTTGACGTTTGGCACACAATTTAGCAAGCCGTGGTCTTTACGGACACTTTTTACGGCCGGGCCGTAAAGAGGTTGCTTACGCAGTAGTAAACAGTCCTTAAAGAAATATTTAACAAGTAGGTATTACAAAATAGTTATTTTCATGACAAGCATCGAAAGTAGCAAATATCGTGCGAGTGTTGATTAGACAAACGAGGGCGTAGCGAAGCGAAGCCCGAGTGGATCTAAAACACGAGCACAGATATTTGCACTTTCGGGCGAGTTATGAACACTATTTTTTAGACGACCACTCATAGTAATTTCTATTTTTAAGAATTGTTTTTATTTCGTTTGCAAAATTGATCGTTATATTATGATTGGTACAATTATACAAAATTAGAGCTTGTTGGAAGCAAAGCAACGAATAAAGCAAAAGCGTCTGGATTATTTGAATCAAGGTCTGCTGAATTGTGTGACAAACGTCAAAGTGACGTTTGTCACACAATTAAGCAGGCCGTGATTTGAATAACTTTGCGCCGTTACGTTATGACTAGCACGATATAATATCGTGCTCGTGTATAAAATTGGCAACTTTCTGTAGTAGGCTGTTGTTGCGATAATGTTACTTTCATACGTGGTCGTCTAAAAATTACTTTATCTATCCTTGATGTTAAAGTGCCACTTTATCTACCCTTGCTGTTAAAGTAAAACTTGACCTTTTGTTTTGAGTTGATAAAAGCACACTTTAACATGTGCTATAGAAAAAAGTTGTTTTTCTGAACTCGTATGGCCGTTTAAGTACTCGCTAACGCTAGTACTCAAACACGCCATACTTGCTCAGAAAAGATCACTTTTTCTCAACTTGTAGAGTAATATACTATTGCTCCAGTGATATATGTATATGTATATGATTTTTTCTTCGAACGCATGTTTTATAGCGTGAAATCTCAAAAATTTTGCTTTAGGAAATCACTATAGTGACTCTAGATTTCTGTAGTGACATTTTGTCTAATTTACGAGTCAACATAACGTTATAAAGCTTTGTAGTGATATCCATGGTAATGCGGGCTCCCGCTGGGAGTAATAAAAATTGGCTCCCGCTGGTTGGAAATTGACAATTTTGTTTCCTAAAACTAGAGCGCAAAAGCCGACCACAGTGAGTAGAAAAATCAACGGACCCTCAGCTACTGAACTACTTTGGGCAATTACATTGATTATACCACTCCCTCTAACATCAACCAATGAAAAACGGTAAAATGCATAGTTACGCATGTACTAACTTTTGATAATGTACATAGCAACTGACAATCACATACCTTCCTGATTAATAGGTGATAATCACACGCCTTCACAAACATCACGCTACCTGCTGTCAGTACAATTGTCATAACAACTACATTAACTGTACTTTTAATATTTAAACTACACTATTCAAACGTTGTTTATTGACTCGTGATATAATCTAGCCGAATGCAACTCGTGTCAGCTCGATTATCAAATCATTTCTGTTTCCACTCGATATATTGTTTTAGGCAATTACGCTCGTCCTTCGGACTCGCGTAATTGCCAAACAATATATCTCGTGTAAACAGAAATGATTATTTGATAATCAAGAAGCCACTAGTTGCATTATATATGAAAATTCAATTTAAAAACCTCGTTGTGTCGCAGTACAACTTTCTCCGATCTCTATTTCCAAAACCATATAACATATAATAGATTATATGTTTTAGTCGTAGTGCAGGTACTCAGACTTTCACACAGGCGGAACTACAAGCAAAATTCAAAATTCAATATTTCCTTACTAGTTTTTCTTCTGAGTCATCATTGTCTAGGTTGCCATCTGTCCTTTTTGTCAAGGATAATCCTTTTATAAAATATCCTCGTGGCATTTTTTGCTCGAAAATGTCCTTTTTAAGAGCCAATTCAGAATTTAATTTTGTTCTCAAATTAAATTGTCTCACAGCCTCATTCTTCACCTTCTAACATACCTATACGTCATACATATGGGCTGTTATCAGTAAGGCTATGGGAGGTAGCTACATTTGGTATGTGTAGAATGAAAGAAACCGAACAGTTTGTGAAAGTTTTGTTTGCGGTTGTGTTTTAAAATAATCCATTATACGGACCTATTTTGGATAAAATAGATATTTATGCATTAAGGGAGATATGAAATTGTTTTTTCCCTGAGGTTGACATGTGTTACAGACCGAGGGCCCCTGGCCCGAGGTCTGTAAGTCAACCGAAGGTAAAGAACATGAATATCTCCCGTGGTGCATACAATATTTTATCTACTAGCATATTCGTAAAAATAGTATGAAATTTCAAAATGTCATAATGACATTAAAAATTAGAATATGTAAGTAGCATCAAGGATTGCCTCATTGTATGGTTGCTAGGACGTTAATTGTAGTTGCATTGTTACCATGAGTTTGAGGGAGAAATAATTTGACAATTCCCTTGGGAGTTATGAGTAGCTTTTCATATTTTGTTTCTATGGCGAAAATGTACAATATCATGTTGCTAGTAAATAAAAATATTTCTCACAACACCTATTTTTCTTATGAAACTATAATTTAACTCGTCTAACCTTAAAAAATTTTTAAAATGCGCCTGTAGCGCTACTCAATTATTTTATTACTCACAAATTCCTCAAATGTCTTTTATATACGACAGTGTGTAAAATTGCCTTTTAGTTGGCAGTTTTAAGTTTGTAAAACGACTGTTTAATAACATATTTTCATTAGTTTACGTCGTCAGTAGTAACGTATTTAAAAGATTTCATTAGGCACGTTGTGAGTAGCAACGTGTTTCAAAATTTTTAAAACACGCAAAATTACGACCGGTTGTTGGTAATCCTAATTTACATTTTTTTTTTCATATTTTCTAGATTCTATCGTAGATAAAATATTGTACGATACACTTGCGTAACGCATCTTTAGTCCATATATCTAATACTTACTATATTGCTAGCGGCTATGAGTGGGAAACTTACCAAGGAAGTGAGACAGACAACCAACTCTTCAATGTATAAAGGTGAGCGGTGCCGCAAGGGCGGTGGCGTCGTCCGCCCAATGGGGAAGTGGTCAAGTTTAAAATTCGCCTCTAAAGGCGGAGTTCGAATTCCCGCGCATGCGCACGAGACGCGTTATACTCTAAGTGAGACTATGTCGGCACCGTAATGTTTTCTAGCGTTCCGAGGCCCTACTAGCAATATATGTGTATTATATATATGCTTTAGTCACTCGCGAGGCTTAAAACGCTCGCTTACTCGCGTTTTAACTCTACCCCACTCGCGCCTAAAGAGTAGCTTTACGCACTTGTATCGTAAATTACTAATTTTAAATATCATAAAAGGTGACAACCCATATATGTGTAAGCTTCGCGTTGCTTAATGATTGAATCAGGAACCAAATAATAACTTTATTAACCTAATTGTTACATATCTAAATATAGAACGTCGTTATTCATATTTCGTCTGGAACTCGACTGCCTGCTTACGCGCAGCTGCTGCTGGACCGCTCCTCGGCTGCGTCGGCTGCCCCCACCCGCTCGGATCGGGTTGATTCGTCTACAATTCGGCCTTCCTGCGGCCTTTTGCGACCTCGCAAAGGTTGTTGACGTGGCCTCCCGAATTTCCCGGCGTCCTTGCAATGTCATCACGTAGTCTTCGTACCGCTTCGGTTTTCGACTCGCGCGCATCTGCCGTCCTTGCCTTGGGTCTTCTGCTGTCTCTTCGAGCTGGTTTACGTCCAGTTCGCTGCTTTCTTCCGGGCTCTCGTCGCTGGCTCTTCTGGGCTTTCGTCGCTGGCTTCTTCTGGATTTTCGTCGCTATTGGTTTCCTCTTCTTCCTCATCTTCGTCATTGTGATACAGTTTCAATTGTGAAAGGTGCGCCGTGGTCGCGAAAATTTTTTTCCCCGTTGGTTGTAGTTCGGTAACACGATACGTGTCACTCGGTAACGCGTGATTACTAATGGTCGTCGGTACCGCGCCTGCAATTTCGTCGATTCTCCTGTGTGATCTGGCACTCTCGTCATAAACATGATACCGCCTATGTCATATTCTGGTCCTGAAGTGCGTTTCTTGTTGAAATATTCGCTTTGCTTCGCTTGCTCAGCATGCACTCTTTCACGTATTCCTTCATGCGTTCCTTCGCGGTTTTCCAAGAATTGTTCTGCTGCGTTATCCGCTATTAAAGCTCGATATTCACCGTCTACAAATCTAGGTAAATAGCCGCATATAACTTCGAACGGAGTCGTTCCTGTCGTTTTGTGTATCTGGCAGTTTAAGTCGCGTTCGTACTCAGATAATATAAGTCCCACGTTTTGTCGCTTTCTTCCACTAAGCTCGTTTTAATTACTGGTAATACAGTCCTGTTTGCTTTCTACCTGACCATTTGCACGTTGATGTCTAGTAGAATTCAACGAGTGCTTAATGCCATTTGAAATGCAATACTCCTCAAATTCGCGCGAAGTAAAACATGTACCGCGGGCGGTCACGATCCGTTCCGGTAATACGTATGTATTCACAAATTCTTGTAAGGCTGTCCACTAGTTTTGGTGTTTCTTACCGCCCACATCCTCACGTATTTCGAAAAGCCATCTGTCAACATCAAAAGGTACGTATTTTTCCGTGTAGTCGTCACGAAAGCGCCCAAATGGTCCATATGAATGCGTTCGAAAGGTCTTTTAGGGAATGGTATGGGGTGCAAATGTCCTTGCTCCTTTCCGCCCGGTACTGTGTTTAACGCGCACGCGATACACACCCGTATGTGTTGCCTCGCGTACCGTCGCATTCCCGCAAACCAATATCGTTCCATAATTTTTGCAATAGTTCGGTCCAAAGCAAAATGTCCAAGCTGATCATGAAACTTGATCATTATCGATTTGATTTCGGAATTACGTAAAGCTCGCGTCGCCCGTTATTCGCATTCACAGTTTTTAATAATCGTCCGTTCTTCAGCTTGTAGTCTTTCACCATTTGTCGTTCGTCCTTGGTTCTTTCCTTATCGTCTTTTTTCAAGGCATGTATAATTTCTCGCAATTTTACGTCGCCTTGTTGTAAAAGTAAAACATAACCTTCTTCGCTGATTTGTTGTAAAATTTCACTTCTACTATAAATCTCTCGTTCTGTGTCGTCTGCGTCTTCACATGCTGCTCGTGAAAGAGCGTCTACATGTGCCATTTTCGTTCCGGCTGTGTTTTATTTGACAGTCATATTCCGACAACAAATAGTACCACCTCGCTATCTGGGGATTTACGGTTCTCTGTGCATTTAAATATGTCAACACCTGGCAATCAGTTACGATCTCAAACGTAATTCCCAAAAGGTACTGCCTTAGTCTGTTCACACAAAACACAATGACCATTAATTCTAATTTACTGGAGTGGTATTTACGCTCCGCGTCAATTGTTTTCTTGGATATGTAGTGCACTGCTCGCCTTGCCCCGTCGTCACCTTTTTGAAGTAAAACTCCGGCAAGTCCATCCGCACTCGCATCACAATGTAACTGGGTTTCTGCTTTTGGATCGTACAAAGCTAACACTGGTTCCCGCGTCAACGCGTCCTTGAGGGCTGTGAAGGCTCGCTGTTCGGGGTCGTTCCACTGAAATTCGACTCCTCCCTTGGTCAGCTCTGTTAGCGGCCTTGCGCGCTCCGCGTATCGGCTTACAAAACGTCTAAAATAACCGGTAAGTCCGAGAAATCGTCGTACTTCGTGTACATTTCGAGGCCGTGGATAATTTTGCACAGCATTCGTCTTCCGGGTTCCGGGTTTCACTGTTGCATTGGAAAGTATAAATCCCAAAAACTCGATTTCCGTTTGCCCGAAATAGCACTTTCTAACGTTTAGCGTTAATTTTGCTTCTCGTAACGCAATCAACACTGTTTCCAACCGTTCGCACATCTCGTGCCATGTTTTTGCTGGTACCAAAATATCATGCATAAACCAAACTAGACCCGTTTTTTTATTGGTCCTAACACCATTTGCATTAATCTGGAAAACATAAACGGTGCTCCCGAGAGACTAAACAGCATGCGTTAAAATTCGCCCGTTTCATTGCAAGTTATGAAAGCGGATTTCAATTTAGCCTCTTCTGACAAGGGAACCTGGAGGTAACCGTTCATTAGGTAGAGGGTTTCTAGCACATCATCTACGTTTGGCATTGGAAAGCTGGTTCTTGAGGTTTGTTTGTTGAATTTACGGTAGTCTACCACTAATCGGGGTGGTCCGCATTTTTTCGTAACTAATAAAACCGGGGATGCGTATGGCGATTTAGTTTCTCGCACTATTCCCATTTCCTTCCACTCGCGCACAATTTTCCTCTCCACTAGGTCGGTGCACCCAACTTCTTGCACAGTCAGTGCAAAACTTATTTGTCAAACTCACTAGTTTTTCCGAGTCTTCATCACTTGTTCCCGTCGCAATGCATAAATCGGTTCGTTCTATCGGTCTCGGCGCCTCGATCCTTCCCGTTTCGCGTTCACCGACTTTCGATCCCACGTAACCAATAATTGTGTCTTTCGCTACGACTAGGTCTTCGCGACATTCCGTAACTATCGGCACTTTATGTTCCTTGCTGCCCGCTATCGCTCGGATTAAATTTATAACATCTGGTTTGAGATCGCTCGCTTCGCTCACACGAAGTTTTATTCGGGGCGTTGGAGGTACGTCGATATTCTTAAATACCTCATCATCGCAACGACCAAAAACAAGATCTTGGCCTTTCTTCAAGTACGCAACGTGTGGCAATTCGGTATATGAGCTAGCGATGTGTCGATCCGGTCGGATTCGATACAAAGGATCGAATCCGGGGCAGGATCGATTTGGATCGAGTTCAAGTTTCGGTCCGGATTCGTTCGCGAGGCGTCAATTCTCGCGGACATTCATTCCTTTGGCATTCAGTAATTCAATCCATTTCAATACAGAATACAATACAACGTGTTAATGGGGAACAGCAAATGATGATGGTGTTCGTTTTAGAGGCTCGACGTCGACAGGCGACACATGATACGGCCGAAGTTGCATGCTTTTTTATCAGTTATAAGTGATTTATGGCTTTTGGCGGCTTTGTATATGTCCAATTGATGTTTGAGACATATAAACATACTGAATTACCGACTGCGTGACCACTCACTAAAACAAAGATACGCGCGTTGTTCGTTCCGGGTCCGGAATGACCGAGGACCCCGGGTATCTGAAATGCACATTCAATTTCGATGTCGATCCGAGGATCGAATCCGATGGACTCGATCCACTTGCGGAATGGGATTGGAATGAACGAGTCCGCAAAAGTATCGAAACTTCCCATCACTAATATGAGCGTCCAACGATCACATCTACAGTTTGGGCCGAGTCGTTTACCACCCACACTTCTACTTCGGCGCTCACCCCCTCCACTTCCATGATTACGTCGACTTTCTCATCACAAACAACCGCAGGTTTTTCAGTATTTCCGAACGCGTCAAGTTCTCGTTTTCCCGGCATTCGAATCAGTTCTAACTGTGACATGATTCTGTCCTTTATTGTACAAATGCTGCTTCCACCGTCAACGATCCCTATCACTGGCTTTTGGCCATTTATACTTACGTCCTTGAAGTATTTCATTACTTCCGCGTCGTCGATCATCATGACTTGGCTGTCGGCACCGTTTCTTTCAGTTTTCTTCCGGGGTTTGTCACATTCTCGAGAAATATGTCCGTATAAATTGCAGTTAAAACATTTTGGTTGACCTTGTTGATTCCATTTTGTTGCTCGTGATCGCGATTTACCGTCGGATGGTTTCTCCGTTTGCACCTTCGTTTCGCCATTCTCATTTTCAGATGTTTCGACTGTTTTCCTAGGCGTGCAGGCGTGCAGTGAGGTTTCGCGTTCGTTTTGTGAACCTGTTCCAATCTCACGATATCGTGTAATAACAAGGCATCCGTTTCCCGATGATACGTTGTTATTAATGCGTACTTTATTTCATTTACTGCTAGACCGCACACTATTCTTTACGTACATCAAATGTCAACTTTAGTTCGATGCACATTTTATTTTTCTCGTGGAAATACGTTGAAACGCCTTCTCTTTGTCCTTGACGTCGGATTTTCATCTTTTCCCATCGGTCCGCCTTGCTCGTCGTGCGGTCGAACGTTTTTCGAAATGCTGCAGCGAAATCGTCCCAGGTCTTCAGCTCATTGCGTTTAGCATCGTACCAGGATTTCGCAGCCTTCCGCAGGTGCATTCTTGCTATTTCCAGTTTCATAGGATTGGTCGATTGGACCAGTTATGAAGGAGAGCTCCACTGTTGATACCGTCGAGCCAATCCATTTCTTCTCTACCGTATTCTTCTCCGTCATACGTAGTGATATTTTTCGTTACATCGGGCATAACTTGAAATGCGGTTGGCTGTTGCGTCTGCTGTGGTTGTTGCATCGTGGCCATCGCCATTTCCGTCAGCTTCCCAATCGCTTCCGTTTGTGCAGCTATAATTGCGCGCATCTCGGGCATAATTCCTGTGGTCGTTGTCAGTTTCATCGCAAGTGGCGTTGTGGTCGTAGTGCGCCTGTCCGTTGCTGCTACTCACGTTTTCGGGTTTTCGCCATTTTCCGTTTGGAATTGATTTCCGGTTTCGTCGTTCGCCATGTTGGATACCACGTTTTCGTTGGTCGTTTTCAGGATTTCTTGGGTATTGGGGTTCACTTACTAGATCACTCTATTTAATCGAATCTCGCTTCTGAATTGTAAGCTTCGCGTTGCTTAATGATTGAATCAGGAACCCATGACCTGCTGAGTTGTTTGACAAACGTCACTGTATACGGCCTGGGCATATGTGAAGTTTCGTGATTATCCGCAGAGCGCTGTATACCCACGAGCGGGAATTTTAAATTTGCAATGTAACATCAGTTACTACGTTGACTACAATGTAAATATTTGATTAAATTTTACGACGTTTCTTAAAATTTTACAACAATAATATAACCCTCCCGTGTATTTTTTACTTTGATTTTCTATTGTGTTTTTTATGAGTTTCCTGCTAGTTGTTTCGTGTATTTTCTCATTTACAATATTTACGTTCACAGTATAATTTGTTGATTAATTGATTCGTTATTATTGCTTATTATTTCGTTTGGTATTGTTAAAATAGAAAGCGGTTCTACAACCTGCAAATATACCAATTGGGGAAGATCTCATCATGAATTTACCTCCAACTAAGTTTTACGAAGGAAATGGTCTGAAAGCTAAATTTAAATTATCGTACTGGTGCTTCAAACAACGTACCTTTTTAGCAATTTCTATTTTCTATTTTTATTTAAATATGTATCCATACACAACGGGAAAGAATTGTTAGTTATAGCTTTCAAGAAAGGCGTTACCGAGTAACTTCTTCTGGGCGAAGACTATAAAATCACATTGCACTTCCTTTAGTACATTTTTAATTACTACATTTACATATAGATATCTAATAAAACAAATAACTTTTAAATATTTAATTTTAAATTTTTTACAATAAATTACACATAAACTTACAACCTTGCAATAACACACAAAATAAAATACTTCATTACTATTACCACGTAGAACATCTTCCAAATTTATAAGAAATACGATAATCTGTATATCATGTGCTATTTTAGAGCAAATGTGCGAGCTATCCAAAAAATACCTGCCTGAAAATATGAATCCATCTTCAACTACGAATTCTTGGAGTTCCTCACCTCTCTCAAGAAAAATATTAAAACTATAGATCTCTAATGTACTTACACGACTCTAAATGATAGATTACACCATTCATATTTATATTACATTCAAAACAATAGGTCCTTATCCTACTGATACTGCATTTAAAAAAATCATTTCTAAACACGAATTAGTCTTGACAGCCGTTGTCATTTAAATGTCATCGTTAAGGTCACTATATCAATAAGGTACCGCCATTAGTGATTTTTTATTTCTATCCTTGTCGCACAATTTTCTCCAACTGGGGATAAAAACACATAACCTAACAGATTCCTCACTTTACAAGTGCCATTACACCAAAAAGAAAATCCCCAAAAACTAGTGTCTTCCCTATTGCACTTGGGAAATTTGTATTTGTTATCCTTATCTCACAACTTTCTCACATTCTCAAGCGAGGAATGGAATGGCGGTACCTTATTGATATAGTGACCTTAGTCATCGTGGGTATGTGGCGCCGAACGGCCAAAATTGGCGTTTTCTCAGAAATGAAAACAATGTATTTCAAAAAAATGCCCAGGCCGTATAAAGTGACGTTTGTCACACAATTGAGCAGGCCGTGCAGAAACCAAATATAGTATTTTATCGGTTTCAGGCTATTAAGCCTTTGTTTACATATACAAAAGTAGGCAGGTAACTAGGTCATAACTTATCTGTAGGGTTATAGCTATTAACATATCTAGAGGAATGTTATGAGTATCATAACTGCCGCAGATGTTTTGAAATCCGAGCTCGTAGAGCGAGGATTTTAAAACTTCTAAGGCAGTTATGATTCATAACATCCGTGATTTGTTCAATAGTTTATCGGTTGCTATATGGTTATGGTTGCCATGTAGGGTAATATTCTTTAACCCTACAGATAAGTTATGACCTAGTTACCTGCCTACTTTTGTATATGTAAACAAAGGCTTAATATCCTGAAACCGATAAAAGAATATTACCCTACATGGCAACCATAACCATATAGCAACCGATAAACTATTGAACAAATCACGGATGTTATGAATCATAACTGCCTTAGAAGTTTTAAAATCCTCGCTCTACGAGCTCGGATTTCAAAACATCTGCGGCAGTTATGATACTCATAACATTCCTAGACATGTTAATAGCTATAACATTACAAACCAGGTAAAACAGTTTTTGCACTCATGATTTCAAAATTCATATTTCCCGGTCATTCCCGATGCGCCGAAAATGACTTTTCCCGCACCGGGGTGTTTTTTACTTTCCCACAAAAACTATGGCAATTGTGTGTTCCAGGGGCGCTGTAAACGTCAACAAAAGCTAACAGGTGCTAGGATACGTATAAAAATTTAGTAATTTGTGCTGCCAACTCAGTAAAGTTGTAAAACACTAAATAATATTTTTTTAACTTTTTCAAATATTTTGAGTTATTCGTTACAAAAAACATTGTACCTACCTCTTTCGGGAAGAATTTTCCCGAATTCGCACTACATGCAGCACTCCCTTCGGTCGTGCTGCAAACAAAGTGCTCATTCGGGAAAATTAACTTCCCGAACTTGTTAGGTAAATAACTATTTTACTGGCGATAGGATTGGGATGACTGGCTAGCCGTTAGGCGAGCCTGTCATATCCTTGAGCCAGTAAAAATGGTTACCTGGTGTGTTTTGTTGAATATTTTATTTGTTTCTCACTTGTAAATAACTAGAAATTTACCATTTATTCAAAATGTCAAACTGACAAGCAACTAAATTCATCAATATGACACATACTAAGGAAGACAACTCTGGCTTTGCAAGCTATCATTTATCTATGAGCACGCTTGTAAAATATAACTGGCTAGCCAGTAAATTTTTTACTGGCTAGCCAGTTAATAAACATTTTCAAGGTGAATACAGTGACTTGATAAATTGATGTTTACAAGTGAGGAACAAATAAATAACTTTATTAACCTATTTGTTACATATCTAAATATAGAACGTCGTTATTCATATTTCGTCTGGAACCAGACTGCTTGCTTACACAGACAAGAAAGGAAAACCTGCTTACGCGCAGCGGCGCAGCTGCTACTGGACCGCTCCTCGGCTGCGTCGGCTCCCCTCTCCGCGCGGATCGGGTTGATTCGTCTACATATGTATTACTTACTATACTGCTAGCAGGGCCTGGGAACGGCCGAAAACATTACGACGCCGACATAGTCTCACTCTGAGTATTACGCGTCTCGTGCGCATGCCTGGACTTCGAACTCCGCCTTTAGAAGCGAATTTTAAACTTGACCACTTCCCCACCGCGCGGACGACGCCGACGCGCTTGCGCACTGCTCACCATATATATATTGAAGAGTTGGTTGTCTGTCTCACTTCCTCCGTGACCCCCCCCCAACTTATACCCACTAGCAATATAGTAAGTAATATATTGCTATGGTATATAGAGGTATATAGAGGATCGTGAACGCATTATTGTTTGGGCCAAAAGAAATTGAAAATGTAGCTTTAAGATCCAGGGTTGAACTTTAGACAGGGCCGTCTTCAGAAATTTATCAAGACAAAAAAAACTTATTAAAGCGGCATCAACTCAACGTAATTTTGAGCAAAACGAAAGAGGTCGAAAATAATCTAACACAACTTAAGGTGCGGATTGAGATAGCCGTCACTACTCAGGATCCCAACCACGCGATGACTGATAGCGTCAATGGACAGAGTGAGAAGGAAGAAGAATTTGCCAAAAAGACCGGTTACGCCGGTAGAAACTACGTAAAACCTCAATCAGGCACTGACGGTTCGGTGAAGCCTAGAACATCCCTCCCCGGACCAGGGAATCGGGCGACAAATAAACATAATTTGTCCCAAAGGAGGGTACTCCGCCAGAGGTCCCATTCGACGTGGCGATCGAAACTCAACATCTCAAAGTTCAATTCAAAGTAGACACGGACCACTCCACCCCGTAAATGATGGTGCCCACATCTCAAGAGAATCCGACCATGGCCGAGCGACCATGGCACGCGTCCATGGGGTGGCGGGTAAGCAAGGCGACCGGACCCACTGCCGACTCACTATCCGGCCCCATGACACGGTTTAAAAGGAAAAGTGCCAAAGGCAAAGCGGGTGAGGACAATGACAAGTGTCGCCGGACACACGGTAAAGGGAGGATAGAACGAAAGAAGAAAGATGAGAGAGAAGAGTTGATATCCCACCTGGGATTTGGGTTTTGCTCTTGAATGAGCTTGTCATAATAGGGTATAAGTCATCACTGTGCACTCTTCCGTCCAACCTACCAATCGAACACAGGGTACGAAGCCCCAAGGTTCGCAGCCTAACTCTCGAAGACCCGTTGAAGAGGGCACGCGAGGCGTCACGGGATCAGCCTCTTGTGTTTGTCCCACAGCAACAAACGATCAAAGAAAGGGGTAACCACGAACGACAGGAATCTCGAAGGCCTTGTAGGCCGCCTAACCTAAACTTACCTATCCTATTCTAATGAAACGAACAATTATATACAACAGTATGTCACACATGGTTAATCCATTGTGACTTGGGATTGCCAAGGAAAAGAAAACTAAGTCCACCGAAATCCTCAATCGATGACGATGCCGAAAGCCAAATCGTCTCTGAATTCGCATAATGCGGGACCGAAAATGACTCCAACACCGGATACCAAAAGAAAATCCGGAAAAACAAAGTCTCCAACAACTGTCAAACATAAAATTCACTAAAGACACAACATACGAACAGCCTGGCCTTGACTGTCACACGAAGCTCAAAAGCTAACAACAAAATCGCTCCTCCCAAAGGGCAGGACTACGATACATGACCTAAAGCCATCAAAAGTCTTCAACGAAAAAGTCTTTCCCACAGGGCAAAGACACCTAAAGTGACAACCTAAAGTCATCAAAACAAAATTCGGTAGGCGACGACAGATCGTCCATAAATAAGTCACTTAAACACAACGACAACAGGCGACTAAATCGCAACATACTTCAACATGGTAAACTACTAAGTCAATAAACGAAAGGGGTACGTCAAAAAGTGTACAGGACACTACGACAAGTGTTGATGCACGCGATGAACTCAGAAAACGAAGTTGGGCAATACACGATAAAAATGAAAACGAAATAGAGGTCAATCAAAAAAACTACGCCAAGCCAACTAAGAAGATGGTTTGAGAGATATTACAAATTCGCATAATGCGGATCTCACAAACACACCAACACAGAACCACATCCTAACAACGAACCAATAAAGAATAAAGAAAACGAAATGATTTCCAACTCGTTAACGAACAACAACGCGGCACCACATCAAAGGTTGACAAAAAAAAAGAGTCAACATCGGTAATCTAAAAAGCGTCAATGTCGATAAACTCTACTAACTTCAACTTAAATTCGGAATAGCACAATAAAATTTCAAACTAGCTGAAGGCTAAACACAATCAACAATAAACGGATTTAAAAAAAGTTCGATACCTTCCAAAAATTTCAGAGTTTTCACGAAAAAGACTAAAAAAACACGGTTTGCTTAATGATCCTTACTAGAATAAACGATAGCACCAAAAAGAATAGCTCCAAAATGTGCCCTAGCACGAAAAGGAAAATATTGAAATGTTGAACACGAAAAAAACACAAAAATCCCGCGAAAAATAATGGGAAAAACAATGTTTGGTCTATCAAAGGGATAGCAAGGAACTCATTTAATAAAAGAAAACATATAGGATACGCGTCCTGATATGAAAAAACACGTTTCCAAGTTTCAAAGTCTTAAAAAGTCAAATTTTCAGGAAAAATATTGGAAAAAACTATATGACGTTAATGCCAAACACTAAAATGAAGCTGTATGACAAGAAAAGAAACACAAAAACAATGCCCTAAGGGCGTTATCAACAAAAACGAGCCACACGTTGGGATAGCCAGTTATCTGTTACTGTAATAATTCATCGGATCGACATAGGTCGTATTGATTGTCCAAAATCGAGTACAAACTACAGGGTTCGCCGACTTTCCCTAGAAATCACAGATCTTAATGTGTCGGAGCAGATGACATCGCTCCAGTTACCTTCGGGCTAGCTTAATCGGTTGGGGTGGGATTCGAATACTCAATAGGGAAAACCGACGGAGTACTTGACGTAGTACTTACCCTATGGCTTGCGTAAAAGAATTGCTAAAGGACGCCACTTGCTTTTAAAAGGGGTTGCTTGCGTGAATAAAGCAAGAACTTCACGAAGCTATGAGGAGGTCCCCCCAGGTCCACGGTTGTCCTCGCCTCGCTGTCCAAGCCTCCACCGAGTCTTCAGAATAAACAAACAAGAGTGGCCACAAACAAACGACTTACCTTAAGGCACACCCTTGCTAAATTGTGACAAAAGAACACTAACACTAGCCCAGAGCTTGGGGCTTGCTTATCAACAAAGCGTACTTTCAGCTTCACATTGCAAATTACACTCGGCCTTTGCCACACTGAATTAAATGATGACCCAGAAGGGGTTCAGAACTCAACAAATAATCAAATTGACTTTAATGGGTTTATTATTTAAAGAATTAAAGTTTACACAAATCTTTACATTGATAATAATCACCCGGAGGCGAATCCAAGCTTAGTAAAAAAAGAAAAGGCACACCCTACATGAATATAAAAGGGGCTCCCAAGCAAAGTTACCTTATTGTCTAAATATGTTGTTACACACTGGACAAAACGAAATAGATAACAGGGGTGAAGCCCCTGGTTAACAACAAACAAATCAAATCATAGGCTTAAGCTTAAGTGAACGGGCGCAATCTTTACGAACTCCCGGAAAACACACAACAAATATAGTCGCACCTTAATTAGACACAAGAACACAATTGGTGTAATACATAGCTCCTACCTGATAGCTGTAAGCACGTCGTTAGTTTCTGCTATAAACTCGTCCTCGGGGAAGCTTGGCAGGGCGTTGCAGAGGTACAGAAAGGGCCGGAGCCGGGTCTGATGGTTGCTTAGCGCTGAGCGGCGCCTAAAATGATGCGGGCCCCTCACTGGGAAGAACCGGAGCGATAGAGTTGGTTTATTCCAGGCTTCGGAATGGCACAACGTAATCGGGATTTGCAAAGGATGCAACCAGGGCAATACAACAATTTCGATAAACTCAGCGTCGGTAATTCAAAAATGCAGTACGCAAAAGGTTTTTCCCCACAAAGGTACGGGAAACCGTTAATCACAAGCTTAAAGATGTCGTCTCTAATTGGATCTGCAAATGGTGCAACTATCTACCCCTGGGAAGTAAAACAACTTAAGGAGACGACTCGGATATTTACCAACACTGAATTATTACGATAAACTCAATTGCCCACCGCGCGCGTACTTTTCAACACCCAACAAAGGTAAAACAGTCGTGGAAAGGTCTAAGCTGAACTCACGAATTTTAATTAAAGCTTGAAGAACGCGAAAACTGATTTAAAATCACAGATCGATGCAGCCTTCGAATTTTCATTAACACAAATCGAGGCAGCCCTCGGCGGCAAAACAATGCCCGCCGAGGGCTGAAGAAAAACCAAACGTGTTACCACTACAATAGTCGGTAATGAATTAATTCATTTCCAAACGGGCTACGCGTGATGGATACAATGGAAGAAAATTTCGAACCCCGAAACCATCATTTCTATATGGGCGGTTAACTAAGGGCTTATCAAACCTTATTTCATTTGCCCATTGAACATTCTACAAGAAATTTCTTGCTGTTGCATTAAATCCCAAGGTGTCGAATTACAAAGATTATTTTTCAAGAACTTTGAGACGTTGTTGACAGGAAACACTAAATTTCAAGGCCTAATTTCGTTATTGCTTCAGACAAAATACCTGCTCGAAATTTATTTTCACAGGCTGGAATACAGCGGGCAGTGAGTAAGTTAGAAGAGTTGAGATTCGAAACGGTCTTATCGCGAAAAGGAGAACAAAGAATGACTTTGCTTACACTTCGGGAAAATAGAATTTAACCAGCAACAACTGTGATAACTACGCGGCCGTCGAATTTAATAACAGCAAATATTAAGCTACGCTGCCTAAATGTATTGTTGCTGAATGCAAACAGTTTGTTTCGAATTTAAAAAGAGAACGCTTACGGGACGAATTCTACGGATCGTGAACGCATTATTGTTTGGGCCAAATGTATAAGAAGTAGGGTCCTGCATCGGGTCGGGCACCCACGGTTTACCCACATTGATGGTAGCAGGTCAGGTGCAGATTTCTTCAACATAAATCTTGTTTGTGTATAAAAAAATATACCTAATAATTTGAACGCCGAAGTATGAAAGCAACTTTTTTTATTGTGTATAGGTATTCTATTTGAAGCAAGTTGCTGGTACGTACTGGTCTAATATTCGAATCTGGGGTCAAGTGCGGCTTTAAAAGTACAAAACTTGCAGGTCGCCAGTCGAGTGTGGGTATAAAAATGTGGAAATTGCAGAACGCAGGTCCTATATATTGAACTCATGCAGGTTTCTTATAGGGAGCACCACAAAACTGATCATTTGTTATTTAACTTTTCACAAAAACTATTTGGATATAATCCTAAAAGTAATGAGTCAATTTAAATTTAACCATCTTCTGTAATAGTAATTTTTCCAAATTTTGATTTTTCTCAAAAAGAATATTTTAATTGCACCTATACCTCTACCTAGAGTGCTTTATTAACCCTCGACCTATACTGTGCATTAAATTATACAGCCTTACAATAATTTAATAAGCATACATTATACATTATCCAGTACCGGCTGTACAGACACAGCCATTCTTATTACTCCAAAAAAAGATGCAATCATGTTTTAAGAATTTATTTTTAACGATATTTATTCAAATTATCAACTTCAAAATGCATGGAAATTATATCACTGGACCTAATTATTGCTTTCGATATTGGTTGCGGATATGGAGTACTTAAATTTTCCACTATAACGCTCTCAAAACTTGGATGAAATCCTCGGACTTGGCATGAGTGATCGCAATGATCAAATAGTCTCATTTGACAACTTTGCCCACCTAAAAACCAAAATCTTGCAAAGCACACGTGAAAATATATCAAAACAAACCTGATAAGTGTGATATTAATCTTAAGAATCTTTCCCGTAACAGAGCACGTGCTACCTGCTTTTCTGCTTCTTGCTCTTGATTAATCAATGCGTGTCCATTCATATCAACCTTGTTTTTTGCAAATTTCCAGTATAATTTAACACAAGCAACAATTTTAATGTTATTGCAGGTACTTGAACAGTTGTAATAAAATTCCTGCACCAAGGAACAGCTTTATTGCCAACAGAACAATACTATAGTTACTACATCACAATATAATTTATAATTTTATGTACATACTACAATAACTACTTAAATATTGAAGCCCAGTTTCCTCATGCATACTTTATGTGCTTCGATTAAATCTTGACAATTTTCTTCGCCATTTTCAATAATGCTAAAAACACATCTTTCATGGTACTTTATTTTTACTGACTCGATGTACGTACCATGCATCTCTTGCCCTTTTAGTTTCCGGACAGGCACAGCAAGGTTTGAGTTTCTTGGGTGGCTCTGCCGGTGGAGCCGAAGTTATTTCGGTTGAAGCTGCTTGAACCTTTTCACTAACATTCCCCATGTGGACGAGCGAGTTCTTTCTTTAGGTTGCTTTTAATATTTATTGATAATTTTTACACTTATGAACCTTTTACGCACAACTAAATATAAACCTACCAATTATCGAAAATATCAGCTGACAAATGCAGCAAACCTAACCTCACTTTAAACTGTAAGCTGTAGGGATTGTTGGTTTCTCGTCTTTATCTATGATTGTTGGGTTGTCATGGCTGAGCTAAAATCGGTCTATGAACGGAAGTTTAAAAATTTAAAATTATAATTAACCCAAAATTCGAATTTTAAATAATATATGCACCAATGACCAGCATATCCATGTGTCATAAAAGAAGTGATACTTTCTAATTTTTGTGCTTATCATGTGTTATCATAAAAAGACCAAGGTAATTGAAATATTATTGATAACGTTCATAATGTTTATAACTGTAACTTTATGATCTATTCATTCTATTGTTGGTGCACCTACAGAAAGGACAGAGACGTGTTCAAAGAGTTCTGAAGGCAGCCACCATGTCCCTGTTCGTAAACTTTATAATATTTATTCGTACTTACATCGACCGCTTCATTGATTATATCTTCGGATATTATTATATTTCACAACGTCAAACTCTTCCAAAAATTTCCAACCCATTGCTTCTTGAAAGTGCCACATCATTAGCAAAGAAAATCCGTGAGAAAACCGTTTCGGCAGAGGAAATAGTGCGAGCATTTATAGAGCGCATAAAAGAAGTGGATCCGGTTATAAATGCAGTGGTAGATAGCCGTTTTGATGGTGCTATAAAGGAAGCCAAAGAAATCGATCAGGATATTGCAAGTGGTAAAATAACGCAGAAAGATTTCGAAGAAAAGCCATTTTTAGGTACTTATACAGTAATTCAAACAATTAAGTGTAGAATTATTGATGGAGTTACTTTAGGTGTGCCATTTACAACGAAGGAATCAACATCATGCAAGGGGATGAAGCTTTCATTTGGGCTAATCTGCCGCAAGGACATGTTAGCTGAAGAAGATGCTGAAGTAGTTGTTTCGTTGAAAAAGGCGGGAGGAATACTGTTAGGTGAATATTTGAACTTTATTGTACACAATTACATGTCTTACCTTCCAGGAGTCACAAATATACCACAATTAAATATGTGGCAAGAGTCGAGCAATCCCGTTTATGGAACTACAAATAACCCATATGACAGCACTAGAAACGTTGGGGGATCATCAGGGGGTGAAGCTGCTATCATAGCTGCGTGCGGATCTCCCTTTGGAATAGGTATAGTAGTAGCTTAGGAACTCGTTAGGCGTGATTTTCGAGTGTAGGTACTGAAGTACTATTGACAATCTGATCAAAGTTCGCATTAATAAAATGATAACAGCTAACATGTAGTTAGTTATGGACAAGTTCTAGGCATGTAAAGTGCCAGGTAACTTAGAATTTTGCCGAAACTATCGAGTTCCAACCGTAGCATTATTATTGTTCTAGGATTGAAAGTGACATTAATTTCCATAGTCGAGAGTAATCAAATAAACAAATGTTATGAGCCACTTGCCACTTACATGGCATGTATCTATGGATGTATGGTGCATTTATATTGCGGGTAGTGAAGATAACATTTTTTTTAACTATTTCATAAGATGTGGTTTAAATGATAAATATTGACGGAGTCACCAAACTTCATTAAATATTTTAAAATGTTGAAAACACTTATAATTTGTAAAGTATTTTTCCTATATTTTTGTTTATCTCAAATTCCACGCCCTAAAGCTACTAGTCAAGGCCAGACATTAGTATAATTACTTTGTAGAATATGAATAAAACTAGATCACGGGAGGAGCTATTATGTTAATAATATATGATCAGTGATAGTAAAGCAATTATTAGTATAGATACCTTACATATGGAAATCAGTCTGCGTATTTTAACATCGCAAGCAGCCAGAAATCCGTTATTGTTATTATAAGCTCGCTGATTCATTGTACTTGAGGATAATAAAAAAAATTTATGTACTATAAATTCTTAAAAATAAGATTTTTGAATGTGGTTGAATTAGGTTTTAACGAACAGAAATATCTTTTTAAAAGTACAATGTGCTATAACACAAGTTATAGCTATCAGTTAAACAAATTTACACTTGTTCCTATTGGTTATTTTTATAGTTGCTTACAATTTATTCAAAACAATAAACCCTATGCCAGAAGCAGTTTGCGATTTTGGGCTCCTTTCAGACGTGGATACTGTATGCGGGATACAGAATTGCGGTGGAGAATAGTAGGTGCCTGTATCGGATACATGGGGCTCTCAGCCACTTGCGAGAACAGTCCAGTGCAGTGGAGTTATGAACCTGCTGTTTTTTATTTCTGTCAAAATAGTCGGGGTGTGCTGTATCCCAAAGACAGGGATTGAGCGTTACTAAACTGATACATTTTTTGTAATCAGATATTGTACGCTCCATGACCGTACTGACTAAATTGACAGTAACGAACGCACTATTTCACAGTACTCATTTGACTTATTACAAATTGAAGAAAATATCCTACGCCTATGATATCGGTTTTCTGGCTGGCAAAAGTACGTGTGTCTGAACGACTTCATATTGTCTGATGGCAAATCGGTATCCGAGGTACAGAATTTGTTTCCGGTGGCCGAAAGGGACGCATACCGAAATTCAGTATCGCAATACTGTATGCGTCGCCCGATGCAGTGTGACAAGCTCCATTTGAACAGGTGTATTTTCTCTACCTGGAATACTGGTATCTCGCATACAGTATCCACGTCTGAAAGAGACCTTTGTGTAATTATCATTATTAAAAAAGTTAATGTTGAACTTCCTTATTATTTAAACATTTTTTTCAATATTTGAAAATAAAATATACAAAAATGGTAATAGTATGTATCGGGTGACCATAAATGGTTGTGATTTTTTTCTTAGGTTGGCACTGTAAGTCTATGTCAAATTCAAGGTTAGCAGGTTAGGTTTTGCGTCAGTTTGTGTCAATCCATTGGATTATGATTAATGCTTGGTGCGTTTAAAAAACCATTTATTGGTGTGGATTACTCCCCTTATTCCTTTTCCTATAACTTTATATTGGTCCTGGCTACATTCGTTATCTTTCTCCATTTTTCTGTTTTTCGGCTTTTTGATTTCCAATCTGTCATTTCTATGGTTCGTGTGTCTTCTTCTATTTGGTTTCGCCAAGTGTTTCTCGGTCTGCTTCTATCCCTTGGCCATAGGGGTATCCATTGTGTTGCACTTCTCACCATTTCTGTTGGTTTTCTTCTCTTTATATGTCCCACTCAAGTGAATCTGAGTGTCTTTACTATGTTTTCTCCTCTTAGTTCTTCTCCTATTTCTTTATTTGTTTTTGCCCTTCTCTCTCTCCCTCTCGTGACGTTTGGTCCTAACATCATCGTCAATTATCAGTATCATTTTTGTATTCTCTCTCTTATTTTTTCTTTAGCTGTTTGTCATATTGTTTCCCCCAGATAATTTGAGGGGACTGTTTCAAATGTGTGTCTCTGTGTTCTTAAATAGTTAATTTTTCATTCATTTCCTCTTCCTATTAGACCGGACTCTCAGTGGAGTTCCGTATGCAAAAATTGCGGACCGCATTCTGACTTCTGATATGTATTGTAGTGATCCCAGAGTTCGAATTGACAGATGTTGCCAACCAGTATTGTGGTCCCCCTCCCCCTTCCCCCGCTGTTAATATTAGAAATTATTATTGGTTTTAATCATGGAACTTTATCAAAAAATTGGTACTTGTGGGTGCATATATGGGTCATAAATAAAATACAAGTCAGTACAGCTACATAAAACTTTTGTTTTGATTCAAAAATTACCAAAATTACAAAAAAACATCCTCTAATATGCAAGAAACGGTTTGATTTTGTCACAAGTTTTTGCAATCATTGTTTACACATTTACACAAAGATATACGGTTCAATGTTGCTTTTTTGCAAGTACATGACATGATCTAGTAAGATGATGGACAGGCTCGGCTAGTGCTACGTGTTTAGGTTTGTTCTTTTCAGTGATACAGTGTAAAATGTCACCAAGTATTGCCTTTGCCCTCCGAAGAGATCTTTCTCCTAATTTTTGGTTCTTCGCACTGAGTAATTTTGCATGACAGTAACCCATGTTGGAGGCAATTCAGTTTTATTAATTGCGTTTTCTAATACAGTCTCATCACATAAATATTCGTCCGGTAAAAGTTCAGCAGCCATTGCCTCATCCTTTAGTTGTTTTGCGCACATTTTTATTTTATCTGTATCTAATTGACGAACACGTTCTACCACTTCGGTCAAGGGGATATTTGACAGGAATACCATTGACGATTGTGACCTGTCAACAGGATGTGAAAACAATACCTTTTCCCCATACTTTTAAATTAACAGAGCTTTAACAGTTCGGTTTTCCACGACTCGACCTTCCAACCCGGTGAGCTCAGCCATTCGTGTTGCCAAATAAGATAGTTCAAAGGAACAGGTTGAAAATTGATCTTTCAATTCATCTATCAATTTTTCAAAGGAAGCCTGTATTATTCCTGGGGGTATATTTGAAGAAGGACGCCCTCGTTAATTTTCTAACACTCGTACAGTTTTATCGAACTTAACACTGTGACGTTTCACCCCCTTATTAAGGGCGCCAAAATCTATACCTCGGTTTAGCTCTAGTCGGAGAATTACTTTTGGCTCAAATTGAAATAGATAAGTAAACACAGGAGAATATTATAAACAAACATAATATATTTAAATACGTAAATTAATAACTCAAAATGATTTGTATTTCAATAAATACATGAATAATAACGAAGGCGGTGTTTGCTTTCCCGGATGGGACTGCAACCTCAGTCGCATGGGAGTACTACAGGCCTGCTGGTGATGGCTCGCTATAACGCACGCCGGATCTTCTAACAGCGAGTCCAATTAGGTCGGATGTCTTGCTTACAGGTTAAGCACTTCGGTTCTACTGGAAGCGGTTGAAGCTCTTTTGCAGCAGTGGTGATAACGAGTTATTTATAGAAGATGGCTACTGCAGATATACTGGATTAAATAGCAAGCTTATAACTTATAACGATTATGTGCATCCGGAGTTAGGTTCGCAAATGGCAAGGCGATTCGTGATTATTCCCGGCTGTTTGTAGGAAAAGCTGGCAGCAGGCGCAGCCTGGATTTTCAACACAATGGCAGCCTCGGGATTTCCGCTGTTTAAATGGCGGCGCACTGGAACTGGGATGCCTTCGCCTACGGGCTTTTGGACAGCTTCCAGGGCATTGTCATCTGGTTTTACAGCTGAGCGCCTTATCTAGTGATCTTCAGGTGGCGACTTCTGGTACGCGGTTGTGTCGGTAGAAATCTCGGAATGCTTTAATATCAACAAAATTAAGTTCGTTGAAATGCGGCCTTCTTGAATGCAATTAAATTTTACGCTCTGGATTCAAGCAAATACGGACCAAAATATTAATGGCGGTTTGGCAGATTACAGGAAGTTAAATGCACTTATAGGCTGACAGATACGCTGTCATCTCTCTAAGGGCTTATCATAACTGATTTTATTTCGCTAGACAGATATGCTGTCAGGATAAAATAAAATCAGATCGGGATCGGTAGGAAGGTATCTGGAAAGAAATCTCAAGATCTCAGAATGCTGGGATCGGATGGGACAGGTGTTCTCAAGATATTTAGGAACAGGACGGGTATTCTCAAGATATCTTTGGAGTGGCTAGGTGTTCTCCTCATATAGATTCTGTATGTTCTTATGGGCACCCGGGCTCCTTACTCCATGGGAAGGGAAAAACACTCCTTCGGCTCTTTTGCGCGGCTCGCGTATCGGCAGCAGGATTCTGTTATCTTCTTTTGTCGCGGCGGCTAGATGTAAAAGCTTGATAACGCGATGAATTAAATTCAAATACTTTTTAATTATCCTTAGAATTTTAATTCAAGAGCAAACGTTACAAGACTTACTTCGTCTTTACGTCTTCTTGCTACACATCTTATAGTGAGAAACGACTCGGGCTTTGGATCATTCACTAATTGTTCTGAGGAATCGCAAAACAAACACACTAGTTCACTGGGTCTTTTTCTTTTTAAGTTCACGACTTCTAGTGACATTTTTTCCATAAAACAACTAACTTAATACGGAAACAACTGTTTTAACAAAGGTAAACAATCGAAAACAACACTTATTTGACGATGTTTGGCCGCGACTGGCGTGGATTTGGCGAACTGCCAACGTCGCAAGCGGTCGTAGCGTGACTAGAGCAGAGGTGAAGGGGCGGGGGGGAAAGAATGACAAAGGACCGTGCGCGCGCGCGGCAACATGGCTTTTTATACAGTCGAGGGTCTCAGGTACACAAATCACAAAACACTTTGCGGTCCGCAATTTTTGCAAACGAACATCCCATTGGAGCCTGCACTATATACACATATATTTTGTTTTTTTTCATTAATTTCTAGCTCACATTCTCTTGCTTCTGTTTCCAGTCTGTTGATTGCTTTTATTAGATCGTCAAGGGTGTTTGCTAATATTATTACGTCATCCGCGTATGCTACCACTTGTATTTGCTTCATTTTAATATTTTTATTTTCTAATCTTGCATATCTCATAACACTTTCTAGATTCATATTGAAAAGAGTTGGAGAGTCCTTGAAATCGTACCGTATACCGAAATTCAGTATTACGATACTGTATGCGTTGCCCGATGCAGTGTGACAAACTCCATTTGAACGCGTGTATTTTCTCTATCTGGGATACCGGTAATTCGCATACAGTATCCACGTCTGAAAGAGGCCTTGGTGTAATTACCATTATTTAAAAACTTATCATGTGTATAAATTATGGTTAAACTTCCGTTATCATTTTAAACATATTTTTTCCAATATTTGAAAATAACATACAAAAATGGTAATTGTACTTATCATTGCAACATTCTTCTTCTTCTCAAAGTGCCGTATTCATTAATGAATGTTGGCAACAACTTCGGCAAAATTTTCTCTGTCTTTAGCTGTTCTGATCAATGTATGGGTACTCATATGTGTCCAGTCTCTGATGTTTTTGATCCAGGAGCATTTTATTCGACCTCGTCCCCTTTTTCCATCGATTTTCCCTTCCATAATGAGCTGTAAGACGTATTTATCATTTCGGCATAAGTGTCCCAGATATGCTGTTTTGCTTTTTCTTATAATTGTTAGCAGTTGCTTTTCTTTGTGCATTCTTCTCAGCACCTCTTCGTTTGTAATGTGTTCTGTCCATGATGTGCACAGCATTCTTCTGAATATCCAGAGTTCGAACGCGTTTAATTTCTTTTCCGTATTTGCCTTGAGTGTCCAGGCCTCGACTCCGTATAATAGCACTGAGTATATGTAACATTGCACAAATCAGTATCTTGTTGCAACATTACTTTGTTTAAATTATACAAGACAACTTTATCAAGTTTCTGTTACTCAGAATGAAATGCTGTCACTGGTGGTTACAGTTTTTGATCAAACATAGTTCTACATTGCATTATGCTTTATCAATTTGGTGAAAAACCTGGCATCCAAGTAGATGTATTTGGTGGGAACTATTTTATTTTTTGTCATCATCTCAATTGAACTGCGGATTGGACTTAACCTACCCGGAGAGTTCTACCTTGTCGAATGCAGACTTTCACGGCCGTTTTGGTTCTTCCGGGTGTTGCCATGGTCGTCGATTTAAACTTACGTTTTGCTGCTCATGCTGCCAGCTTCTTCAGAAGATTTCTAAAGACTGATATTGGTGAGTTGCTTAGCGGACTTTTTCCACCGTCTGAGTGTTTTTTTTTCACACGACGTTTCGGGAGTTCTTGATCTACTCAAACGTCGTGTGAAAAAAACACTCAGACAGTGGAAAAAGTCCGCTAAACAATTCATAACAGACCACTGTCTAATATAACAATCCAAATAACATCTTGAGATCGGTACGGACCCGAAATCAATTCCAAAATGGGCTTACAGGAACAACCACCTTAAATTCCTTTGTAACACCAAACCCAAAGGTCACACTTCTAGAACGAAGACCACCGCATAAAATGGGATAACAGATCAATAGTAGATAAACAAGAAAACAGTTTCCGTAGGAGCATAGGAAGCTGAAAGAAGCTAATACATAGCACTGGTAGAGGTTCGATTAGCCATGCTAGCGCATAAATCTAATATCTAAGTAAGCCACTGCACATATAGCAGTAACATATACAGGGTCCGGCAGAATAACGTATCCATTTTCAAAGTTAATTCAATTCATAATATAATGCGATATAAATTCAAATCAAGTCGCCATGCTTTCGCGATAAATGGAAAGTGTTTGTGAGAAATGTCAGTTTAGCTGTGAATATAGAGCATTGGTCAAATATTCAACGTTCCTTTGCGGTTGAAGCTTATTTTAAAAATAACAATTCTGTTGTAACCACCCAGCGTTTATTTCGTCGTTACTTTCATTTAAATCCACAAGATGCAGTTCCTAGTCGAATAACTCGTTCTGTACGCATACTTGAAAATGCTGAAAGGGTAAGAGCAGCGAGAAGGAGGTCACTTGACTGATGTAATGTTTAAAAAATAAAATTTTGTTTGATTTTTAAATAATAATTTAGCCGTTAACCAAAACAACTCAATTTAAAATGGATACTTCATTCAGCCGGACCTTGTATATAGGTTTAATACCAAAATATATGGCCGTGCTGTTAGCTCAGTGGTAAGAGTGACAGACTCGTAACCACAAGTGATCAGTGGACCCGGGTTAAAATCTCGCGGTAGGCACTACTGTACGTAGAAAAAACGTACGAAAGCACGCCTGATGACGGGAGTAGATCAAAAACTCCCGAAACGTCGTGTAAAAAAAAACGCTCAGACGGTGGAAAAAGTCCGCTAAACAACCCTTAACAGACCACTGTCTAATATAACAGTTCAAATATCAAACTGATGTTGGTGCCTTTTGCTCCTGGTTATATACTGAGGAGTCGTTACGGTTGGCTGCTCATGTAAATCTTGTATGTTATTGAGACTTGTGCTTTTTTCCGGTTAGTTGCTCACCTGAAACTGGTTTGTGGTTTGATTGATTTTGCAGAGCTACCTTCCATGTGTAACTGTCTTCTCGATTGAAATTGGTCAGATTTTTAATAATTTCTAGGGATTTCCAAATAACACGAGGGAAGTATTTTTTAACCTGGCTACTATGTTCACGGTGTCGTAATTTATTCTGTGTTCCCCTGGTCCTAATAAGTGTTCTGCGATGAAAGATTTTTGTGTGTTCACAAGAGAGGAGATCGACCACTTGGTGTGGTATTGTCTATACTTTTTAATTTTTATGAATTAACAAACATTGCTATTAATTACTATTACACACATTACACCCGTTACTAATACTATTTAATATATAGGGAGAGATACAAAATTTTGTTATGGAGCGTTATGCGGCTCAACAACGAGCAGAAATTGTTAAATTGTATTTCCAAAACTTTTCTTCTAGAATTTCAACTCAAGCCCTTTTAAGCGAGCATATCCTAATCGAAGACCTCCACACGGAGAAACAATTCGACGTTTAGCAAACAAAGTTTTACAAAATGGCACAGTAAGTGATGTAAAGCATACTGGAAGACCTCGTTCTGATCGTTCAAACTAAAATAAATATTGAGCTTCTTCGGGCTGATGTTCAGGCAGAACCAAAAACTTTCACAGACAACCCTAATTGCGCTGCACGTCTTATTGTGGAAGTTTTTGGTTGGTCTTCCAGTATGATTTACATCACTTACTGTGCCATTTTGTAAAACTTCGTTTGCTAAACGTCGAATTGTTTCTCCGTGTGGAGGTCTTCGATTAGGATATGCTTGCCTAAAAGCGCTTGAGTTGAAATTCTAGAAGAAAAGTTTTGGAAATACAATTTAACAATTTCTGCTCGTTGTTGAGCCGAATAACGCTTCATAACAAAATTCTGTATCTTTCTACTTTAATATAAAACTTCACTCTTGACAGTTGTCAAAATAATAACAAAGTTATAACAATATTCCATAGCTGGGTATATTTTGCCGCACCCTATATATCTTTTCTAGAGGTGATATCACAAATAATATTAAATAAATATATACCCTTTTGCTTATTAATAAGAAGTAGTATCAGGTATAGTTTCTTAAATACTTACCTTACTCCTTATTGAATGAAATTAAATTGACATTTAGAATTATGTCATGTGATTCTTATTTTTAAATAGCTCGGCTAGACACTTATTAAGCATTGAGACTCTCTTTATTTCGCAGCTCAATGGGTTAATGTTCAACTAATAAATCTTATTATTGTTGAAGACTGAATTATTCTAAAATATTAATAAATTGACTTCTTTAGTCAAATACACTCTTTAGTACATCATTGAAACTTATTACTCAGTCAGTTCGCACCTTGAAAGCTTGGCCTGACATTACAATAACTAAAATAGATGTTGTCAAATATTTAATTAAATGTTCTAAATGGTCAAAACTTGATTTTAAAATTAATTTTAAATACCCTAATCCAAAACATGTTAAATTTCAAATTATAATGTCCGAAAACGTGTAAATTTAGAAAACTCAGTATTCTAAATTACGCTCTAAATATAAATTACAATAATTTTCACTAATTTGTCGTACCAAACTTGTTCACTAACCTTCTGGAAGTATCTCTAGTACCTGAGTGTACACTATAACAGCTCCTAACTGAATGGCGGTCTGCAAACACCTCCACCACCAAATAGGCTCGTTGCAGCTCTCTAACCCCTTAAGATCTGGATATACAGTTCTACAGCATACCACAAACACTCATTGCACTTTTTACTGTGTTCGAAGTAAAAATGCCACTTCAAATGGCTTCAAACAATCTTGAAAGCTATTTTGTAGAATAGTTCTGACCCTCAGTCAAATTTGATCGTAAAGAATATTGTATTGCTATTACTCTTCACAATTAAAACGAATCTAACCTTTTAACGTGATTATTTTACGTCGATTATTATTTTTCAAGATATTTTTCTACTTCATGTAAACAACCACACTGGTTGCCCATTACTACCCCACCAGTTATATACATACAACTGTTATCACATGATATCCATTGGATATCTGGATATTATTATTAAATTAAATTAATCATCCCCCACAGCATGCTGCATTACAAAGTCTATGTCAAATTCCAGGTTATCAGGTTAGGTTTTCCGTCAGTTTTGATACAGACTGACAGAAAACCTAACCTGCTAACCTCGAATTTGACTTAGATTTACAGTGCCACCAACGTATCAGGATACTACTCAATTTTAATTAGGTAGTTTCCATGGTGATTGAAAATTACCCTAGGGTCGTTTTCACTTCAAGTCTGATCTGATTTGTCAAACTGACTCACGTGATTAAAAATAATCAAATTGGATTGGTCAGCAATATATGTAAAAACTCATCACTTCAAGTGTGATCTGATTTGTCAAACTGACTCATGTGAACGAAAATAACTAAATTGTATTGGTCTGTAATATATGTAAGAACTTATCGTAACAAGAATAAATTCGATAAGCAGTAGAGGTTTACTAATAATTTTATATGTTCTTCATGTCTTTTCTTTGAAAAGGGGGAGCACTGATTTGTTATTGTTATAAAATTGCACATTTAAGTATTCGTTGCACTGTAAATATAGCAATCTATCTAAAATTCAAAGAAGTACAAAAATAATAAACTTATAATTATTATCGTTAAAAAGATCAAATGTTTGACTTACCATTATTTAGTTACAATCTACCGGGTGACTATAAATGATTGTGATTTTTTTTCTTAGGTTGGCACTGTTTATGTTGGTGGCACTGTAAGTCTATGTCAAATTTAATGTTTGCAGGTTAGGTTTTGCGTCATTCTGTGTCAAAACTGATGCAAAACCTAACCTGATAACCTCGAATTTGACCTTACAGTGCCACCAACATAAACAGTGCCAATCTAAGAAAAAAAATCACAATCATTTATAGTCACCCGGTACAAGTCTTCTGTTAAAAATGCCTGAAAAGTTACAGTTGTCAAAATATAATAAAATATAACCAGAATATGTTTCTGTGTAACGAATTAAAAACAATTAAAAGCAAAAATCCATACAACCTCAGTTTATAAAATGCGAAAAGCATTGTAAACAGTAAGAAAAGATCAAAATACCCATGTAATAGATGTTTCCTATTTCATTGTTAAGAAGAGTTAGTTAAAATTAATTTACGTTATTAGTGCAGTAATAACAAGAAACCGAAAATTATGAAGAGCTCCAAAGTAACTAATGTTTTCGCAGCGACCGATATTGGCGGCTCAATACGCATTCCAGCATTCATGTGTGGCCTTTTTGGACATAAGCCCACAAATGAGTTGATATCAACCAAAGGTAAACCGTACTTCTTTATATTTTCAACTCGATTACATAGAATTCTTGAAGGTTTAACGTACAGAAAGGGAGATGAAGGGCCCACGATGGTCACAGCCGGCACTCTCTCAAAATACGCAGAGGATATAATACCCTTTCTCAAAGTACTGCTGGGAGACAGTGTCAACCAGCTGAAGCTCGATGAAAAAGTTAACGTCAAAGATTTGCAAATATACTATGTTCTCGAAACTGGAGATCCAAAAATGAGTGCGCTGGGGGATGAAATGAAGAAAGTTGTTTTGAGGTATTTGCATTCTTTTCCAATTAATTACATGTAATAACTGTGAAATATTAGAACTGTAGAATATTTTGCTGAGCACTCAGGAGTGGCACCAAAAAAATTAGAGTTGCCAAATATAAAATATGGCGGTAAACTTTGGCGATATGGGATGTCACAAGAACCCAACACCAACTTTAAAAGGGATCTTACAGATCGGAAAAGCGAGGTACGAGCCCTTTTCTCAACTTTGCTAAATCTTTAACCAGTTATTTTTAGATTAATTCTGCTGTGGAGTTATTCAAATTCTTTGTGAGACAGACCGAATACAATATTGGAACAATGGCAGTTCTATTCAACCTTCTACTACCAGCAGAAAATGGATCGTGGGCTCGAAATATGACAGATGAGCTCAGAAATGAACTTATAGTAAGATATCAGCCACTAAAATGTTACTATAATCCTGAAAAATAAAATTTTAGGCAACATTGGGAACCAATGGAGTTTTGTTATACCCATCAGCCCCATGGTCAGCAAGGTATCATAATACTTCCGCCCTTAGACCATGGAATTTCTACTACTTTGCCATATGGAACGCTCTGAAACTGCCTGTCACACAAGTGCCTCTTGGTTTGGACAGCGAAGGTTTGCCAATGGGAATTCAAGTAGTTGCTGCTCCTCACCAAGATCATCTATGCATTGCTGTTGCAAAAGAGTTGGAGAAGGCGTTTGGTGGTTATGTGCCTCCCTCTCCTGTTGATAACTAAGTTCTTTCCTGAGCGCTAGTGATATCAGATGTACTTATTTTTTAAATTATACTTAGCTGTGGTGTAAGTAACTTGTAAGGAAATGGTTTTTTATGGAAATATATAATATTTAAAGTTGTATTAAATAGCTATCTTTATTGAGTATGAATAACGACTTTATCTTAGAATGAGCTGCTCATTAAATGTGATTATAACGTTGATTAAATGGACCTATAAACAAAGGTTCTTATGTTATAATAACAAGTTTGAAGTCTGTTGCATTTTCATTTCAGGGTTATATTGGAACAATATTGCAATTCGTAAAAATCCGCACAGTGTCACACTATACTTTCAATGTTCTTAAGAGACAGGGTGTAAAAATATTATTTGTTTTTCGAATTTTCATATTTCCTGCAAAATCTTAGTTTCTTTAGGATAAAAACTTACAACGAAATAACTAACGGCGTCGTCTTTTGCTCTTCTGTCGCAAAATTGCAGATTTCTGTAGATGCAAGCTCTGTTTTATCATTCTTTGTTCTATCGTTTCGTTTTCCATGAGTGGCATTTAACATTTCACATCTAATTAATAGAGGCCACCACATGAAACGGTTGGCAGGTTATTGCTTATCAACCGGTGGCACCTCATTGTCAGTGTTTTACGGACAGGTTGCAACTTGTTTCCCAGCCTCGTGTGTGTGCATGTCGATCTAGTGTGGGTGTTGAGATTACGTGATGATTGCATTCTTTCCTGCAGAAGAGGGAATTTGTAGCGTATGAATGTGAAAGAGAGATGGGTAAGCGATGTGCCCAACCCATTAAAAGTACCATGTATTTGAATTAAATCCTCTTTCAGTCCTCAAGCAGTGAACAGTTGAATTATTGAATTCTCTTACGGCCCCGGGGCGCTCGCTGCCTTCGGGGTAGCGTTCTTATGTGTTTTACCAGTAGTTTGTATTTGTGCTGTACTGTGCTTGTAATTTGTATGGCAATTTCTGCCGTTTCTGTCGAAACAGATGTTTATTTTGCCAAGGCTTAAGTTATACGGGGGCAATAAGATAGTTATAGCGGCCGAAAGTTTTAATCAAGGGTTTTGCAAGCCCTAATTGATGCATAAGCAGATCTTATTCAGGACTTTCACCTGTGCCAGCTTATTCTCAAGGAAATTCATTTATGACATATTGCAAGTCATTTTTGTGCATCTTCCATCAGCCCGTTAGGGGATTTACAGCGTTCGCCCCTTGGAAAATGATAACACTCTGTCTGTTGAGGCTTCTTTCCTGCATCAAACAAACATTTTGGGCAGTCGCAGCTTGTACCGGCAGCATCAGCAAATTTGTTGAACATAAGATAGTAGCTCGTGAACCCTAGAAAGGTACTGTATGTTTTTATTAATTTTAGAGCGTTTTATGTGCAGTGAAATGGTCATTTAGTTGACAAAGTGCCGCCTTCTTAAGAACCCTATTTGTTGCCGTAAAATTAATTAAGAATTCAAGTAGGTGCTACCGTCATTGAGTCAGTTTTCACCATTTGTAGTCGAGGTTGACCGGTTGTAAGAGTTTCTTAAGTATTAAGTATTAACCCTCCAGTACCCGTTCAAAATTCTAAGACATCAGTACCCGCACCGGTCTCGCAGTCCGACACCCCTCTGCCACCTCCATAAAAATAATGAGATCTCTTATGGCATTAGATTCTTGTTCACTAACGTCTTCATAATCAGATATTTCCTGTTCAGTGTCACTGTTCATTTCCCTAGTTTCCAATAAATTATCTTCGTCAGACGATGGCACATCATCATAAAACGCGTTGTCGACATCCTCCTCCGCTATTATATCTCGCATCGTCTGTTCTAGTCGCGCCTGTTCTTTCTCATAAAATCTGCCATGACCATAATAATGTTTTAGTATAACAGTGTTACTAAAAATGCAGAAAATACTTCCTTCTCCTCACATTAGTCGTATATCAAAGGTAAAAATAAAAACAACTCGGGTACCCGCTTCGGTCTCTGAAACCGAAATTATTAATAACTTTTAAACCACTGCACGTACAAACTCAAAACTGCACACGGATCTTCAATGGCAATATATAGGAAGGTAGTGAAATGGGCGGTAAACTAACGCTAGCACATTAAGTAATATACTGCATCATGTGTTTGCTCGGTCTCACAGACTGTAAACGGGTACTGAAGGGTTAAGTAAAAATTATTGTTAAATATCTACATACATATTACCAATTAATATACTTAAATTTAAAGTAGTCGTGCGTTTTTATTACAGTTAGGATGTTGCATGAAATTTTATTATGTGATGTGGTTTTTTTTATCAGCGGATTTAGGATCTGTAAAGGAATTCAGTAAAGGTAGGTTCACCGAAGCTGTACGCTGACTATGGCCCAAGCACTGCCGAAGTCGAACTTTAAAGGGATGCTCACATTTCCACTTTTAATAGACCGTCCTGTATTTGCCGATTTAAAAAGTGTTAGTGTCTAAGGTCTAAGGCAATCAACATCTTTATTTGGATTAACAGGCCGTTACCCTAATAATTAGTATCGTAAAGAACCCTCCCTCCCACTGAAGTTAGCTGAAAAACTTGTATTTTCTCGATTTGTCATTTTATCATTTAACGAACTGTGTAGTGTCATAAGAGTTGAATTCTTGCTGTAACAAACTGGCCCTGAATGTCGTAATATAGAGCTTTGACTGTAACATATTGCACAAACTCCTATGTGTGATAGTAGTCAACAGAATAAGGAAAAAAGTTCCTACAAACATGGCTCCAAAATTACATCTTAAGAAAGCTAGAGCATTGCGAAGAGTAACAGTCTTAATTAAAATAATACAGAAATAGCAAATGTGGCAGATTTGTGTATCTATATGATTTTGTATGTTAAATTAGGTGATATTAAAATAATTTACAGGGCTTAAAAGGGATTATTTCTGCAAGGTGGACGGTGTTTTTCATCATAACTGTTTTGGGCCAAGGTACACAAGTGTAAATCACACCGTCTATTGCGTGTGAAGTAACTACATGAGCGTACAGTTATATGATCTCACTCGCACTATGTGCTCGTGAGCTCAACATGTTTTCGTGAATAAACAACGTATGTTTAATTCACTTACTGTATAACTTATTATGCATTGTTGGTAGCACTGTCAAGCTATGTCAAATTCGAGATTTTCAGTACGTTTTGCATCTGTCTGTGTCAAACAACAAGCAAAACCTAACCTATTAACCACGAATTTGACAGACTGACAATACACTTCAGTACTACTAAACGTATAACAAGTATCACACTTTCCAAATTGTCACATGACTTTTCACGGCTGTCAATACATAAATTTACGTTTTTTAGATATTTATTGATTAATGAAATTATAAAAATTGAATACAATTTTGCATTATACACTACGATATAGTATATTAAGTATTAAGAACGGTAAGGACATTTTACCGATCGAAGACAATTGTTTGGAGGAGGAGCGAAGCGACGACGCCAATTACTGTCTGAGATCGGTAATTCCTTAACGTTATTGATGCTTATGACATTTTTTGCAAGTAATTCCTTCCTCGGCTGACGCCTCGGACGTAAACTACTTTCTCGTCCTTTAAAATGTCACTTTTCGTTCTAGATAAATAAACTACTATTCTTTACGGCTAGCAGTGAAAAAATGGTTTTGGAACACCATTTCCTTAGTTACAACACATATAAAACGTTACGTACATAATAATATTACTCTACTTATTTGCCATATACGTATGATTTTCTTGCAGAGAATCTTTTATTCTTTTTTTGACGGCTGTAGAAGAAACGTTGTTTGTATTTCATGGCAAAATTCGTGTTTTTGTGGCGCGTTTGAATAACTTTTCTGCCTCACCTAACGGTCTCGGCGAAAATTGACATTCTCACGCGCCATAAAAAACACTCATTTCGCGCACTTAATACAAAAATGGATTTTTCTTCAAACGTCAGTATAATGTGACATTATACCACAGAATAATATGTTGGTGGCACTGTAGGTCTATGTCAAATTCGAGGTTAGCAGGTTAGGTTTGGCATCAGTCTATGTCAAAACTGACGCAAAACCTAACCTGCTAACCTCGAATTTTTACTTACCCTTCTGATTTGGCAACAACAAACTCGGTAACTAAGTAAAATTGTTCTAACATGCAAAAAAGTTATTATTATCCACTCTTGAATAATTAATGTTTCGACATTAAACAATTCACTCGAGGATAAAATTTAACTTTATCGTCTTGTATAATAAATAACTATTTTTACATAAAAGCATACCTACACCTACTTCCCTGATATTTCGATCTGCTCTAATAAGACTAATTTTCAATACCACTGAATGCCTTTATCACAAACGCATAAATATCGTCAAAGTTCTAATGTTGATGTGACATACTTTAAATTCATTCCCTTGCTGCAACTGCTAGTCTGGCTGGTAGTCGATTCTGATTTGTAGTCCTTTGCAAAATGATGGATATCCATAGCATTTCAAGCTAATGATTCAAGAATGATATTTACACAATTAAAAATACTACTAACTTAGCTTCATCTTTCCAATTTTCATATGACTGTAACATCCATTTTAAGTATGATTGCTGAATTATTAAATCATTTGCACTTAATGACCTTTAAAACTTTAATGTGTGCATTAGCTGAGAGATGTTTAATTTTGACTAATTATTGTACTTATTATATCTTCCTCTTCTATGCTGCGTTCATCAGCATAAGCTAAGCATTGGTAGCTTTTATTCATTATTGTACCTGTTCTATGTACTTTGCTTTTTTTAATCACATTCTCTAAAATTATGTTAAATCTAGTGGTTGATAAAGCATCTTCCTGCCTTAGTCCCACACTTGTTTTAAAAGGTTCCCAAATAATATTAACTTTTACCTTACTCGCTGAATTTTCTATGGTCATTTCACAAACCTGATGATTTTATTTGGTATGTCCATTTCTTTCATTCCCTGGTATATTTTCCCTCTTATTACCGAATTGTATGCTCTTTGGAAATCCATAAAAATTGCATGTAATTCAATGTTATGTTCATAATAGGTAGTTTATATTGCTTTCAATGTGAATATCTGATCTGTAACGGAACGGCTCTGCCATATTTTCTGTATTAGATTATGTATCTCGTCCATCACTTGTTTATCCTCCATATTTTATCAATTTAGCAGCAATTCCATTCTTTGTTGGACTTTTTCCGTTTTTCATTTGTGCTATTTCAAAAAAACTCCGCCTTTGTTGGTTCTGGTATAAATGGTTCATGTTCGTCACCACTACATTTCTGTTTTCTATATCTTGCTCTTTTGTTGGTAAAATTCCTTGAAAGTACTCTTTCCACACTTTTACTGCTTCGCTATCATACCGATTAATATTACCGTTCTTATCTTTTGCAAAACAAAGTCCGGTGCTGATTTGCTCTTCTATTTTTTCTTTCTTTCTGTAGTTTTCTTCAACATTCTGTAATTTTCTTTCTAAATATTCTCTTTTAGTTCTCTTGTACTATGCAAGACAAAAAAAACTGGTACAACTCTTGATAGAGATTTTAGCATAATTTGATTAGCTAAAACGAGGCTTTGAACAATTATGTTTATTATATCATAGCAACGTCTAAACAATTTGACGGTGAAGTACATATTAAAGCAGTCACATTCACAATAGACCATACTTACTGTACCAGTTTTTTTTTGTCTTGCATAGTACATCTGTTTTGTTTCTTTTTTATTCTCTTTGTTTCAGGATCCCACTGACTACCTGATTGTAACATTTTCTCTCTTGCTTTTGTCTTTTGAGTCTGCTCTTCACAGTTGTTGAACCAGTTTTCTTCGCTTTCTTATTCTATATTCTATAGTTTGCTCTGCTGCGCTTTTGATTGCTTTTTCTAAAGTTACCCATTGCTCGTTTATAGAGCGTTCTAAATCTGAGGTTATGTTTGTTGAGTTTAGCTTTTCCTAGTACAACAGTCTTCTGCTTTTGATTGTACTTTTGGTGTTTTACTTCTCGTTACTACATGAAAGCTAATTTTACATCTCATCATCTCAATAGTCTACGATCAGGGCTCATCTGCGCACCTCATTATGTTTAAAGAATGTTCCCATAATTCTATAATTTTTGCCTACTGCGAATCCTATTAGTTTTGATCCATTCTCATTAGAAGTTTCATGCTTTCTGAATTTGCCAAATGTTGGTGCTTAAACCTCCTCCCTGCCCACTTTCACATTGAAATCTCCTAAAATAATATTTCTTGTTCTTCAATCATCTCATAAAAATTATTTTTTTTAAAGCGGCAGTGAAGTAATCCATTGTTTTAAGACTTTTTGTAGGTGGCAGGGCGACAGGTAAACGTCAACTGAGTCAACATAACCTACAAAAGTTGGTTAAAATGTGGTTTATTTGCTTTGGCCCTACGCGCCTTGGCAACTAAATCTACATTCGTGATAAAAAGCTAAATTTCAGTACCTTGGTATACAAACTATTTTTTCCTCGTTGTCCTTTTCTTTCTCTGTGTACCGTTTTTAGTTCTATGCGTCGCATTTTCTCGTTTATCAATGTAAATTTTGTTAGTACTGATTGTAAGCTCGTTGACGCTAAAAAACACATTCCAAAAGTTCTTTGCTCTTCACCGCTATTGAAAAATATATAGTTTTTCGCAACAGTCTTAAAATCATTACTTTTAATACCAAAATCTGTCTTTGAAATTGACGTTTCTCTTACTGACGCAAAAAGTGTATGTTGCTATGTAACACTTTTAGCTCCTAGTATTAATAGTAGTTTGTATACCAAGGCACTGAAGTTTAGCTTTTTATCACGAATGTAGATTTAGTTGCCGAGGCCCGTAGGGCCAAGGCAAATAAACCACATGAGGGATAAAAAGGAACTTCAGTGCTGGGGTGAACATTGTTTTTTTTTAATCGAGAAATTGCAACATTTTAACTAGCATTTGTAGGTTATGTTAACGTAGGTTGACATTTACCTATCGCCCCGGCGCCTAAAAAAAGTTATAAAACAATGGATTACTTCACTGCCAATTCCTCGCATTTTAATAACGATTTCAAGGTACTTCGCTGCCGATTTATAGAAAAAGTACTTTTACTACCTAGGAACTAAAAGTAACTTCGATTTGGTGTACTTGTTTGTCATGATTTTTAAATGAGAAACGCCAAAAGTAATCAACCATCTCAAATTTTGAATATTTTGTACTTTTCTAGGTTGCAGACAAAACAGTATGTATTATTTGGATTAAAAGTGACACTATTGACTTGCAATTTTTGCGTTTGCACGGCTACGCTGTGCTTCGCCTTACAAATGCAAACATAATTGCTCGTCAAAGTTCCATTTTTAATCCTAATAAAACAAGATACTATTTCTAGTTCAATAGCAAAATTACCCCTCTGCTTTGACTCCAAACAAGTATATCTATTTTGTATTTTGATGCTTCATTTTCCAAATCCTTTAATGCTCCTTCGTAAAATGTTCCTCTTAACACGTTGACTGTTCATGACGTGGATGCGCGTCATTGCGAATGTTTACGATGCACGTACGAAACTGATCCACTCATTATGATATTACTTGAGCGACATGGATCATCATTGTGCGCACATCGTAAACGTTTGCAATAACGCGGATTCACGTCATGAGCAGTCAAAGTGTTAAATTCCACGTTCCTATATACATCAACTTTTCAGTTTTTTCTTTATATTCATCCTCATTTTTCCTATTTTATCGCATATCCCTTTCCATAGATTATTCTGTTCATTTCTTTTAATTAGAGCTTGTTTTTCCATTTTTCCTTATTGTATTCCCATTTCTTGTCAAAGTTGTCTCTGTTCTGCTGACCGTGTCGTTGTCGCTTAGTTTTTTGGTCGTATACTCGGAGTTGTCCTTTTGAAATATTCTAATTCTGTTTTTTTTGTTCCACCTACTCTCTTTGCCATTAATTGTTAGCTTCTAGCAACCAACTTTAACCGTTTTCCCTTTCTCTCTTTCGCTTTTTTCTGTTGTTGCACGTCTCTTTCACTCTTTGTTAGATCTTGGTCTTTAAAAACCCTTACTTCGTCTACTTTTCTCAGTTTCCTCTTATTTTGCGTGATTATCATTTTTTTGTTTTCGTTCACAAGTTCTATCACACATTTTTTCTGTTCTATTTTGTTCGCTTCAATTTCTAAATGTTTCTTCATAGCCACCTTCAAAACATTTTGTTCGCTGATATTAATCCCAAGACCTGTTACCACTACATTGTTTCTTTTCCTTTCCTTCTCCAATTTTTTCAGTTTTATGTAGATTTCGACTAGTTCACTCTTTATTTCGTTATTCTCCTGTTTTATAATTTCGTTTTCTTTTTTAATTTTTACATTTTCCAGTGTTATTGTTGTTTCTGTAAGCCTGTTGCTCTTTTCTTAGATGTCGCACTTCCGATGTTAAATTTTCCATAATTTTCATGGTTTTGTCTATTTTATCCATCTATTTTATAGGCGCTCAAAACATGCACTTATTACACCCCTGCTTAAAATCAATGTGTTTATTTGTCACGCCGGGCTTTTCGGGGTCGAGGCCTCGACCGCTTTGCGACCGATTGGCTACGTGTGTGGATTGTTTTTCCAGCCTTCCAGTATCACTAGCTTTCTATGAAACGATAAAGAAGCTGACCTGCGGTTAATTAATTAAAATAATCATTGGTAGTGAAAAATCGCAGATTAACCCCCTTAAAGTTCCCACTACGGAAGCTCAAAAAAATCTTCACTTACCGCGATCGCCGAGCTAACTCACATTCGGCGATATGGTCGTGGATTCAAACCACCAGCTGTGTACCCTGCAAAGTCTTCAAAAGAAAGGATATGGGCGCCAGAAATCAGATGATTTCGAATAATTTAAATAAACTACAAATGACTAGCGTTTATTTAATAACTACTGAATGATCTGTAGTATGGTAATTCAATAATAAATAATCAAAACAATTTGATCACAAATAATCTCATAGTAAAGCTGTGCAAGTTAAATGAAGGTTGCGACACGCACCAAGAAACCCCTTTTTGGGTTATTCAATTAATTGTAACCACAAATAAATCGAGTGATATGCATACCGCTGTCATTTAAAAAAACCTTCCTGTTCAGGCTATTGAAAGCAAAAAGTGTGAATGCTCCTTTTACAAAGGTTCAATTACACACATAAATTGTAGCTTTAAATATTAATCGTAATTAAATATACGCATTAAGCTTCAACTATTAAAACTGTATGAGATTAAACTTTATATGTTAATAACAACGGAAAGTACAAATTTAAACTGCCCGAATCTGCTTAAAAGCAGGAAGACCGTCCACTTTTAAAGTAGTATAACACCAAGAATCACTAACCTCCGACGCCCAAGGCTGCTGTTAACCAAAGGCTGGCCAGAAGTTGCTATACCCGGAGCAGAAAGCGCCGGGGATGCGTCCGTAATTACAGAAAAGCCATTCACAAGCCGCAGGAGCTAGGTAGGACGTTAGCAGGTGTTGAAAATTAAATCGGACGGCAACCTTACTTCCAAGATTAAATTCTCGGGTAAAACTGTCGATTAAGAGCTAAAGAAATGCAATTAATAGAAGAATAACAAACAGAAAAATGCCATCGTTCCTGATTATAGTCAGCCCTTCAAAATTAATCGTCGTGGCGTAATAAAGCACGAACGGAACCTATTTAGAAGCAACTAACAAAGACAGCTGAACGCTGCAACCTCGCGATAAGCCAGCGAATGTTTTTAAGGCTTTCCAGAATCAGTACGAAAAGGGTGCACTGGTAAATTGAAATATTTCGAAATACGATTATTATGCGAAGACAATATACAGGCTGGTCCTGAAATAATTGGAAGCCGAAAAATGGTTTCATCTAGTTGTCGTATTTGTAACGTAATTTTTGTAATTAGCAAATATCTTCACTTCCCACCGTATTTATCACCGTTTGCTTTCTGTCCATATACTTTTCTGCACCAAAATCACTTTAGAAACTCCTAAAATCTCAAATCGCACTCTGTAGACGGATCCGCATGGTTGTCGCATCGTACGTTGTATATTCAAGCATTAATTCAGCAAAAAAAGGAAATCAATGAGTTATACTTCGACTATGAACATAATGTGACGTTCAATTTTTTTAAATGTTCCTTACGTGATAATAAAGAACATGGAAAGGATCACCGAGCAACACGAGGAAGCAAAAAATAAATAAGACCGATAAATAACTATATTTTATTACACTAAGTTTTACAGATTAACATTAATTGTATTTAAATCATATGAATGTAGAAGAAACTAGTCTACAATAATTAAAATTACTTTCTCTGTATTATCAAATCAAACGGACTATACTTGGACAAGACATAAGTTTATAGCGTAAAAAGAAGAAATGTACGAGATTAAAAAAAAAATGGTTCTGAGCAGGCCTTGATATGTGTTATACGTTTGGCAGTACTGAAGTGTATTGTCAGTCTATGTCAAATTCAAGATTTGCAGGTTAAGTTTTACGTCGGTCTGTGTCAAACAACGAACAAAACCTAACCTGCTAATCTCGAATTTGACATAAACTAACAATACACTTCAGAACTGCCAAACGTATCATATCAAGGCCTGCTCAGAATCATTTTTTTTTATCTCATGGTACTTTATGTAACCAAATACACAGCCACATGATCTCACATCCCGCGTACCATGTGTAAATGTGTAGTTGGATCCATAATACAAGGAATATCTGAGACGATGTCCTAATCACCTACTTCTATAAGACTATATTATAAACATCAAGGTTTAAACTGTAAAGCACCAACACTAAACTTTTCAGAGGTGTGAACTGGATGAGTTTTCAAGCATCAGAGAAGTGAAAACGTAAATTTGAGTCGTCTTCGAGTCGCTTTGAACAATTCGAGCAATGTTGACCACCATTAAACGGTGAGTAGTGATAGTTAAACTAGTAAGGCCTCGAGTAAGGCCCACATTCACAACCGGCTTTTTAAATAAATTCGGTTTCCTGCAATAACAGGTGGAACTGATTGCACCCATGTTTCCAGCTACGAAAGGTTTTTCTTTTAAATTATCAAGGCGTTTAATGTATGGTACGGTATAGAACTAGTTTAAACTTTATGCAAGTCGGCGGATGGGAAGAAACAAGTCAAGTAAATGTTAAGGTCCCTGGGACTGATTAAATCTAGATATGTTCAAACAAAGCCCTACAGAGCGGCGTCTACAAAATATGTTAACTATCACAAGATCGCAGGAAAGTTGCTTTCGATAATAAAAAAATGTTAAACCGACAAATTAACTATGGATGTAATTTTAATAACAGCACAATATTGCCAACAATACAAATTTTGATGTCATTTACGTTTAACATTATTTCGAACAAATCGGTTTAATACCTTTTTATTATCTACTCAAATTTCAACTACAGATTTCCAATAATGAAGTTTTCTTACAATTTCTATACCTAAAGGTCAAATGTTCCATAAATAGTAGTTGAAATTGATCAATATCTAAGAGAATTTACCTAACATATAATTTTACATTAATTGTAGTATAGGAACCATTCCATGTTCAATTAAATTGAGAATATGCCATTTAAAAACTCGTAAAATCAATCTGAAAGGATTTTTTCGTTAAAAGTACAATAATTCAACAATTATTCTCCTCATTAAACCAACTTTGTTAGACACATTTCCATGAAAAATGCATTTACTCTTTTTTTGAAATTAATATTACAATATACAAGGCATAAATGTTAATTTTCTGCATACATACGACTATAATAACTGTGAAAGAGAATGACCCGCTGCTGCAAAAACAGATTTGCGTTCTTTCTGTATTTTATTTTTGAAACAAATGCATTAGGTACTTAAACAATTTTAATAATGAATAGTTACTGCAACACAATAATGATTATCATTTGTTTATATTTTAATAAGAGTTACATAGAATTCATGGTTTCACTTAATAATTGGTAAAGTGCGTTAAAAACAACCTTATCAAGTGTCGAACAGTAATTTTTGAAAGTCATGTAACTTATTTCATGGATTGCATATGCACACAACCCCACTTTGACAACTCAAGTGGCCGAGAGCGTTGATCTCTTGAGTAGAGCGGTGTAATAAATTACTTATAAACACATAACCTTACTTTGACAACTGGCAACTCAAGTGACTCAGCGCGTTGTATTCTGCGTAGAGCGCTATAATAACCACCGACATGCAGTCGTAGGGCAAAATCTAATTCAAAGCCCTTTCGATAAGGTTTTTTTTAAACACACGTTACAATTATAGCATAATGTGAAAAAATAGACCTCCAATAGAGCAACAACGAAAATATTAAATTGAATGATATGAATGACATAGAAATTGCATTTTATGCCTTATCTACTAAAGATCACATCAACAAGGGCTGATAGTTGACATAGTGTGATGCCAGATTTTGACTTTGTAACTGTAATGCAATAGGATTACTACGTAATATATCAGCACCTCAGAGGTAAAGTGTATAAAGTCGCTTTTGTTAATTTTCACTTTATAGTACCAAGTCACTTAGAATACAGTGATTTTTTACAAACTGAATTGCAGCAGGCCCTGGATAGGCTGAATCAGTTGACAGTACTGAAATGCATCGCCAGTCTATGTCGAATTCGAGGTTAGTAGGTTAGGTTTTGTTCGTCATTACAGACGCAAAACTTAACCTGCAAATCTCGAATTTGCAATAGACTGACAATACACTTCAGTACTGCCAACTGATTCAGGCAACCCAGGGCCTGCTGCAATTCAGTTTTAAAAAAATCACTATCATATTCTATCCAGAGGTAGTGTCCCATATCATAGCATTGATTAAACTGTATTAAGTCAAATGGTATGTCAGAGGTAAACTGATGTAACTAACTTGATACTGTTTACCCCACGACGAATTGTAAAAGTGTCAAGCACATAATATTAGTCAACATACCTATATCGTCGGTATTTGAATGCATGTTTTTGTGGCAAAGCAAGTTTTAAAAATTTTATAATTCGTCGTGGGAAGTTGATGTGTGATTTGGCTAACAAATTACACAAAAAAAGGCGATACACAAACAATTTCAAAACATAACCTCAATTAATGAAGAATTCGTTAGCGGTAGGTTGTATTATTTGCAAGTCAGTCGTAAAGTACAGTATTTCATCAGAAACTCATCATAAGGTAATATTTCATATTTTTACGGTTTCCACAATTATTATTTGTGAAGTATTTCTTTACCGTAACCAGTATTGTTTTTATTTCTTGACTTGGTACATCTGTAAATGTGGTAAAAACAAAGTCAATCTCTTACCTACTTGACTTACAAATAAATACTCGACGTTTCTTCAGGTGGTGGTGAAAATTTGAAACGTAACGATAATGGACTAGGCAGAAATATCAGAATATTTGCCAGACGAAGACAGTACTCTTGATGAATCAGATGCCGATCCTAATTACGAGATGTCTGGGACATCACATACTGCAGCGGAAGAGAAAGAACAAATTAATTTCAGTGATCATGACAGAAAAAATAGAAAACGAAACAGAAAAAGACAAAGCTACACAGAAATGGAAAAGGAATATTAAAAAAGGGAAATTCTAGTATAAGAAAGGAAAAAAGGCTGCAGGTTAGTAACCGAGGACAAACACGGGAAAAAATCCCTCACAATAAAATAAACGAAGAAGTTAAAAATAGCATCCGGCAACATATACCGAAATTTTCAGTTGAGAAGTCTCATTACAGACGTGAAAAATCGACAAAAAAATATTTGGGGGCACACTTATATATCAGTAAAATGTATGAACTTTATAAGGAAGATTGTCAACATAAGAATATTCTACAAAAAAAGACTGCAAAATAATGAATTCAATTACAAAATTCATCAATGTTAAATAACCGAAGTCTGATAGAACAAAAATATGATGAGTAAGGTCACTAGATCAACACTAAAGTGATTTTTTTTATATCTATCCTTGTCGCACAATTTTCTCCAACTGGGGATAAAGACACATCTAAAAATCACGGCCTGCTGAATTGTTTGACAAACGTCACTGGCGTTTGTCACACAATTACACTAATAATAAGTGACATAACCTAACACATTCCTGACTCGACAGCAGTGCCATTACACCAAAAAGAAAATCCCCAAAAACTAGTGTCTTCCCTATTGCACTTACAAAATTTGTAGCCGCTAGCAATATAGTAGTTATTAAAAATATGCACTTAAGTGTAATAATCTAGTGACATTAATGACGAGCACCTAAAAGAGACATCTAACAGGTGCCAGTTGAAAAGAAATGACAAACAGCGACCTTTAGAGAATCTAAAGGAAAAAGTAATAATTGTTGACCTTGAGAAGCATCCCCCTACATGACTATTAAAAAATGCACAGAGCATTTATCTCTGAAATTGTGAACATTTAATTATACCATTCACGATGCACAGAAAAAGCCTATTGCTGTATGTGGGATGAGTCAATTGCAGGGCGGACAGTTAACGAAATGGCATCATGTCTTTGGAAATGGGCAAAGATTGCTAATATTAACAGTGTAGATCAGGGGTCGGCAACCTGCGGCCCGCGGGCCGCATGCGGCCCTTTGCAACTTTGTGCGCGGCCCGCCAAAGCACCAATATAACTTTAGGAAAAATCAACAAACTTAGAGCGTAAGCGTGCCGAAAAGTGGCCGGTGACAACAATGCGCGACAAACAGAAGCATATTTTACTGCGCAAGTTTAATCCCCACTCCCCAGCGAATACGACGTCTCGCTTAGCAAGTGTAGCATTCTTTCTAGTGATGGGCATAATCGGATGATTTCAATAATCGGAATGTTCCATTTCGGAATGTTTATAAAATCGGAATATCATCCGATTATTTTACATTCCGTAAATTCAAGCAAGGGAAGACGAGCGAAATAACAACAAGCGGAAGGAAGATGAAGTGCGTGCAAATTTACGATGAGAGCACTCGCCGTCGCGCCGTAAGCCCTTATCTGCGTTGGCATCTATTGTTTGGGTTTGTAGGACGGTCAGTAATAGCTATTTACGTTATTAGACCGGTAGCAACATTTTTATGGCCGCGCCAATACTTTACAGGTCGAACCGTAGGGCGAGACCTGTATGTTTGGCAAGGCCATAAGAATTCTACCGGTCGTGTATCGTATAAGATTTTTTAGGATACTGTATTGGTAACTAGCGTTTACATTGTTACAAACGAGTCCGGTAGATAAAATTTACCGGCCTAGACCAGTAGTAGTTCTATTACTACTGGTCTAGGCCGGTAAATTTTATCTACCGGACTCGTTTGTAACTATGTAGACGCTAGTTAGCAATGCAGTATCCTAAAAAACAATTTATGAGTTTGAGTCGCACAGTGGGATATGAGGAAATAAAATATTTTTTCAAATTATTACAGTAGTTACGTTAATAGACTTTCGGAAAATGGTAGTGATATTTTAAAGTTTAATAGCACATAAGGTACATAATAGATAGTATAAAACAATACTTGAATTTGAAGTCTGTAGGTGTACTATCTAATAATTAATCTACGAAACACCACTGCCATTAGTGCCATTCACGTATCATACACGTGCGCACACGGCGCGACCCGTCGACATTCGCCAACCAGCATATAGCAGTCAAGTGAGTCAATACAACATTCCGTATTCCGTTCAGTTCAAATTGGCATTTCGTTTTCTCATTTTGTGTACCGAATAGTAAAATAATCGAATTCCGAAAGTTCCGAATTTTGTGCACCGAACAGTAAATTAATCGAATTCCCAAAAGTTCCGAAATAATAGGAACCTTCCGATTTTTTGAACAATCGGAAACTTTCCGATTATTCATTCCGAATAGGCCCATCACTAATTCTTTCATTTC
>CALNHX010002266.1:0-185924 GCA_940337035.1 Agriotes lineatus
AGAACCATCCACTTCCCTCTACTCAAATAACATTCTCGGGGCTTATTTCAGACCAGCCGCGGAATCCATAACACAACAAAAGTAACCTCCTACGCAAGATGTGCCCGAATAAATCCAATAAAGTTACGTCTCCAAGACGTGAATTTTCGAGACACCTGACTTTTAACAGCACAAAGATGGCGAATGTCAAGATGGTTTCCAAAAACTGATAACCAAAAATCAAATTGTGGGAAGGGGTCAGATAATATCAGTCCAATATGTATAAAGTGAAGCCTACACACCAGGCGCTCTCAGGCCTGTAATTCTAATCAAATGGCTTACTTAGAATGAAATGTAGTTTTCAGAAGATCTAAATGCTCAGTAATGCTGTAAGAAAAATTAAATTTGAAGAAAGATATGGCAAAAGTTAATTTTAACCAAGATTGAGGCAAATAATTAGATAAATAGTTGTAGATGATTTTTGAACCGTAACAATTTGGGTACGTATTTAATGGCCCCAACTCGATCGCAGCGGTCTATATTCTCTGATTCAATTTTCAGACCCAACATTTTCAACAATTTACTCTTTCTCGTCTTTTAATCCAAATATTCTATTATTATTTGGAGGATTGTATTGCTCCAGATAATCGATTCTTTTAAATAATTCTGAATATTTCCCATTTAACACCGTAACACATGCGTTACGAAAATGTGGTTAGACTGTTCTCCATACTCCAAAGAACCAAGAATCTAAAAGGGAGGCAAACCTAGTTAAAATGTATCGATAGAGGAGAATTGCCCCTTAGAGCAAGTATTTGTGAAGTACATTTCCGTACACGCAAGTGACTTTCATCAATGTGCATCATAATTCTGTTTCAGGCTCATTTTGAAGGAAATCAATTTGAATCTGAAAGAATTGACAATAAGAAATAATTAAAATAAAAGCCCATTCCCACCATTACAGCTGCAAATTTTTACAGCCCTCATAAAAAACGCGAGAATAGGTAAACAAAAATCTGTGATTTAATAGTTTGTTTAGTATACAGTGACCGCCAAAAAGTCGGCATAATATAGGAAAATTTTTATTTTAGATTTTTCAAAAAAAGCTTTTTACAGCAATAATTGGTGCTTGTCTAAAAACCTATTTAGCACCAGTTATATATACCGAGTGATTTTTACTTATTTAGAAAATTGTTTTTTGAAATTGTCAAAATCCAAAAGGTGCTATTTTTCGGAAATTAAGTAAGATTTAGCTAACTGAACAATTTCAAGGCCAGAAACACCTATTTTTTTAACTTTAGTTAAAAATTTATTTTTCAATGTTTTCAATATTTTTCAGAATTTCACATAGCAGGACTTACTATTAAAATTCAAAATTTTTGATGTAAAAACATTAAAGATTTGTAATTGGCAAAAATAATATAATTTGTTAATTACTTGTTTTAGATGTTTTTGGTTTCCCGAAAAGTAGTATGTTTACATAATTTTTACGTTTTTTATTCAAGGCGCTTTTTAGGAGAAATATTTTTCGATTCGAATTAATATCTATTTAAATGGTTTTTAGAAACGCTAATCTAGCCCTGTTAATGAATTTTTACAAAAATCCTGCAAATTTTCTTTTACGGTTGTCTACATGAGGAGATTTTCTTTATCCAATTTTCATGTTCTAAAAGAACTCCTCATTTAGACAACTGTAAAAAACCATTTACAGGATTTTTGTAACAGTCATTCATTAACAGGGCTAGAATAGAGTTTCTAGCAGCCATTTAAATAGATATTATTTAGAATTAAAAAATATTTCTTGCTTCTTGCATAAAAAACGTAAAAAATATCCAAACATACTACTGTTCGGTAAATAATAAAAAATCTAAAATGGTAATTAACCTTTTATATTTTGTTTTTCAATTATAAATTTGTAGTCTTCCCATGAAAAAGATTGAATTTTAATATCAATTCTAGATATGTGAAATTTTTAAAAATATTAAAAAAATTGAAAAATTTATTTTTAGCTAAAGTTAAAAAAATTTGGTATTTTCTGAAATTGAGATTGTTCAGTTAGCTAAAAGTAACACACTCTAAAAAAATATTAAAATCTTACTTAATTTCCGAAAAAATTACTTTTTGGATTTTGACAATTTCGAAAAACTCGTTTTCTGAATAAGTAACAATCAGTCGGTATATATGAGAGGTTTTTACACAAGCACAGATTATTGACGTAGAAGGTTTTTTTGAGACATCTAAAATAAAAACTTTTTGCATATTATGCCGACTTTTTGGCGCTCACTGTATATTAAATATATATAACTGTTATTTTTAGCTCAATCTTATACTTCTGTAAGCTCTACTATACAGTCACGTGCCAGAAATTTAAGTGATTGTGGTAGCTTAATATAAAAGATGAGTTATGTATAGGGTAAATTATAAAGAAAATTCTTTTTTGCACTTCCGGGACTAAAGTTGATACTTTAGTCACCGTAAACAGGGACTAAAGTAGCTCATTTAATTCCTAGGGGCTAAAGTAAAAATGATACCGTAACTATGGTAAATTTATGTACACACGAGGTTAGTAGGTTAGGTTTTGTTTGTCATTTGACACGCACTGACGCAAATTTTAACCTGCAAATCTCGAATTTGACATATACTGACAATACACTTCAGTACTGCCAACTGCTTCAGGCTATCCAGGACCTGCTGCAATTCAGTTTTTAATAAATTGTAATTGTCAGTTTCCAAATTGACAGATTCCAAATTTTGCAAGTGTTTGATGATAATGTTTCCAAAAGTGCAAAAAATAGCGTATATACCTCGAGACTAAAGTTCCTAAATCCCTTGAGTGGTTGTTGCCCTCGGGCTTCGCCCTTGAGGCAACAAACTTCACTCGCGGGATTAAATGGTGCACTTTAGTCCCTCTATATATAATATACTATTATAGGCTACAACACTTAGAGGTCTTAGATTTTAGTAGCGTTGAAAATCAAGAATGTCTTCATTGCAGCAGCAAAAGCGTTGCTATGCGTGTTCACGTGAAAACATTAAAATAAATGTGCAGCGGGGAGTATACTAAAGGGTTATGTGAAAATTAAAAAGCTTACAACCAATTTGTATGTTTCTGTTTAATATAAATAGTTATTTACTTATATTAATTGCTTACGATCCTTTATTATTCTACAAGATTTTTATTTTAAAGGAACCCCACTAATATCAAATAATTGTCATAAAAAAAAATCTTTAAAGTAATAGTAGATTATGTTATTAGGAGTAAAAGTGATACTTTATGTGGCGAAGCTGAAGTTTATTTAGCCGAACGTTAGTGAGGCAAATAATTCAGCTAAGCCACATAAAGTCACTTTTACTCCAAATAACATATACTATTTTATCCGCAAACGTATTCAGGTAAATTTCATTAATATAAATTTTAAAAAAGGATGCATCGGCCGGGAATCGAACCCGGACCACCCGCGTGACAGGCGAGCACTGTACCCCTGCGCCAACCTCTGTTGTTCAAATAACACGCTACTATAATGATATATGAACATGCTGAATCACACGAGCTAATAGCACACGGCCACAGCAGCTGTCACACCATAACCCACGGCGCCGGATGCTCCGCTCCGCTGCTTAAAGGATTTAATTAAATTAAAACTTTTTCGTACTCTTTTTGAAAATAAAAACCGGCCTACGATCTAAGTCTAAAAATTAGCAAAATTTTAAGCTATCATACAATTTAATCGGTCCAGTATTTTCGGAGGAGATAGCCAACAAACATAGAAAGAAAGAAAGAGAGCAACGATTTTATGTGCTTAGGCACATAAAGTACGCAAAAGTTGCTATTTTATCTGCTTAAGCAGATAAAGTGACACTTTTACCTTGTCAATAAAGACACATAAGTTGTCACTTTTGTGACGTTTGCGGATAAATAATATTTCAATACACAATGCTAATTTATCCAACATTTATTAATAAATAGGGGTGTAGAAATGACTTACGCACCATAGAATTTTCAATGGTAATTCCTTTATATGAAAATATTTGCATGCCTGATTATTTTAGAGCAAACTTGTAAACAGGTTTTTTGTAGAGCAAACAATTCTGCATCCATATATGGCATAATTTTTGTAATTTTACGTCAGAAAACCTAATAATGAAAGAAACTAGAATTATCAATTTTTCAAAAATCAGTGCAAATTGTGGAGGTATGCTGCAAACAAATAAACAGCTGATGCTTTGAGATGCTTCAGTAATTTCACGGCACCACTGATTTGTCTAAAAATGGTAATTTTATTTCTTTAAATTTTCGGTTTTCCGAAATGTAAAATAACAAATGCTGGCATAAATGGATACAGATTTTTCCCTACAAAAAGCTTCCATGCAAGTTTGCTCTAAAAGAATTAGGGACGCAAATATTTTCATATGAAAAAATTACCATTGAAAACCCTATGGTGCGTAAAGCATTTATACACCCTGTATACCATTGGACTACATTATATGTAATGTATTCGTTTAATAGAGAATTCCGACACTTTCATTTAATCAACTGGTGTAAGATTACATTGAACAGTCAGACTATTAGCATAACGTACAGTGTTGCCTAATTTCGGGCCACACAACGGATGGTGAGTGTAGTGGGCTTAACAATGTCTGTATACATTTTTCGTGTATATACAAGGCGCCCCCCGGTGAGCGGTATCCTGAAATAGATGCTGTATAGGCGATATGGAACCATAGCGCTGATGATCCCAGCCAAAACTTTGTGTAGGAATTCGTTGTGCACATTTCGTTGAATGAAGTACGTATACACGTTGATTCGTTGATGAGCCCTCGCCAGGGCTCAACACCATATGATTGGGTTACACAGCTTACAGTAAATATATCATATGGGATCAATAATGACGGTCTATATCTCTATATATATTGTTATGATACATGATGCAGGAAATTAAAGCATATGAAAGAAATATTTAAAATGAACTAATAAAGTTGCACAGTTACAATAATTGAATATTGATGGGTATAAATTTCTGAACATAAATAATGAAAGTAAAAGATACGAGGGTGCTTTTCATTGTGAATCATTTAATATTGTTATATTTATTGGAATGGATTAAACTTAATGATTGTATTTAATATTTATAAAAATAAGGTAATAAGGTAACATTGGCAAATGTATTTGTTAAGAAAATTCTGTATGTAGCATTATTTAGAAAAAAATAGGAAGTGTGCATTAAGAATTGTCTCTAATAGATATAAAAAGTTTATTTAAAAACAGTTACATAAAACAACTGAAGAAAGCATGTATGTAATTTGGCTATAATAATTTTGGTATAATAAAAATTAGAATCTCTGCCTTAATTTGTCTAATTTTGGTGATAACAAATTAAATAAAGGCTGAAAACAAATCTACGAGGTAAAATAAAGTGAAATATTTAAAATGGAAAAGATATTGTGACATCAAGTGTTAGAGGAGAAGCTACAGATACAGTTAATTGGATATAGAATACAGGACATTATACTAGTTGAGGGGATTTGGATTTATTCATACGTACAAGATATTAGAAGAGGTATTTTACAATTTATTATTTGATTTGGATATTCTGTGGACGTTGCTTGAGACATCAGTTTATCTGCAAAAAGGGGAACAAAGTTACAATTGGAATTTATAAAAGGATAGAAACTTACCAGGACTTGGATCGTGTGACGGTGACATCCAGAAGAAGCCGTGGCATCCGGCAGGAACAGTGACATTCAGGAGTAACCAGGACAGGATTTTGGAACCAAGGGAGTTGATTTGACCGGACGGAGCCAGAAGGAGGTTACCAGGAGGTAGATCGTGTGACGGTGACATCCAGAAGGAGCTAGGACTGGAATTAGGGATCTGAGTAGTTGGTTTGACCGGTCAAGAGTAGTTGAAAGGAGTCACGGACCATCAAAGGGGTTGCAGTTGGTGAATTGGACATTGAGTGTTGCAGTCTATCGATGACAGGATCCAGTAGTGATTGGTGTTTGCAGCAGAAACCATGAGCAGCTATTAAGGTTTGTTAAGATAAGTTGAAAAAGCATTTTGAATAACTGTCAATTTTGAAAGTGATAACATAAAGTTTAGTTAGTACTTACATAGGTGATTTGAATAGTAGTAAACGTCAATGTGAGATACAGTTGTCAGTTTACCTGGTTTGATTAATTTTGAAAGTCAAGTTTGAAGTTAAGTATCATGGTTTGCGGAAAGTTCGTTGCCCACATTTCGTTCCCCACATTTCGTACCCCACATTTCGTTCCGGAGATATTTCGTCTCCCCACATCTCGTACCCGGAAACTTCGTTCCCGAGCGAGCTCAATTTGTCTCCTAGATTACACGGTGTTGAAAAACGAATACAGCGATCGGAATGCAGTTGGAAAAATGAAAGATATTTTAATTAATTTATTTATTATAATAAACTGATAAGAACTATATACAGTATGTCCCCGGATTGAGTTTATAAGACGGAACTAAATTTTTTCTTAGTTTTACCAAAGAGCATATGCTCTTTGGTTTTACATAAAAATTTTATAGGAATTATAATTCCTGCTTGGTTTGTAGAGAATTTTAAGAAATTTTTCAGTTTTTCAAAAACAAGTCGGCCTTGACAGTTAAGCAAAAATTATTTTCTTTTCAGGTAAACTACCCTTTTTGTTCATGATACGGCAAAATATTACTAAGAAAAATTGTTCAGAATGAGAAATTATGGCCCTATAAAAAATATCAGGAAGATACGTACTTAGATTAAACCGTCATTTTTAATAAATACAATTTATTTTGTTCTTATCATAAATAAATTAATTTAAATAACTTTCATTTTCTAACTGTATTCTGATCGCTGCACTAGTTTTTCAAGGCCCTGTAATCTAGGAGACAAATTGAGCTCGCTCGGGAACGAAGTTTTCCAGGTACGAGATGTGGGGAGACGAAATATCCTGGGAACGAAATGTGGGGTACGAAAGGTGGGGAACGAAATGTGGGGAACAAACTTTCCGTATCCCAAGTATCATTGATAGCAAACTAGATTTTGATGAACCCACCCTGAAAATAAGAGCTCTCGATTTAAAAGCAGTTATCATTTGATACTTAGGACATTACAGGAATTAAGGCATAGTTTACCTGGTGAGCTATTGCAATATATTCAAAATGAAGCAGCCATCTGATGGCTGTCATACTTACCTATGTATACATTACATTTGTAATGGTATTGAAAATGTCGTTAGGGACTTGTTATTGTATACCATAACTTTATTATATATACATTTATTCGTCTAGTTATTAACTATGTAAAAAAACGTTTCCATGGGAAAATTGAAACAAAACTGAGGAATTCACTGCTTTTCTTTTATTTTAAGTTTGCTGCGTGCGAGATTAAAATCAACAAATGTAAAAAAGTGAAAATTCTATAACAGGAAATGAACAGTTTTCGTTAAGGATTAAAAATCTTTTACATTAATACGTCAGTGTGCCCTGATAATTGGAGGGGGGGGGCATTTGGAAAAGCTGACAAAGAAAGCATGTACGTAAAGTAGCGTTAAATAAAATATTCTCAGAGAAGTAGCAATAACTTGGAAAATAATTTTTATTTCGACATTTTCTTAAACAGTAACGATGTGGCCCATCTTGAGCGTGTATCTTAAGTTTTTTTTCTAAAACATTTTTTAAAATTATTCTAAAAATAGGTGACTATAAATGTTGTTAATAAAGTATCAACGGCAATATTCATAGTGTCAGAGTAATTTGGCGCAAACCTAATACGATAGAAGAAAAACTTAAATATTTACAGGGGGTGCCGTAACGTTATTATTAAAGATATTCTCAGTTGTCTGAGCGGCTCATTTCAAATAATGGTACTGTAGAAGACATTTAAAAGTTGGAACCTTTAACGCTAGAGCATTTTTAGCCAAAGAGAAGTTTATGGAAATGGCGAGTGAGTTAGAAGTTAATGAAGATAAAATGCGAGCAGAACTTCGTGCACTCGACAAAATTATACACAATTTGGCTTGCACTAGGGATATTACTAATAAAAATTCTGGATTTATAGGCAACGTTGTATGTGTCTATAAACATATGATGAAAATTTGACGTATTCTTCACACTCTTAGAGGTTATTGCCATTACAAACGCTTTTGACAGTTGTAGTTTTGACTAACAATAAGCAGCAATATTCTTTGCAGAACTCTAATATAATTTTATTCGCAATCACATTGTAATGTGTCAATTTCATGACATGATAACAGCTGGGAACTACATGATTACTGAAACTAGCCGGGAAATTATTACATACCCCGAAAAATAATACATACCTGAAGAGTGGGTTGTTTTCATGGTAACAAAAATATTAGCTACATCAAGATATCTATTATTCAGATCTCAATTGTAGTTATTTTTAAAATTAGATGATTGCAAATAAAATAGTATACATACCACGGTGGAAAGTTTCATTCCTGTCTCGAGATAAAGTTGACCTTGACGCTACTCGTCTCGGTAAACTACTTAATCTCTCGACAGTAATGAAATACTTTCTACCTCGGTATGTAATATACTATTATCTTATAGTAGCACCTATTACCATACATTATACAACTGTTTTCAGTGACTAAAACTTCATTTTAGTCAATAGACATATTCTGACGGCGCAAACTATTTAGGCACAAGAATTCCTACTGTAAGATAAAACGGCGTAGATTACACGTGAGCGAAATGCCATTATAAGCTCGTGAGAAATTGTATCGCTCGTGCTGTGGCACTCGCTATTCAAAATTCTCACTCACAAATAATGGTGCATTTCTCTCACTTATAATATAATCTACTATAGCAAGCAGCTAATATTTTAGGAATTCGTTTTTCGACTGTTAAAATGCCAAAGACCGTAGAAGAAACCAACCAACCTGAGGCATGTTCGGAGGTTACAGTTGGCAGATCCCACATCAGACTTGGACACAGTAGGTTAATCATTGATTAACGTTTTAGACAGTTGGCGGAACATACTTGAAGCGATCATCAAAACATACAAAGAACAACTGGCCCGAAAAGAAGATACAAGGCCGGACTGGATATTTGATGACACATTGTCTAATATTAAAACACAGAAAAACGTTAAAGGACGACTACACAGCACAACTAACAGCTAGAAAGATCAAGACACGAATACGGAGAAGCTAACACCATAGTTAAAGGAGCTGCAGGATACGATACTGGAAAATTGATAGATCACCTTGCCCATCTAGCGTAATCCAACAACACACGGGAACTCTACAGAATAGCCAAACGTTTAGCAAATAAAAGCTTTACGAGAGAACCGGAAATACTTCAAAGCGCAGAAGGCTCGTAGTTTTAGTAGGGTTGTCTGCGGACCACCACAACCAAAGTACAGAAAATCTCATAAAATCGAGGGTGTCCCATAATTTTCATCACTTTTATTTTGTTTGTATGTTATGGACAAAGTCTAGTCATGCCGCGTACCAAATACCTTAGACACCGACCGCTGTGGCCAAAAATCATACTAAGCATCTTGCTGAGATTAAGGAGTTCCAACCCTAATAATATCTATTACTGTTTGTATAAAATTAAGAATCTCTAAAAACTATGTAGTTCTTAATTTCATAGCAGACTAGATATACATTAGATAAGAAAAACTGCCATCAGTTACCTAAATAAAAGAAAAATCTGATGTCTTTGGTTAAAAAAAATCATGGCACCCTAGATAAATGTAAATATAAAATTGTGCAAAATTTTCACTCAGCTATACTTTTGTTATTATGTAAATGATAATTTGCTAGGGTTGGAACTCCTTAATCTCAGCAAAATTCTATGTAGCATTTTGACCATATGACGACAATGATTGATATCTAAGGTATCTATTCTACCCCTCTAGCACAGTACATTTACTGCACCCCCTCCTACAAACTATTTGGAATACCAAAAGAATACCTACAGTGTGGAAAGACGGTCTCATTATCAAACTAATAAAGAAGGGTGATCCTGGGAAGTGCCGGAATTGGCGAGGCATCACTCTTCTCAATTTGATAGATCAAGTAATTGATACTATCATAAATAATAGATTAGCAGAGACCATAGAACCCACCCTTCAAAATTAACAAGCAGGTTTCAGACCTCAATTCTTAGAACGGTTATGTCCATTTTGTATCGTAACTGCTCATTGAATACTTCCTTTTCTTTTGCGTTCAATTTCTGTACTTTCCAGCATCTGATATTCATATACCGTTTTCGGTGCTTTCGTCGTCTTAAAAATTTTGTATCCGGGTTTCGACGTATTATTAATGTCAATTCGAATTAGGAGCCTAAGGGCCGATTTCATAATCAATTTTAAATCTAATTTTAACTAAAGTAATGTTAGATTGTTCATGATGTCATATGTAGCACATGTTACTGTACACATTCTAATGTCAGTTTAGTTAATTGTAACTTTAAATTTGATTATGAAATCGGCCCTAATAATACTTAATTTGATTTAAATTCTGAATGGATGATATCATTTTAAGTGTAAAAACTTCTAAACTGCATTTATCATTGTATTTTATTAGTTAATTATAATAAAATAAAATAAATATTATTAAAAAATGCTGTTTTAAAATCTAAATGAAATGTAGTAGCGTATATATACGTAACTTTCAATTAATTGTTGAACTATGGATGCTGATTTGACTAGAATTGTTTAAATCTTATACCACACAGACAGCATTGATAACCAGGGATCTTCTTTCGTCCGATGCCTAGTAACGTCATTTTGGGATATATTGGATGATATTTTCGGGTGTTTTACTTTTCTCTTCTCTGAAGCAAAATATTGAATAGAAGCCTTTTTCAATCGGATGCCGAATGGAAGGGAATTTTATAAAAGAAATTCGAAAAATATATTTGTTAAACCTTGTCTTATACAATATTGCCGTCCCATATAACTCCGCGTATGGGGATATATTGGACGGTGTAATTTTGTCACTGAAAATGGTATAACTGTTGTGAATAGCTGATATAGACCGGTCTTATAACCTTTATCAGACACTTTTGTCTAAAAAAATAAGGCAAGTACAACCAAAATCCAATAAATTCGTTTTATTTTCACATTTTCGAGACAAAAAACATAAATTTTTAATACCCCAAAGAAATGACTTACGCTTAACTTAAAAACAGAAAAGCATAACAATTCTACATATTTTTTTAAACGAAAGAAATACATATATTTTTAATTTAAACTTAACCAAACGAAAACTCTTTGGTAGAAAGGGAATTTCCGTTGAAAATAAAAAAATAGGTGCAAGTACCCCATATCTTCTGTGGTTTACAAAGCCTATATTTGATTTGATTGATTTGCACAGATTGCAAGTCCTCTACGTCGGGAAATACAAGAGCACACTGTTTTCCTCTATACGGGTGTACGCATTTTATTTCAATAGGACTGTTTTAATTTTTGTTACTTGTCCGACAAAAAGTTTTTCGCATTATTTTTGTCATTGATGTCATTGGCTGATTCAACGTAAGTCATGATTTCATTTTCAGTTTCGTCTGTAACACTATTGCGGTCGTTATAATCTGCATTGTTTTGTGGGTCACCTATATTTGTTGATGTTCATGTTCCCGGTATATCAACTTCCTTATCTAATTGTCTAATTGTCCTGCAGGAACATTTCCTTTTTTTCTTGTTATGGCGGGCCGTTTATTTACTTTTGTAAGATCTGACAGAATGTTAGATAACGATTCCACAATAGCAGGATTGTCTTGGTTGTGTTCATCATACCTTCGCTTAATCTTTATGGTGAAATTCCTGTTGCTTCGAAAGCAGCCAATATGTTTTCTGATATATTTTCATTGCAATTTTCCAACATCCTTTTTAGCAAACATGAGTGATGTAGAGGACTTGGAACTATCTGATATCCTACTGGCATGTTTTCCACTTTTTCGAACTAAAACTTTTTCATATCCTGGGTCGTCGGTCATATTTGTTTTCTCGTAGTTAAAAATTTTGGCGGGAAGCACATCACGAATTGTTTCCAACAAATTACCAAAATATTCTACAATCACATTCGGAGTCAATTCGGCTCAGCATCTTTTCATGTTCTGTGAATTTCTTTTTGGTAATTCGGGATTTCTTAACAGGAAATAATGGCACCGTCACCCGGTCTATTGTCTCAAAGTTGTCTTACAGCAATCCCTTTTCGATTAATATACTGCTCCACAAAGTATTTCAAAACACTTTCTGTGAATGGTACACCAAATTCCGCTGCAGTTAAAGCTGCTATGGCAACCAATTTTTCATCAGCAAGAGGTATTGCCAAGCTTTTTACCATGTCTACCTAGATATTTGGAATGTAACGTAGGATTTGGTACCTCAAATATGTGTGCTGCCTGCTGGAATGACAAATGATTATTTGATGTTATGATTTAAAACAGCTTCCAACGTATAGTTAATTTTTTGAACGTCATAATTTCGTCGAAATGCGGAGCCCAACTTCTATTTATGTCTTCGGAGTATTGTCCAATATAAGTCTGAAAAGTAAGGGTTTTCAGTTTTTTCGTTTTTATGAAAAATTAGTACATAAAATAAACGTTTGCTTGTTTACGTTTGTTATTGAGGTTATGTTAAAGTAGTAGTTCTACTAGACTATGTTTGGTTAAACAATAATAAGAGAGATACGTGGCTACAAAAATGATTTTCAAAAGTATTTTTTTAGAAGGTTACCTTAATTAGCTTTATGTTTGTCCCTTCTTCCTTGTCATTTCAGCGGGCAGAAAACGCCAATTTTACGCCCTTCGTCATAGATTCAAATTATGAAAAGCTACTCATAACTCCCAAAGATTTTTCGAATGATGCTCCCTCAACTTCATGATAACCATGCAACTACAAATAGCGTCTTAGCAATCATACATTCAGGCAATCCTTGATGTTACTACAAATTCTTATTTTAAATATGACATATGACACTTCTGACATTTTGAAATTTTATACCATTTTTACTAATATGCTAGTAAATAATAGTTATTTACTATACAAGTGAGATAAGAGCATCATTAATATGCATGTGTGTAAGCACACAAGTATATTAATTTTAGCTACAACTGCCTAAAATTGAGAAAAGTGCATTAAGAAAAGTGTCAGATCTGTCATTACACCCACCACTCAGTTAGGTAATGCGGCCATTACATAACTGAGTGGTGTAAAGAGTTTCATTACCTAACGGAAATAGTGTCAAATGAGTGACGTAATGGGTGAATTATATCACTGGAGTAGATAAAATATTGTATGCAACACGGGAGAAATTCATGTTTTTTACCTTGGGTTGACTTACAGACCTCGGTCTGTAACACATGTCAACCTCAGGAAAAAAAAACATATTCATATCTCCCTTAATGCATAAATATTTATTGTATACTTGTCTGCGTAGTAGTCACTGTCTAGCAACTTAGCAGCGAGTCCGGTAGGCACGTTTCTATGGCCTAGGCTGGTAGCACTTAAAGACGCCTGTGATTCGTGTTATACCTTTAGCAGTACTGAAGTATATTGTTGGTGGTACTGTCAGTCTATGTCAAATTCGACGTTAGCAGGTACATTTTTCGTCAGTTTAACTCAAACTGACGCAAAGCCTAATTTCGAATTTGACATAGACAGTGGCACCAACAATTATAGGTATTTTAGTACTGCCAAACGTATAATACAAATCACAGAAGTTTTTAAGCAATTCAATTGGAGTAATTCTTTAATAAAATCGAAATGGTTCGTGTTCTTTTCAGTATAAAAAAAAACAGTTCAACGATACACGGGCGGTATTCGCGTTTATGGCTTCGCTACTTCACGTGTCTCGCCCTGGAGGGTTCGAAAGTAATGTACTAGCTCGACCATAAATGCTTTGCTACCAGCCTAATGTCGTAAATAGCTATTATTACAAAATTTAAATTACTATTTTAATCGAATCAATTGCTTTCTTAGAAATCAAGTAAGCACATTTTTTAGAAGTTTATATGACAATTTTATAGCGAGGTTAAACTGCAAGTAGCAGTGTAACCAATTTTGAAATCTGTCATTCAATAACATAAATCTGTTGTCGTTGTCAAGTTCACAAAAACCCATCAGAAAAATATTTCAGATATGTGCACAGAGCCTGAAGGCACTTCCTTATATCCTACCTTTCCAAATTCTACTAACCCGGAGGTGCGAAAATGGTTTGATTCAGTCGATAGCGACGGTTCAGGAAAGATGAGCCCCAGAGAACTCCAAGTTGCTCTTATACATTTCCAGGGTAAGAGCTTTTCGTACAGAGCGTGTCGCTTAATGGTGGCTCTGTTTCGACAAAGACAGTAGTGGTTTCATCAACTTCGAGGAGTTTCAGCATGTCTATTCTTATATCAGCCAATGGAGCGAGGTGTTCAAGGCGTTCGATAAAGATAGATCAGGGTATATCGAAGAGCAGAAATGTGGCAAGCTCTGAACCAAATGGATATAAGCTGTCACGGGATTTTGTTAAAATTCTGTTTGATTGTCACGTGAAAGGTGGTGGTCTGCGTGAGCGGATGACGCTGGATGAGTTCATAGTGGAATGTGTTAAAATCCAGCGCCTAACTAATGCTTTTAAGTTACGGGATACCATATGGAAGGCGTGATATCGCTCTCCTTTGAAAATTTTATTGAGGTTGTATTACAGGACTTTTTGAAATAATACATTTAAAAGTTGATGCTCTAAAACCTTTAGATGTAGCTAAATTTTATAAAATATAATATGCGAACTGACAGTCCATTATCGTAAAATTGAAATTGAAGTGGCAAGTTGCTCCATCGTGTTGGAAGTACTGATAGACCAACTAGATGTCTTCGAGATAATATTAACCGAAACATGATTTTTCAGAGTGTGCATTATACCAAAAGTACTCTTTGACCATATTCTAATAGTCTCTGATTTATATATTTTGACACATTAAATCATACTTCATGCATAAAAAAATCTGCAAAAGGCTTTACCCAGAACTTCCCTCGTCGAGATTGTGACAATAAATAATTGTAAAATCAAATTAAGTTAGGAGTAAAAATATCTTCACGTTTCTAATAAATTAAATAAATTTTAAAATAAAAACAAACGTTACCGGTGGTCGAACTAGAAAGGCAGGCGAACCGCGTGTGCAGCCCACAACGTGTTGTGAGATTTGTAAGGGACCGGGCAATTTTTACCTGCGCCACGAGCACCGACCTCTCGAATTCCTGCATCGCAGCTATATTTAGTAACGCGCTAATTTGTGCGTTTTTTTTTATCGTAAAACAGTTATTCTGTATCTATTGGCTCCCATTTTTGGTAAGAATAAAACTTGCACTATGTACAAATGATTACTTGTATCTATTACTAAGTTGAATGAAAAATAAACAATATTTTATTTTTTTAAGGTGCTCACCCTGAATATATTTGTCTGAAATTTTCCCGGTTTTATTCCAGGTATTATACCGGGGTGACCACGAAAGTTGTTACTCCCCTAGTTTTCCCATGGATTTCAAAATAAAAAATTTCAAACTTTTAGGGTGGTACAACCTTACACTAACCATTTCAACGTTTTCCATGGCCTACTATCTAACAGTTATGTTGTTTTAACGAATTTACGGTCATCTTTGAGATATGTTAAAATGTAACTCAGGAGGCCATTTTTGAAACAAATAATAATGTGTGATACGTAAATAAAAAGGTAGATATCTATTTAAAGTAAAAAGTTGCTACCACTTCCGGTTGAAGCAGAAATGATTTTAGATGTTTGTTTACGCTAAAAAATGTCACACTATAAGTGTATTTTACCCTAAAAGTTTGAAATTTTATTTTGCAAACCATGGGAAAAAACTAGCGGGGTAACAATTTCGTGGTCCCCCGGTATAATGTGTATGCAAATATCGTCTTCCTTCGACAAATATTTTTGAGTCATACCGCCAACAGACAGAGAGACAGACAGACAGACACAATTGAGAAAACCTGTTTTTTGTCATCTAGGGACCCTGAAATGTGAAGATCTGAAGAAATCTCGGAAGGTGATTTTTTCGTGATTACAATACATCGAGACACATCGAGTAAATTGTTGTTGTCTATAAAGATCTCTCTAATAGCTCACAATGATGGTCACGGCGGCTAAACTCCAATATAGCCCCACTGGTGCTTAGACGAATGCTCGTGATAATGTAATTCTCAGTTTGTTGGTGATTCTATAAATGTTCAGATAATGGAAGCAAAATACGAGCGTCTTATGGCAAATTCAATTTTGGCTGCCGTCAAGGGTGCGAATTTAGGTTAGCTGCAGTTCTGTGTACCTATCTATGTATAACCGTATAAAAAGTTAGTCCAGTCGTAGACAATAATATTGTATTTGAATTCTCGATCAGTATTTTTTTATCCATCGCTTAAAATCCAATTTCACCACCGTGTTCCTTTATGAACACATTCAGTAAATGTCAAAATGTATCAGTGGGCTAAACTGGAGTTTTCTAACACGGCTATTATGAGAATATAGGAACAATTTAAGAAAAACCTTGTACAGCAATAGTTAAACCTTATTGTAAACAATTCTTTCACAGGTATGTAAAGTAGGAATTTTTCTTGGAATAGATGTCGCAATGATTTTGTAGCTTTATCACTATCACCATTGTTTGCATTGCATGTGCAGTAAATTCGGGTATGGGCAACTAATGTTTATAAAGCACTTCAGTATGAGCACTAAATTTTAGTATTTTATATGGTGTAGCTTTATGTGAATTAGAAGTAGGTGGCATTAGAGTCGCCCAGTAAAGTCAGAAATAGTCACTAATCGTAGTTATATTCACTATTAGAAACAAACTCAAGTGATTAGTAATAATCACAAGACCCTTTTATTTTACTTGCATGTATATGCATGTAAATTTGGGAGTCGGAAAACCCTTATCTATTAATTTGTATATTATTTTAAAAAAAAAGCGTAAAAGAAAATATAATTATTAAAAATAAAAGAAGGGTCACATATAAGTGATCCGTTCCCCAAAATTAGAATTAGAATTATCTATTAATTTTTTTTATTATTCATTATTATTATTCTTATTACAATAAGTGGTCATATCTTGTTCCAGTGTTTTAATATGAAAATAATTTTTTTATTAGCTGGAATGCATTTATAATTCAAAAAAGGACTTCCTGTGCCACTTGTAATTGTGACCAACCAAAAAAATTTTAGAAATTGCATGTTCTTAAATGGACCATAATTCTAGAACAAGTTTCTTCAGTTTATTATGTCTCGGATTGCTGTTTAGGGTGTTTCGAATTTTTTCTTTTAAACGACTGCAAAAGTACCAGGAATGGTATCCTCCAAAATATTGAAAGAATAAATTTGAGGCTTATTTAGGCTTTCAATTTCAGTTATCTATTGAAGGAGAAATCCAAATTGTTAATTTATGAATTGCAATTGAGTAGATTGTAGTGGACCGTTCTAGAACCACCCCCCACTACTAGGTTTTGAGTTCAAGTCCAAAGCTACGCTCAAGATCAAGGACACGTTTAAGGTTAAAATATTGCCTAAAACAGACCGTGCAAGGTTAACACATTAAAAAAATATTTGGATACCAAGTCCCTTAGTACAGTAAAAGATACAAATATTATAAAAAGCTTTATTTTTGCTGTTCAAGGTGCTACCAGCAGATCGACGGTATTAAGGACGTTGGTTTTTTTAGTCGGTGGGCGCCTGGGTACCTCTCTCAGGTGAATCCGACACGCCGAGATAAGAACGGTGTCTTTCGAAGATATTTCCTCGCTCCTACTTAAAAAAAAGTTGTAGATAAATAGCAGGAATTGTCTGCGGCGGCGAGCAGCTTCTTCAGAATAGCAGATTTATTCTTTAGTAAAATAGTTTGCCAACTGATATCCACCACATATGTAAGAAAATGGAATGTTATCTTGAACGTAAAAAAATATGTTCAGTCAAGTTGTTCACTTATAGTTTAAATACGGCAATGAACTGATTGCGCGCTACATCACGTTGCCACTTCATCATTATAAGCAAGAGAAGCTGATCTGCAATGGGGTGGTTGAAGCACATATAGAATCTCGTCATGAACTACTGCTTGGGCTATTGAAAACTTTACAGGTAGTCTGTTGAACGCCTCGAAGAAGAGCACTGAATGGTTCGGTAAAGGACTAACTTAAATAGCGTGACAGCAAAAACCTGGCAAGTGGTAGGGCAACTGCACTTTACATCATGGATGACAACTGCAAGCTTTGGTGTCAGCTGCACCCTTACTACTATTTTTACTGGCTGCATCCATTACGGAGGGGGTGGTATGCAGCTCTTCGTAAAGGTTGAAGGTTTTTACAAACAAGTCATCGATGGTTTGTAAATGCTGCTTCAAGTGGCAACTTTGCAGGTGGATGACCAGTGGAGGTGTTCAGATAGGGGTTTGTCATGACGTTGCCGAACAGATATCTGAATTCTGCAGTGGAAACACTGTACAGAATCAATCGTGTCGTTGATGTAAAATAAACCGGCGTCTGCAAGCGATTCTGGAGTTTGATACCGTGTCCAATTGCTGAATGTTTGTACCCGTTTCGAACGGCACTTTGCGTCAGTTTTAACACAAACTGACACAAAACCTCACCTGCTAACGTCGAATTTGACATAGACTTACAGTTATTACATTTGCTACACATGGGAATTTATTTGCACGTAAAAAAAATCATAAATACTTCACAGCAGGGTGGTACAGGAATCGTCTAGTCGTGTAGCAAACGTTTGCCAAGCTAGGTCCTGAGCAGGATGGGGTGGGTTGTCCGGAAGCGCCACTGGTTTGAGACAGTCCAAACCAGAAAACCTACAGGTGGCCGTGTAAATTCCTAAACCACTAGCTGTTTCACAAAAAAAAAATAATAAAAGACAGAAAACACCAAGACTCGAAATAACCCAGTTATTTATTTACAGTTTGTACACATTCAAAATTCTGTGTCATACTTGGAAAAGGCAACACAATTCTGTGATAATAGTATGTAAATGGAATAGTTTGTAAATGTAATCTTAGTGGTATGTAATGTACAAGATTTTATATTAATAAAGTCGAAAAGGTAACTACGATAATCGCAATTCGTTCGAGTACCCGTGTATCAACTACGATAGTGACTTAAATATAATTAAAAACAGCGATACCGGAATGCGGGAGAATAGCAAGTTCTAAATCGCTTGATTAATTAAGTAAATAATCTATCTAGTCGCGAACCTCTTCGAATTGGTACCATTTCGCCTAGGGGAGTGCTAATACACATAACATGGTGTATTTACGGTGCTCATATTATGTTAAATGTCAAATTGATGCTCCCTGAGACCTCGCCATAGTTTAAATTTTCGAACATTGACAAGTACTTGAAACTTGAACGCGACTAAAGCAGTACTACCAACGTAAAGATATTAAATGCATAGAATGACATTATCTTATTCCACAAAAGTAATTGCACGTGATGTACAACGAAGTTACACAATATTCCGCATGTAAAACGGCATGAATTTCGCTAGTATATACCTAGGTAAGTACAATACATAAAGTAAAGATCATAGTGCCATAGCGAACGATATTTTCAGTTCAATAAACACCAATAGGTAGATAACACTAGGTGTTGTAGATACCTGGATCGTGCACAGAAGGGCCGCTACATCAACAGATATGGGGGATAGCTATTAAGATGTCCACCAGCTTGAATAACCTCCAAAGAGTCAGGCCTTTATTCAACTTTGCGGGTGTGAAACGTAGTCGAGTGCAGTCACCATGGGGACAAGCCTTGCATGCGAACTACCACATGTGTTAAGGGGCTCGGACTGGAATGGGATCGTTGCTCCAGGTGCCTTAGCCAAGTAACATCAATGCCACAGGCATATTAGATCCCGAAAAATCGGAAAACGATACAGCAAACTAGGACGAGGAGGCCTAAATACGAGACGTTATCGAAAAATGTTAACGGCAACCATAAATTAACATACCAGAGTTGTAATGTGGCCTCGAGTAAGTAAATTGCAGAAATATATATTTATCCCAATACAATCGGATTCATTTTAGCAATATAACACCCATTTCCTATTTCTGGATGGCAGATTCCTCAAAGAAAAATGGAAACTACGTAATCCACTTAAGTGAAAATTTCCAAAGATCACATGCAGCTCCAAAAAGGAAAACTTAAAAAAAATGGTCGCCGAAATCGTACTATCAAAACAATTTTCAAAACTGTTACTAAAAATTCCCTAAAAATCAAGGATTTTTCAAGTCCCAAAAATTGCAAAAATGAGTATGCAACCAAAGCTACACCTAACGTATGCAGGTGAATCTAACTATATGAATGTATTTAAGCTAAGAAATTATCCAAACAATCCTTAACTGTATCTAAATGTAAAATTACACGTAACACAGTGTCACCAATGACATGTAGGCTAAACAGAAAGTTGGGAACTTTGATTAAATTTATTAATCATATTAAATATTGTATCAAGTGATAGGCGTTTTATATTTGTTGAGTTGCCTTCAACTTTTGTTCAGAAGTAAACCACTCATGACTAACCCTGTGTTGTATATGCTGGAGTTCCATAACACCAATGACATAACTGGTTAAAAATGCACAATAGGCGTTTATTTCATACTGCATCGTAAAACCCATGTTTAAGTTAATGATTTTAGTCCGAAAAATGAGGCTTTACGGTATCAGGTCCGGTAAAACATTTTACCGGACTCAAATGAAATAAACCGGTCCGGTAAAACATTTTACCGGACTCAAATGAAATAAACAGGTCCGGTAAAACATTTTACCGGACTCAAATGAAATAAATCAATAATCAAACTATTTATTATTTTCAATTGAAAAAATTTTTTTTTGTAGTTTTAAGTAAAAATCTAATAATTGCAGTATGAAATAAAACGCATTACGACATACGTCCGGTAAACTTTTACAGTAGCTCGTCTCAACATTCCAGACTCGGCTCCTACGTCGCCTCGTCCCGAAACGTTTGGACTCGCTACTGTAAACTTGCGTTTACCGGACTTATAACGTAAATTACTATTACACCATTGTGCTAGCTTGTTTCATAAAATAATCAGTACAGGGTACCCAAAATATTTGGCTAGGAAAATTACTTATAGATCCGATGTTCACAATGTCAATGTTCGGTCTAGGGGTCTGCTGACAACTCCAAGGCACAATACTGAAAAATTTAAATCTGCTTTTAAATACCAAATATGCTTAATTTACAATAAAATTCCCAAAGAATATAGTGCTTTGAGCATCAAAACCTTTAAACAACGGTACAAACGGTTTCTGTTCACCTTACAGTCGCAATAATAGTTTTTCCATAATTTTTCTTTTTATATGTACCTGATTAGCCTTCATATCTTATTATAGTAACAAACTTTTACATGTGAAATTTATTTATGAACAACTAGTTTAAGTGGAAGAGCAGCATTTGTTGAACTTCGCCTAGCGATTTTCCCTAATACGGTACACTATGCATAAATTTTGTTATCTTAGTTTATATATTAATATACTTAATAAACTATTTTGTTTTTCTTGTTTTAATTTTCTATATTTTTAAATTTTACAATGTCTGTATGGGGAAAATAAAGACAATTTATTATATTATTATTATAAATAAAATATTTGCAATACAATATCTGAACTACATGAAGGTAAAAATTGAGGCAATAAGAAGCTATAAACTCATACCGCAATGCAAAAAATGCCAAAGATATGGTCATACCCATAGATTCTGCAGACATACTCCCACCTGCTAAAATGCGCAGATAATCACTTGTCAGCGATATGCACTAACGAACCTACTCTCTTTACATCTAAACCCGAACCATCCATAATGCAAATGCTGCAAGATGTGATGAAATCTATAAATCAAGTATATAACCGACTTGATAAACTAGACACACTGGTGCCATCCCTAAACAGAAATAAAATTATGGACCAACCAAGCAAAGGGTAAAAGTGCGATTGTCATCAAGGAATCCATTAACCAGTTTGAAGAATGCCACCTACAACGTGTTGACATTCAACTTACCGTAGTAGGAATTAAGTCTACCAAACAAAATCTCACAGTTGGATGGGTGTACTGTCCACCTACGCGTAATTTTAAACAAGACTATAAAATTCTCCTTCAACATCCAGGAGACAGATATATCATAGGTGTTGACTTAAATGCCAAACATGTTTGCGGGGGTCATGATTAACCACGACCAAGGGTAGCGAGTTGAGAAACGCTATTCGGGAAGCAGGATGCAATTTCCATTCCACAGGTAAACTCACGTACTGGCCAACTGACACCAATAATATTCCAGACATGCTGGACTTCTTCATATCACGCAAAATTCCATCCAACTTCATGGAGCTCGATGAAAACTTTGGCCTGGAATCTGATCACTCAGCAGTCATCATGACGCTGAGGGAGAAGATAATAAAAAAGGCAACTCGAACAGCACTAGTGAATCAAACTACAGACTGGGAAGGTTTTAAAATGGACCTACAGAAAAATATCAACTTACGTGTTAGCCTAAAAACAAGCGAAGAACTAGAAGCTGAAACTGAAAACTTAACCAAGCTTATACAAGCGGCAGCATATAACAATACAAGGAAAATTACGCACAAATCTAAAGGTGTAAATAGTCAACGAAGAGCTAGGAGAAGATGGCAACAATCACGAGATCCTTCAGGCAAAACCATTCTTAATAATAAAACACAACAACTTAAAAGAGAGATACAAAAGCTAAAAGAAGACACCATCAATTTGTTCCTGGGAAAGCTAACGACGAATGAAGAAACTAACTGTCACTCCAAATGGGGTAGCTAAGGAAATAAAAATCTTGTGTGATATACTCACACAACTTCCTTCTACAGAGATCTTATAATTAGCCAAAGATTTTATTTTTAATTTTTAAGCATTTCTCAAAAATTTTCAAAAATTACAAATTCTACAAAACGGTACAAAATAGAGCGTTAGTTCAAGAGACAAATTTTCTCTACTATTTTAAGCTGAATTAAAAAATGTAATAATATAACGGGTGTTCTATTTAAAATAGGAGTTAATAAAAAAAATTAAAAAAGCAAAAGAAACCCATTTTAGAAGTATTCAACTGGAAAATCACCTATCTCACATCAACACACATTAAAAATGTAATAAAAATGTAATGTTTGAAAAAATCGTTTGAGCCGTTTTTGAAAAAATCAAAAAAACTGAAAAATCACAAGAGTAAACACCTACTTCCGGTTATGCGATTTTCTTCGAAAGCACAAAACTTATATATGAAGTTTCAACGCTATTATTAAAACACCCTTTGCCATCAATTTGAATGTCAACATAACCTAGAATATCTAACACAATGTGACGGAAAAGGTGTCACCGAACTAAGTTTTTATATTTCTGTTACAATCGTAGCAAAAATAGCGTATGATATATGTGTATAAGTGCCATTAAAGCACTAGTGACGTTAAAAGTATTCCGCCTCGCATCGTGCTTTAAAACTCGTCGCACGTGCTTTAAAGACGTACTTATACGATAATATCATAATATACTAATATTCATTTACGTTTGTTTATGTAGATATGTAAAATATACAACTTCGTCATCTTCTTTGCCGGGACAGAAAGCGGTCCACAGACTTGTAGACGTGGTCCAACACCAAACAGTGGTTGTTCCGTCGAGTGGTGCAGACCACGTCGATAAGATGGTCGTCTCCCCTAGGCTCTCTTCTCCGCTGTCCATGGTGTATTCAATGGTCACCACAGCTTATAGGCTTCGATAAGTCGTGGCAAATACTCGGCTGCTGAATTTTAACTGAAGTTTCCTATCACTGTTGAATAATTTCACTAACGTTCCTGAGAAGATACGTGAACAGTTTGTAATCGAGACAAGTTTGGTTGTTTTTTTCCCTTAGGTTTTATGCCACGTTTAAGAAAAAGAGTTTTTTTCGCGGTGTGACTAACTCCCAGGTCAACAACTGTTCAAAGCCAAAGCCTACCAGACGAGATAAACTGCTATTCAGTGCGGCATAGGTTAAGGCACCTCAGTCCTTCCTTCGGTGCCACCAAGTGATGATGTTGCTTATTTATTCCGCCACTGTCACGATCTACTACGCTCCCGAGGAGGAGTGTGAAAACTTTGCCAGTGGGTGGGTGCGGTATTGGCTTACCAGATCCTCCTGGATATCTCCTTAAGAGCATCTGGTGGCAGTCCAACTCCGATCATTCTTCGCGCCTTTCGAGAGTCATGGTGTCTTCCAATACAACAGCGGTGCTGGACGGAGAAGTGGACTTCGCCCGCTTGGATAATCAGCCTCTCCCTTTAGCTACAGTGCTGGCCCATTTTACTTTCTGGTTTGATCCTTTGGATCTATAACCTCAAATCCATGGCAGGCCTCTTTCCTTTTTCGTTAAGAACCCTTTGCTAGTCTCCCGTGATATATTGTAGGCGTTTGTTGCTTACCAAGGTTAAACGATCCAGTGAGCGCCACGAAGGGACAGCTATTTGATTATGTACGTAACTATTTTATTAATGGTGTAACTTGTGCTACCATTTCCAGGTAGAATACTTCGACTCCTATTGGGGATTACTTCAGTTTTTTATAGAGACTTTATTGTCGTGCCAAGTGCTAGTGGTTTCGATTGAATTCCTTAAGATTTTCTCGAACTTCAAATTTTCATGCTGTAAATGTTGCAGTTTGCTTTGTCTTCCTACGTTGCGTTTTGCGTTTTGTAGTTGCACTGAGCGACCAACGTCTTTGGTGAGCGTCTTTAAGACTTTAATCAAAGCTTTACTTGCTGTGCATTCATTTGATTTATGTGTTTGCGATTCTGTTGGCTGTTTCCAGATAAGGAATATGTGATATCAGTTGTAATAGCTTGATAAACGTTTTAATGTTGTTAAAGATAACTATGTTTTATTGGTATATTGTTGCCGCTTATGCATTTTACTATGAACATGTGTGTTTTAGTTACTGCAAAACTGATTTAGGACCTGGGTACAGGTCACAGAAACTAGATTGAGTCTCAAGGTAGGTCATGAAAGGCGATGTGATCATATTTGTTGAATTGGCAATAGATGGAAGGTTGTCAAACATACAAAGTTTGGTTACATTTTAAATGACAAGTAATCAGTAACGGTGGGTAGAGGGATTTCGTTTGCTCAGTAACTAACGTCATATGACAGATTCTTTGCGTTTTAAAGTGTGAAAATTGTTGTTGCTCGGATAGAAGGTTTAGCAGAGCCTGGTTTTTCAACTTAACACCATTACTTCCTCAATCCTTTTAACATTCAAGAACTGATAATACACCATACCGGAATGTTGCGTACGCCTCTTTATTGTGCCATTTATCTTAAATAAGGTTAAAAATTTAATGTCAATATGATAGATGTAAAAATGTTACCAATACGAAACTTGGAAATTACTAGATTCTAACATTAGTTTCGATTTTCACCGCGTCTCAATCTAGATTCTGTAACCTGTACTATCTACAGTGACTATATAATCACAGTGTGGCCATACAATTGTTGGCTGGTACTTTTGAATCCAATGTCAAAATCAGATTTTGCGAAAAACCATGGTGATGTAATAAAAAAATAGAATTTTGTTAACGGTGTAAGCGACATTTGGTAACAAAAAATTACTAAAGTCAAAATAAAATTTGACAATTCATTTGCTGAAGTGAAAGATTGTTATTCAAAATGACTGTTCTCTCTAATACAATAAAATACCACAAAGGCGTTTAAATGTTGAAGAAATATGAGTCATATGGTGACTTCAATTTATTACAATTAATGGAAATTGGAAAGTTCAAATCCAAAACACAAATGATATAGCATCATTTGTAGAAATCTTCTCGGTAATTTAATAATTATGCTTTATTAACATCTAAATTATATTAGATAGGTACATGGGCTAAACCCCAATATAGCCCACTGGTGCTTAGGCGCATGCGCGTGATAATGTGATTCTCAGTTTGTCGAGGGTTCTACAAATGTTCAGACAATGGAGGCACAACACGGGAGTCTCATGCCGGACCCAATCTTGACTACCGTCAAGGTGCGATATTAAGTTAGCTGCAGTTTAAGATTTGTGTGCAGTGTTGAATCCAGGGGGTGACCCATCCGGACAGTACAGAATTCCCTCCCGGAAACATTACCATATCATATTCATATTTTTTTAATCTATAAAAGAATGGGTGAATTGCGTAGAAATAGGTAAAAATACCCCCCAGAAGTTTCATTTCCCCCCCCCCCCCCCGGAGTAAACAGTCTGAATTCAACACAGTTTGTGTGTACTTAGTACAAAAATACCTGTGCATCACCGTAAAAAAGCAGTTAGTCCAATCGTCGTATATAATTGTGAATTTGAACTTCCCAATGAGTATATCTCTTATTTATAGCTTAAAATCCAGTGTCACCACTGGCATAACGGTTCCTTTATGTTCATATTCCGTAAATGTCAAAATGTACCAGTGGGCTATACTGGAGTTTTCTCGATACATGTTTTATAGGTGTAAGTACTGAATATTTTGAAGCACGATGAACAACAAAAAGAGATATAATTTAAAATAAGGCAATTAGGATTCCTTGGAAATCTTTTCATTGTGTACCCTTGCTCTGAACGATTGGAGCAACCAAATGCGGAACAACATACCATTTTACGTCTTTTTTTAGGTGGGTTTGTCGTACACTAAAATACTGTAAAGTGAAATTATGAACTACATAATTTATATATTATATCTGTCATTAAGTTTGGACTAACAAGATATAAGTAACTTATTTTTTCAGTAATTTCAAATTGATTTGTAGAATCATATGTTATTCAAGATAATATGCAATTGTACACGGCAATAATCTATTGAGCAGTTACTTACAATATTTAAGCAATATAAAACTTACAGGAAAATATTTATTTCTCTGTTAAAAGTTCTAGTTTGTTTGATGTTAATACTAAATATCGTAACTAACTAATTGGCAAACTATAGTTTGGAAAACTCACGGCCACGAGAAAACTAATGACGGATTGCATCACGTGATGCGTCGACTCAAGCTTTTGACAAGTTATAAAATGCCAATGTCTTATTTTGACATTAGTAACTTTTTGAAACTAAACATTTTATACACTGTTAAAAATGACAATAACTTGGAATCCTTTTGCCTTCAACCAATAGAAAACATGACCATCGTATGGCCACACTGTGATTATATAGTCACTGTAGTACTATCCAGAGCCAGTAGATATAGAGAGTACCGCCATTCTTTGATCCGTGAAAATGCCGCTATCGCCGCCATTTTTGTTCCCACCAGCAATGACTGAATGAGGTATGTCTAAAATTTTACTTGAAATTGGCAAGACTGTAAGTCTATGTCAAATTCGAGGTTAGCAGGTTATGTTTTGCGCCAGTTTGTGTCAAAACTGACGCAAAAACTAACCTGCTAACCTCGAATTTGACATAGACTTACAGTCTTGCCAATTTTAAGTAAAGTTTTGGATTTCCAACAAACGTCACGTTGACGGAATTGTGTTACAAACCTCAAAGTGACGCATATGTCAGAGGAATAAACATGGCGGACGTGGCGGTACTCTCTATATCTACTGGCTCTGGTACTATCTATATGGAATTGTGATTTGTACTAAGCCTTGGGTTTATAAGTTATCGTTTCTATATCGACATATTTGTTGTATTAAAGACTCAATGGCACTTATTTGGCCATGTAATCAGGATGGTTTGGATTTGGCTTAAATTTAGTACAACATCGTTTAGTGATACGATTTTTAATTTCTCTATTTTATTACAGAAAATTGTATGACATTGCAAGAATATCTATAAAGCTTCAACATCAATTGGAGGGTCGACGCCTCAGTTCGTACCCCTTTTCCACCAGTTGATAAGCTGAAATTACACATTGTTATATTCGTTGTTATTAAATATCAACATTCTAAAAATGTTGACATACTATACAATTCCCTATTCTCCGAAGGACAGCTCCAAGTGCGAACGCAAGAGTGTTTCTGGAATCTCACATATCCCCTCCGACAGATGCACCCTGGTACGCAGGAACTGTTGCACATGTCGAAAATGCTATTGTAGTTAAAACAGGTAAGTTGGCATTCGTAGGAGCACTTGGAATATTGTTCGTACTGATATCTGCATTCTAAAAGAGTAGGAAGACAGGCAATCACACGGCGAGGACTGTTTTTCTATTCATATACATACGACTAATGCACTCTGTTTCATATTTTTAGATTGTAAGTGCAGTACATAACATAGACAAATTCTAACTAACCTGTTTTGGTGTTTAATACAGGCTGGTGACTTGCCCAAAGCAACATGGGGATTTAAAAGTTAAATTTCAAATGTTGAATTATGTACTCTCCTAATGATTTTGGAGCAAAAATGTAAAATACCATTTAAAATTTGTCTCCGGAAGCACAACCATCAATTACATAAGACTGCTACCTTTACAACAATTACTTCCACTGATTTGTTCAGATAATTTGAAGACATGTCTTATTTTATTGAAGCTAACATTTTTAATTTATTGATCTTTGTACTTCTAAAAAATGGAAAATTTCAAACAGTAGTACGTACCATGCAGAATTGTTTCTATAACAAAGTTATATATCTCTAAAATAATTCTTCTTCTTAATGTGTCATCTACATTCAATGAACGTTTTCCTTCTTCCTGAACCCTTTTTTTTATTACCAAATATAGGGTACTGTATGTCTTTAGGTGTCTAATTATATGGCCGAAGTATAACTGTTTTTTATCTACAGGGTGTTGATGATTTCCTTATTCTTGGTCTGAGTCTTCGCAGAGTACTAGTTCTAGATATTAAATTTCCTTTGTCGACAGTTCTGCATCCACTTTGGCTGCTTGCTCATAGTCATTGGTTTAGTCTACTTGATGGTAAGTTTGAAGTCAAATCTGTCGCAACACGTTACCGCTAGATTGAGGAGAAGTTGGAGCCGCTTCGATATTGTCTGCCACGACTATAATATCATTTGCAATTCTATTTGTTTCTCCGCCAATGTTACATAGAGCTCCCTAAACGATTTGCTCTGAATATGAACTGAAAAGTAACAGTATAATCGATATATATTCAGTTTTATTGTTTCCCATTTATAAATTGTTTGGTGTTGATTTCTATCTAACGCCTCATCAAAGTGTTATATACCAGATAAGAGTGTCAAATTAATATCTCCATACCGCCGAACTAACAGCTAAATGTTAAAAAGGGCCTATATAGTTTTCAAACCTTTACACAATCTAAATTGAGCGTCGCTGGTGTACTCTAAAAGAGACGCGGGGTGTCCAGCAACTCCCACTAAAGCTTCAGGAAGCAGGCTTCGATAACGCATGGGAACTCTAAAATGATCAACACAGACTATCTACTGTGTCTATTTTCATCATACGAAGCATTACAAGAAAATTAAATTTAACAACACCGTTAGGTTAGGTTTGTTTAATGAATGCACTTAACAAGAAGGCTGTTTGAAAGTGACAAATTTAAATGCCCTAATACGTATTATTAAATCTAGGCAGAAAAATAATGCACAAAGTAACATTTTTATTTAGAAAATTGAGTAATGAGCAAAAATAATTCTCGATCAATTATTTGGCTCAAAAAACATTATTAGAGAGCAATGAACCATTTATTTTTGGTAATTACTATTACATTCTTTTAATTTGCCCTAAATTTGACAGGTAGTTCTTGATCGAAACTATACAATTCATAAAGTGTAGTAAGCCTTAGCATAATTATAAATTTTATATTTTATTTAAAACCGTACTGATGATTATATTATTAAAGCGAGGCTACTATTACAATATACCCTACATTGCATTTCAATCCAACAGCTTCTTCCCTCAAATACCCCAAAAAGTGTCATATTTCAATTTTTGCTCATTTCTGAGTGCTTTTCATGTATACAGACCGAGTTTCGGCGTTCTTGCTAACCAGGTCGTGCTCTAAACAGAATTACGCAACTTAATAGCTAAATTTCTTTTTGACAACTAATACGTAAGTTTAAAATATGTTTTTGTAAAATCGTACTAAAATATGGTCATTAATGCATTAATTTGCGGGCGTAAATAATGCCTTTTGCGCCCTAAGGCCTAAAAAACCAGCATCACATTGGCAACCAACAAAAATTTGATTTTTGAGAACGAATCGTGCCATTTATTTTTCAAAGCTTTATGGTGGATTTTACAAAAAATCTTGTTTGCATTTCGGGCGTGAACGGCGATTTTGGCCCTTTGGCGTTTTATAATCCTTCGGCCCTTCGGGCCTCTGGCTTATAATTCCGCCGCGGGCCAAAATCGCCTCCTTCAAGCCCTTAATACAAAAATAGCTATTTTCTCACCACAATACATCTATTGGCTTCACGGTCAAAAAATTATAATTGTCACTGTATTTACATATGTGTAACAGTTCCAGTTCTTCTTCATCACTTGTGAAGGCGGGAGCGTATAGTAGGATAAAATTAACTATAGTTGGTTTGGCTATGCTTGAAGTACAATTATTCTGAGAGTGGCATGAAGTTTATCAGCGATCGCTTCACTTTCTTGGTTATAATGAGTGTTGCTCCACTATAATAGTGCACTATCTTCTCTAAAGTTATGAATATACGAGGTAACCATCAAAATTTGTACGGTCACCTTGTGCTATTAACTGTGTCAACTTGAGTAGACTGAGCAACTCAAGTGCTAGGCGAATTTAAAAAGATATCGAAGATTTTGTCTGCCTTTGTATAAGTTGGATTTGGTGCAGACATACAATTGGCCTGAGTGCACATAGCATATTTCTTTGAATTGTGTGTTATGTCTCCTGGTTGAAATTAGCTCTAGAAAGGTGACATTTCGATTATCTAGCTTTGGCAATAAGCATACTTGCCTGTACTGATTTTCAACGTTTGAAGGTTCGAAATATGACGTTTAATATGGCAAAGGCGATGATTCTAGTGCCATAGGCATGATAGCAGTTGACAGTATGCTCCCGGTTATTGCCCGATTTTACATCTAGCCTATATGTGTACGATATTTCGTCTCGTATGGCATTTTAAACACTTCCTGATTAATTTTTTTCTGTTGTCGAATTTACTTTGTGAGGTAAACATTTGGTTTACCATGGAATCGGGTGCAGTCGCGTAGATACATGCATGTTCAGCTAGGAAATTCTAGGACCGTAAAAATTGCAAACGAAGAACGTCCATTACGACCACTGTGTGTGGCAATTTGGAGTTTTTGTGGTGGTGGATAACTCCTTTACATTTTCCCAGTCCTTGGTGGTGCATGTACTAATATGGGAAAATCACAATTAGGGTGGAGTTAATGCGAGATATTGGCGAGTGACTTACACTACGAAAACATGTAGTTTCAATTTGTCTTTACGTGTTTTCCTTGATGGGTGTCGATAATTCAACACTTCCGCGGAGACTATAGCAGTACGTCATTAACACACCTAAAATCGAGTTTTTATCTTCTGATTATTTGGAAATTAAGAGAAAGTACGTTGAACCGATCGACAGTTAGAAGTAAGGGCTATGAAAGCACTCTAGTTTGCACACTCATATGTAATATCGTTGCAGGGCTCTTTCCATTTCTGGTTTTCCTGTTCTTTCCATTTTTGTTTGGTCCTGTTGGATGTGCGTTTTGCATGCGTTACCGTCGTCTGTTACAGAACCTTTGAGAAATGTAGGCCACCCAGGTTGCTTTGTACGTTATTGGGGGCGAGAGATAAGCTAACACCTTGCACTTTGTTGAGATTCTTGCTAGTATGTTGAAATCGCCTCTTATATGCCAGACTTATTGAACCATTGATGTTTACTGCCTGTTTTCTACGTTCTTTAAATTTTGAATATTTAAGTATGTGCTAAATATGCATCCATCATTTCCATTTTACTGTAAGCGCAGTGTGATCACGTTACCAATTTGGTATTAAAATTGCTTCCACGTATTTACTTTTAAAAGTAATAGGTCGAGGTTTACATATATATTACATCATTACGAGGAACTGTCTCTTTTGCGTTGAATACCTGTATATTAACACACAAAGATAATATATCTCACTTTTATTGTTGCGTATTTATGTTTTGCTTTTACTTGAACAAGTTAGAGCTTATCAGTGCGTCTACGTTTGATAGAGGTAACTCTTGAGATATCATTTTTACCAGTTACGATACTCAAATATGGGGAATTTTCAATTTAGATTTGAAGGTTGTTCATTAACTAAATTGGTGGCGAAGGCGTTGGTATTTAAATGTAATCAGTTTAGTGTTGCTCACCCCTTCTCTGAAAAAGTTAGCTGGCTCGTAGAACGCAGTGGGCATGAACCATTTGTAGATATTTACAAGCCATGTAATTACCAGCACTAATATGGCTAGTCGACTGATTTGCCTAGTGGTATTATCATTTTTTTCACACCCATTATGTGAATTTTCAGCAATTATCATTATTTTCCTGGTAATTATTAGTGCAGTGGTCTTTCATTATCTTTTGCATTGCTCTACAAATGTCGATTCAATGACTGCTGCTATTGATTTACGTCATTTTATTTCCGATTCACATTTATAACCTTAGTGATTTCAGCTAGTGGTCGCTTTTGAAAGAGGCAGGTTCCACCTCTTCTCGCATCTGCCATGTCTAGCGGGAATTTCCTTATTTTCATATCTTGGGAAGGGCGCAATGGGAAACATAGCGAAACCTTACTTAAAATACTTAAAATAATTAGAAGAGTCCACAGTTTAACATTCAAGATTTGAAATTGCAATCACTATGCCGTTTCGTTGAAGTCATCACTCCGTGGAATTGTTTCAAGCACATTAATTAACGTAATTTGTAAATAATACGCAACTAGTTACGACTATTGTAAACATATATAAGTTATATAATATTGCATTTATGAGTTAATACTAAAATTGATATAAATGTATCAGAAGTATCATATGTATGAGAAGTCGTTTGCTATGTACATTTTCTTGCTATTTACCTTACCGAATGCAACACTTTCCCTGACAAAAACAAAACAGAGTATCACATTTATACATTTGGCGTTCATTTGAAGCACGTGGTTCATGAAATAGTTACAAAGTCAAAATGATTGAACTAATGAAAATCAATTAAGTTTTAATGCCTATTGTTCTGGTTATATTTGTCTAGAAATGTTACTAATTGGCCTTGGTACGATATAAGAACTGATTAACAGGATATCAAAGCATATATGGAGGCTTTAAAGTTGCAGTACTGCTTGCATATTATGAAACTGCATGTGTTAAAACTATTAATAAAGCAGTAATTGTTATACGTTATTGATCGCCGTTGAGATTTCGGCCATTTCAGCTTGGCATTTCCGGCCTTAGGGTGCACTCAGTCGTTAATATTGTGGATACAAGCGCATATCCTATGGTAACAATAAACGGGAGAAGCATGATTGCATGATGCTAGCGACGAACAGCTTTAGATTGGTAATCCAGATATTTTAATAGTAGGTTATTTATCTAGAACGAAAAGTGACATTTTAAAGGACGAGAAAGTTGTTTACAGCCGAGAACGGAATTACTTGCAAGGACATTTAAAAACACTTTTCGTTCGTGGTGAATACAACGGTTTATTTCATACTGCAAGTTTAAAGAATTTTAAATAAAAAGTTGTCAACCATTTCAAATTTCATGTCTACAACTGACGTATAATTTTAAAGTACTTGAACTTTAATAGTTTACTTTAAAGTACTAAGACTTTAATGTTCCATTTTTTCTACCATAAGTAGTCCCAAAAATGTAATTTTCGACATCAGTATGAAATAAACTATTAAAATCCCAAAGCCGTGTAAATACTGTCTATTCACTTCCAAGGTAGAGCCCGTCAAAACATTGGTTACTGCGTCTTCAACACCTGCATCTTTCGGCAGCTGCATTGGATTGGTCCGTCTCTCGTATGTTGCAATTTGCAACTCCTGCACAGGTGCGGATTGCATATCAGTTGTGCTTGCGATCTGGTAAATTAGGACGTTTTGAAAATATGCATTGTCAATTAAGTTGCCAATACAACTGGAGTATGTTGTGTCTTTATATAAACCTTATTCGTGAATACAAAAACTGTCAGACATATTTAGCGCCAAAAACGAATCAGAGTCGTGTGGGGCTGATACTGCCCTGTTCAATGCAGCGATCACGTGAACAGCGCGTGCAATTGCTTACGCGTGCTCTATCTTGGAAATTAATGGAATTTAGTAGTTATTAATTGAAAATTGTTTTTTGTACTTAACGTTTTCTATTCACTTAGCAATATAATAATAATAATAATAATAATAATAATAATAATAATAATCGTTGAAGTTATTAAACAGTGGTTTGTATTTCGACTCTAAATATTTACTGACCAATTTAGTTTTCTAATATTCTAAAAGTTTCAAAACTGTGAAAATTCCATTTAGTAATATAGAAGTAGGTAATTAATAAGCGATCAAATAAATTTCAGATCTATTTGGTTATGGCGCCATATGAGATAATAACGTAACATTAACCAACTCGATCTAAAATTTATTTTATTATTCGATAGAAGCTAAACATGAAACTAAGCTACTTTTAGTGTAATTGTAATTGACTTTGAACTTTTCAGGAGCGGTGCTCCCCATTTAGATCAGTTGTAGACGTATCTATTTAGCAAGAAATCTACTTGCAGTTCTCTGTAATAAAATAAGTTCAAAATATGTTAGGCTAAAATCTGTTCACTATCTGCAACAGGGTTACAAAGTTGCAAGGTTGCAACGACTAACTAGTGGAATAACATATGCATTAAGGGTATTGAATACGACTTAATTCCACACGTAAATACTTTACGCCGGCAATTGGAATATTCATTTCCTTCTATAAGTCTACGTTAGTTAGAAAGAGATGAATATGAGTAAAACGCTGATTTTCGTAAAAAGTGAATTACGTTAGAACCACTACACGTAGAATTAGATTTTTTGTTGTATTGTTAAGCTTATGAAAAGTACTTTGTGGGCACCTCATTTAAAAAAACAATGGCTCAACCATTTTTTCAAAATTAAAATTAATGTAAAAAAATCAATAAAAACAGTATACTTTTCAGGAATATAAGATTTGTTTTAGGATTCTCCATTCCTTAATTAATTATACACACAATAGTATAAAGAAAATGAGAGAATTTTTTTCGGTTTTTCTATAATTTCGTTATTGATTTTTCTTGCACTTCATCTATCTCTCACAAGCAAACGCGCACCTTCATAGCACTTGCTCACTCGAACAACGCTTCAAGAATCCGGAATTACACAATTATCGGTTACAAATAGTCAGAATAACGTCGCTTCCTCGTCTAGAGAAAATCATTGGCTAATTGTGCGGCCACTGCATCGTACAGTACAGCATTCACACTGCCAAATACTGATTTGGCGACTACTTGGTGAGGAAGTGCAATCACTGTTTTCAAGCGCTTTTACCATGGGAAATTATAAGTGAAGTAATAACCACGGTAAAAGAAGAGCACCGTCTTCGATTCATTATTGCAAGGAGCAGTATTATTGTATGTTAATCTTGTGGCATTTAAAATTTCTTGAATACGGGTGTGTAGACTATGCGTGTGGACCACTTATTCTGTCAGTATACAAGAGCGATGTCATAGCAGTAAGCGCACTCAGTAACTTTAATATCCCTATCCCGCTTTATTCTACTGCAGAGGGGTGGATATAAAGTTGTGCTACGTATAATCGGTCCACGTTTGCACAAACAAAAGCTAAACAGCCAGTCCAATCCCCTTAAGGTTTCAACCCGGGAAAGGGGTTGCAAACCAACTACTGATTTAAATTGTATTAAGTGGTTAGATGGAGAGCTTCAGATCAAGCGTTCATTTTACTTATGTATACCTATTTTACAAGAATAAAGTAAAAGTGATCGTGAGCGATATCTTCATAATTTAGGTATTTCTCCATTTGTGGTTGCAAGTGTAATTCAAATTAGTTAATAATAATAATAATTTTTGGACTACGTTGTTCTGTTAGTCAGACTTTATCTGTGAAAGTAAATATTATGAAAATAGATAAAACATAACTTTACTTCTTTGTTGTATAAAGTGGTAAATGATCCATATTAATTGGAGGTAGGCACATTTGAGAACTAATTAACCTAAAAATATTATTTGGAAATTTAAAATGTTATAAAGGTTGATAGTAGGATCAAATAAGGATAGAATATAGGAGGCATAAAGAATGGAAATATGGTAGTTAGAAAGTTTGTTCCCATTATTAAAATAACAACTGTAAAAATATGTAAGAGTTTTATCTTGGTCCCATTAAAATATTGAATTTAACCCTCTTTTAATGAATAAAATGTTTCGGATTATGTAAGAAGGATAATTATCAAAATCTACGTGATGTTTTAAAAAAGTGAAATATTAAATAGCAAAGAAGAGAAGTAATGGAATAACTACAGAAGAGAATTGGAATTGTTTTATTGGAAAGAATATAGCTGACAAGTAAAATAAATAAAAAGGTGTTTACATCAATCTAAGTGTTACTGAGTAGAAAGTCCATAGGAGTGTCGGTGAAGCAAGAGGATCCATTCCGGAAGGTAGTGGCAGATCTGCGATTGTTCTATTTGTTGGTTGCTGTCAGGGATTTATGATTTCGTGTTATTGGACAAAGCTTGGCACTGAAGGTTTGTACGTAAGAGCTGCATTACAGGAAGCCGCTTGAAGGAGTGGATTGTGGCTAAAGTATAGGTTGTAGTCTTGAACATTTAGGAAGTGTAATCTACAAGGTGGGTAATTCCTTAGTTTATACCAACTATAAAAAAATGAAGACATTTTAAAAGGTGCAATTAATTAAGAAACAAAAACTTACCGTATTACATAAAGTTGTGATGTACAATTCTTAGCATTGGGCATTTGTCATAGAAATTTGAGACTGGCTGTTGACATTTGGTTGACATTAGAAGTGACATTCAATTTGAATAAATAGTTAAAAAATACTTGATTTTTTTCAGAACAAAGTAACTAGATAATTGAACCCAAACCCCTGAAAGAGTCTCAGGAGCTATTATCGTAATATTTGAAAGTTTGCATATTAAAAAGTCAATTTAAATAGAGTATAGCGTGCAATCGCCTTACTTTACATTTGTTGATATGCATTTTCTGGTGTTTATGGTTTCTTACAGATTATATGTTCTTAATCTAAGCTGTTGGGTTTTAGTACTGGTGGTGTTTGCATGTGTAACTACATTTCAGTTGCCAACCAGTTACCCCAAACAATATTAGCTTGCCCTTAGCCGCAGTAACGATGCTAATTGAGTCTTATATCTCACCGACTGAATACGCTAGCAAGATAAGTTAATAATACCGTAAAGTGTAGGGCTAGGTAAAACGCCGCATTACAACACAAGCCTAGAAAAGTTGTGCTAATGATAGAGAAATGCAATTTTACCAATCAAAATACTGGTATGTACCAATAATTATTATAATAACAATAAAGGTGTTATTAAGGACAAAATGAGTGTAAAATCAATAAAAAATTTAAGTATGTGTACATGATGACTACACGAGAAGAGTTGGTGTTGAAGGCACGAGAAAGAAGCATGATATAGCTAGTAAAAGGTTCATTTTGCCGATTAATAAAAGGATTCGAAAAAGAACATTTCTTTATGTAAGTGTATACAAAATTTAATTAAATAAATACACAGATCTGCGAACAAAGTAAAAGGAATTAAACTGCTATTTCACAACAGTATAGAATCTATTATAATCAAGTAACAAAAAATTAACGACCAATAAATTTTTATAAAGTAACAGTGTCCAGGAAATGAAAGTAAATGAATGATATACGTTTAAACATCGGACATAACATTGTAAAACTAGCATCTGCATACATTTATAAATGAAAATTAACTAATGTAATTAATTTATGCCAGCTTATCTAAGCATTATCAGACGCTGCATCTATCCGGCGCTTGGTTTTCCGATAACGCGAACGCGCCCGCTATGCGCGAAATAGCGCTAAAGCACCGAACGCGTCGTTTCCCCACTCCATGACAACCTAGGACGAGTACATCAATAACACTTGTTGAAAGTAAAAGTAAAAAAAGATTGCACTTCCATTTTCAATAACTTGAGTTCACCGGTCCTGACCAGCAACACTGACTGGGCCCGGTGGGGGAGGTGCTGCCCCATTTATAAACTATCCTCCTTCTCTCCCGTCCGTGTCCTTCGAACTGGCACCTGAACTGTCTAACGGAGTAGACTCCAACCCTCACCAGTCCAGGTTTCATAGGAAGTGGCAGTTGAACTGTCAGCGCTTAAGCTAAACTGTCCGTACCTTACTTGTAAAGCGAAGCCGCTAGAATTCGATTTTTTCTTGGTAGTTGAACTATCTTTCAAAATAGCATTCTTCAGGCTTAAACCCTAGCTTGATAAATTAACTCTATTGCAGGGTTAACCGTTTCAAGGGGCTCACGGATTTATACCACTTCTAAGTGGTGACATTCTGTAAGCAGAAGCGTGGATTCGGTTTATAGCGGGATAACGTTCGTACTGGGAGCAGTATAAATATCTCTATCATACTACAGGAACTCGAAGTACGATCCAACCAACGGGTTGCAAAGAGGCAGGATAGGTTCGGTTCAATGTACTGAATGCTTTTTCCCAGAGTGCAATTGGACGAGCAAGTGCTGTGAAGAACAGCTCCAGTAGTATCTCGGTATAAATACAGAACACTCAACTGTTACGAATAACTGAATGTAACTGGAATGATCACTCGCACGTGACTTATAATTTGCAGATTCATCTGATGATGACCTAAATTTCACTGAATGGTTCACTTACTGGAACACATTGAAGAAGGCTAGAAATAAATCAGAAACACGTTACACAACGAGCAAGGAGAACGAAATAATGACATACCTAAAACCGCAGGTGGCTATAGTTTAATTGCTTCTTAATTACAAGGTACTGGTTCCAATCAAATTACGGAAAATCATGAAACCACACATAAATGCTAAATCCCATTACGGACGCTTAAGGAGAAAAAAAATTTACTCTCAACGCGTGCACCAACCACATCTCGAAAAATGTATCCTACTGTACGAGAAGCAATATACAAAATCAATCTTTCCAAAATGAGAACAGGAAATTTTGAACAGGGAAGATACTAATCGTATATCGAACGTTACCAACGTGATAAGCTTGTGTGACACAACACCAGCAGTAAAAACCAGTAACCCAAATTTAGGAGTAAGAGGAGGAAATATGAGAGAATTACTACGAAAATGCGGCACTGAGCTCGCAACGTCGTAAATTACATTCTTAGACTTTATTGTGTTTTCCTCATTACTTTGTATATAACAAGTAAAATAAATTCTTAGTTAAGGATTTTTTGTAGCCACAAATCATTTTTGGGGAATTTTGACTTTATTGACTAATATTTAGAGTTTTCCGTTTGCAAGATGAACTCCTCGTTTCGTATTGTTGAAAAACAAATGGAACGAAATTGTTGATAAGACAACTATAAAAGGTAGTACACAAATCTTCTTGGCGAAGTGCCAGGGTAAAAATTTAACCCTTTCAGATTGCTGTTCTGGGAAGCATCGTGCTCATACTATTTAAATGTTACATTTACAACTTCTAAACCTTAACACCACCTAATGGGTGAGTTTAGTTTTATCTCCTTACCTTAAATTACCTTATTTTTTACAGTTTCTTTCAAAGGGCTATGCAGCAGCCGTAGAAATCTTTTGATCATACTTCTGAATTCATGATGGGCTACGCTCTTCGTGGATTCCCCATGTTTGATGAAATTTACATCTGCTTATCGCACCCGTCCTGATGCGTTGTGTACTGGAGACTACGTTCATCTTAAAGGTTATGTTGTCTAGCTTGTACTAAATTATCTACTTAATTGTTAATCATATTCAATTTTAAACTCGCTAGTAGTATAGTTTAAATAACTGATAACTGGAATTGCTTCAATACCATATATGTAAGTTAGTTTCTAATAATTACACTAATTGATCATTGAGCGGACGTTTACTGCTGATTTCGTTCGAAACTGTATTGAGAATTCTTGCATACTGTATAGTTTTTGTACTTGCCATATCGTTAAAGGTCCCGAGTGGTGTAGCTTGAACAAGCGTCCACGTTCGATCAGCAGAGTTAAGCAACGCTGTCTCTGGTCAGAACTTGGATGGGAGTTCCACGACTGCATCTCTCGGCGCCTCGTGGTACGGCTATCACGGAAAAAAGTTGGTCCCGGCGGTCATACAACATCATGACAGTCGTTAGTGGGGTTGGAAGTCCTCATAACTGCACAGCGACGCCTATAATTGGCCTAACGGCTGTTGGCTGAGTTCGAATTAAATTAAAAATTAAATTAAATTAAATATGAGTTTGCAACACACCTTAATAATAGTGATTTTTCTACTACAAACTACCGCTATATTTTTAATTTGTTAGTTTGCTACGTAACTTTTAAATGCAATATCTTACATACGTAGGCTCGCACCTGATTTATTTATCTGATGAGGTATGTACTTATCATATTAAACGTAACCATTATTATTGAATACATGGTTTTGTTTTGTTGTGCTTATCACAATACGAGAAAATAAATGCAAATGAACCAACAGAACAAATGCAAATCCAACTCTGAAAATGAGGAACGCAAAAAAAGCTAAGATAAAATAAATAAGAATATAATCAAGAAAATGTGGAGAGATGTTTGCCACACAAGGAAAAGTGACCTACCCTACACTGCCCAAGCCAACCACACAACAAATTCTTTTAAATTTTCCGAAAGTAACCTACTAGCCTACTAACAACAGTAACACCCGATTTTATCAATAGTGTTTCAGTTTTATCTATCTCACTATTTTAAATAATTTGTTATATATTAATTCAGATTGGTCTGAAAGGAAAACAAACAACAATTTCTATCTGGCTAAGCTGGAGGTTGCTGTCTCTAACATAAACCATTTGCCAGTTTGATGTTGCTCTCGTTTTAGTATTTGACCCAATGATGGAGAGCTAGTAGCATTTATCTTACATTTTTTAACTTTGAAACTGTTACGCCTAGATGTTAGTACATTGTTAAGTGTAAAATAATTCTAAAATTAAAGTTCAGTTTTTTTTTTTGTTAAGGGCATCAGCTTCTGTGCCTATTAGCCCTTTTGTGTCTGCGTATCTCCTGTTAGGTTTTCTTTAAATTAACTCAATTAATTCAGTTTTCTTTAAAAAATTTAATATTTGGATGCTGGTTATGGTGTCATGTGGCTGTTTTTAATTGAATCCTCTAACCCGTCTATATTCGTTGCATTCTAATACTAGGTATGTGGTTTAAACTCAACGGCATGTTGCAGTCTCTGCATATCGGTCGACTTTCTCTTAACAATAAAAATCTATGAGTCAGGCATGTATATTCCGTCCGAATCCTCGTTAACTCAACCTGGTCTTTTCGTGCTATATGTTTGGAGTAGGTAAAAAGATCTACTGCTGGTAGAAAATTTTTGAGGTACATACTACAATTGCTCCAAAACTCCTGTAATTTTACAAATATTAACTTTTTAACGTATAACCGCATGTCTTTTATAGTGCATGATGAATCGGGTGTGGAGTTAATTCCAGCAGCAGCATCTTTTGCTGCGGAGTCTACCCTTTCATTGCCAGCTATGCCAGTGTGACTTGGTATAGATATAAACGTTAATTTTATATTGGATTTCAGTACTTTGGTGCACAGAGATTTGATACTTATTATCACTGGCTCCATTGTAAACTCATTGCTTAAAGCTTCAGCACAGATAAAGAATCTGTGCAAATGACAAATGATGAATGATTGCTTTCTACGCAAAGCCTGAGTGCTGCTAGGATGGCAAAAGACTCGGAAGTAAATACGCTGGCGAAATTGGGAAGAGAACGTTTAATGGTAGTATCTCCGTAACTTATTGCATACCCAGTGCCTGTATCACATTTAGAACCATCCGTAAAAATCAACTGTATCTATAGCGATGCATAAATGTCACGTTTTTTTGACGGCTGTAGAAAAAAGTATTATCCTTGAAGAGAGCTAGAACAGGATGTGTGAGATGTGCATGCAATCGTATTCGGTATGAGGCAATAATCAGTTCGCTCCTTAAATGTAGAGGTAGTAGTCCAGAATCTGCGTATAAGCTTGCAGTTGGACAAGTAGGGAGTGCTCCTATGGCATATCTAATACCACGGTTATGGATGACATTTAGGGGTGCCAATCTACTGCATTTTGCAGAAGAGTATGCAACACATCCATAGTCGATTCTGGAGAGTATAAGACTTTTATGTAGGAGTAGAAGGACGTCCCGGTTTGAGCCCCAGTTGGTATAGGCTAAACTCTTCATAATATTAAGGATTCTCTTTCACGAACAGATCAATTTATCAATGTGAGCTTTCCTTGTGAGCTTTTTGTCCAAGAAGACTCCTAGATATTTAAATGTTTCTACATTTTTTATTTCCTGTTCTGCTAATCTAAATTTAGGGATGGCAGTGCAGGTAGATCTCTTTCTGCAGAAGTGCATTGATTTAGTTTTTGTTGTAGATATAGACAGATTGCGACCAGAAAGCGCTTGTGATAGTGATAGCAAGGTTGTTTAAAAAACCTCATTTGAATTACTAACTTTAAACAAAACTATATCGTCCGCATATGCACAGTAACACACAGACTTACTAATAGAAGAAAGAACAGAATTAGTTGCAACTAAAAATAAGATAGCACTTAGTGGAGATCCTTGCGGTGTTCCGTGCGTCTGATTATAAGTATCTGATAGAACATCGCCAATTCTGACGTTAATGGTTCTATAGCGTAGAAAGCGTTCTATTGCTATCGGCAGGCTTCCTCAGAACCCCAGTCATATAGTTGACGAAGTACATCATAATGTCGTATCGTATTAAACGCATTTTTGATATCAATAAAGATAGCATAAGCGTGGAGATTGTGGAGGAAACAGTTGTTCATTACGTTTTCAATAAACACTATAGCATCCGTGGTTGAGCGACCTTTCCTAAACCCAAACTGATAACGAGCTAGTAAGTTTCGTTGTTCTAATATCCAACATAATCTATAGTTAATCATCCTTTCTAGCAGTTTACCAATGCAATTAGTAAGCGATATCGGTCTGAAGTGTGCTGGTTCTGTCGGATTGTGCACCTTAGGAATTGGGATTACAATAGCACTATGCCAAGATTCAGGTAAGTCTCCATCATGACAGATATTATTTAGTAGTTTCAGAAGACAACGTTTTATTTTTTTAGGCAAGTGTGTAGTGAAGCTTATCGGAATAGAATCGGGACCCGGAGCGTTGCTTTTGGCTTTTGTGATAGCCTGTTCAAATTCGTCTATCGTAAATGTAGAGTTATAAGGAAGATTGTGGTAAGTACTAAAATTGAAATTTGGTATAATGTTCTCTACTATATTTATATTACACGATTGAGAAAATCATTCTGCAATACTATTTGCAATTTCCTTTTGATTGGATATGATTCTATCGTCGATAGACAGTAATGAGATAGAAGCGTGTGATGTATACCCCTTTATAGATCTAACTTTCTTCCAGACCTCTGTGATAGACGTATCTCTGCTAAGTGAAGATATATAATTTTTCCACGATTCCTTTTTGGCAGTTCTAATCGCTCTTCGACTAGCAGCTCTTTTTTGTTTAAAGAAAATAAGGTTTTTTTGGGTAGGACGCCGTTTAAATAGTTGTAATGTGCGTTTCTTCTCTTTAATTGCAGTTTTTACTTCAACACACCACCAAGGCACAGTACGTCTAGGTAGGAATCCACCTGAGTGTTTCGGAATGCATCGATTAGCTACATCACACTGCAATGCTAGCTGGGCTTCGTAATAATTTCAGGTTTATATATAATTTGGAAAGTGCCCCTGTAGCATTATCAATTATGCCTTTTATAAATGGTAGCTCTAGTATGGGCAAGGGTTCGGCTGGCTATTACTTTGACTGACTTAAAAGAACAAGATTTAACAGGAACATTTATTCCCTATTATATACAAGTAATAACTTAAAAATAAATTATATATTGAATTATGTACAAGATAATTTGTTTTGCGTTAATTCTTTGGTTAGTTCCGGGATGGGTAGGCTGCCCTTCTCACACTGGTTTAGGACCGTGGTGTTCACGACGCCAGGTTATTGAACAATCGAGGGTTCTCACGTTTACGTTGGCAGTCCTGTAATCCCAAAACACATTAAAAATTACAGTTTAGTACTGATGTAAATAAACGGGAGATTCGAAATTACTTCAACTATAAAGTGATTTGATTGAAACTGCGAGTTGTTTAATCTGTGTTAATATCTATGCAAGTGCACTTATCGCTTTTGATTTACAAATAAATCCTAATAAACGCAGTCCGAGTCCAGAAATACGTTTATATAGGCAGGTACCTGGGGGAAATCGAGTTATTAGTTCGAATTCCTCATGTCAGTTTCTGGTCGGAGATTCGGATGTTCTGCGGCGCCAGCCGCTGAAGGCGGCTGGAAGCCCGGTTAAATTCTGGTGACGATCTCCTCGAGTACGCTGCTCGAATGTGGTTTTGAACGCGGCGATCGGCTCTCGGGGCTTCTCGCGTATTAAGGAAGGAATGCGCGGTGACTGATTTTTTCGTATCGACCGCGTCGATCGAGTTCTGCCAGTTCGAGCGCTTTAAAAAATTTCCATTGTTGTAACGTTCATTGTTGGCCTAGACGAAAATTTAGCGCTATTAATTTTAAATTAATTTTGATCGCGCTTAATTTGGAGTGAAACGTTACAACACAGTAAGTTAGTGATTTCACCAATTGAAGAATAATATTGAATTTGACTTTCAGATTCTAATATACTCTGGAAACTCCGCCAATCGGTTTTATAGAGTAGCCATTTTTCTGCCAAGTAAGGTGCGTCTAGCCGAAGGTTTTCAAATGTTAGTGTAACTGGAAAGTGATCGCTATGATGGAGGTCAGAATCAACAGACCATGATATTGTTGATAGAAGAGTAGCTGAACAAATGGACAGATCTATAGCAGGAAATGTTCCGTACATTGAAGAAAAATGTGTAACTGAGTTGGTATTTAATAAACCAATCGCTGGATCGTCTAATATTTCTTCAATAAGGCGACCAGCCTGGTTTAGCTCTGGGGAGCCCCATAAAGGGCTTTGGGCGTTGAAATTTCCCAGCAATAAAAACGGTTGTGGAAGTTGTACTATAAGGTCTGTAAGGTCTTGTATAGTCCAGTTGAGGGGGAGTCGGATGAAGAGATGAAAGAAGAATTTTATGATCACCTACAACAAACATGCGACAGTGCACCAAATTACGATACCCTAATTCTTCTGGGCGACTTCAACGCGCAGTTGGGCAAAGAGGAGAGTATAGAAGAAGTTGCAGGAAAATATACGATCCACGAAAGCACCAACGACAACGGACTAAGATTATGCAACCTAGCAGCAAGGCAAAACCTAGCGATTTGTAGCACGATGTTCCAGCATAAAAGGATACACAAGGTCACGTGGAGCGCACCAGGTAATAACCATATGTACCAGATAGACCATATTCTAACCTCCAGGAGGAGAGCAGCAGCTGTGCAAGATGTACGAACGTACCGCGGACCTAACTGTGACTCAGATCACTTTATTGTAATTATGAAAATAAAACAAGAACTCCAAGCGGAGCGACAGACAAATAAAAATAGAAGGAAGAAATGGGACCTGCAGAAATTAAGCATAAGTGAATTCGAAAATAGATATAAAGAAAGAATAGCACACAACTTATCAGTAGTGAATACGACGAATAATATCGAGGAAGAATGGGGGCGAACTTCTCGTGCAATACACGAAGCAGCGGAGAATGTACTGGGTTATGAAGAGAAAGAAAGCAGGAATACGGAGTGGTTCGACCAGGAGTGTAAGAACAGTTTGGAAAGGAAAAACAGAGCAAGACAGAAAATGTTACAGAACAACACTGAAGCAAACAAGAGCGAGTACACATACCTAAGAAGAGAAGCAACGAGGCTGTGTAGGCAGAAGAAAAGGGACATGTATAATAAACGAATTGAAGTAATGGAAGAATACGGCGGGCAGAATAAGATAAGAAAATTCTACAGAATGGTGAAACGCAACGAGAAGTATAAAACTGTGACTTACGAGTGTAAAAATAAGGAGGGAGCCCTCCTTTCTGAGAGAAGTGCAATACTCAACAAGTGGAAAGAGCACTTTCAAGGATTGCTAAATGACGAGAGAGCGCTGCAATTAGAAAGAAGAGTCGATGACTGGACGCAAGAAGACGATGTGGATCAAAGAGACGAGGAACCCCCTTCACTAGACGAAGTACGAGCAGTTATTAAGAGAATTAAGAACAATAAAGCACCAGGTCATGACGGATTAGTGGGCGAGTTAATAAAAAGCGGTGGTCAGGATATCAAAAGACAATTACATCACATAATTAAATTAATTTGGAGAAACGCAAGAATGCCCGACGACTGGAAGTGCGGCGTAATAATACCACTATTTAAAAAAGGTGATAAGTTCACGTGTGACAACTACCGCGGTATAACTTTACTAAATGTAGCCTATAATATATTCTCTAACATACTCTACAATCGTTTGGTTAAGTATGCAGAGCAACAATTGGGTGACTATCAAAATGGGTTCAGGCCAAATCGATCGACAACAGACAGCATTTTTATCACTAAACAAACCATGGAAAAAGCATATGAGTACAATATCGAACTACACAACTTGTTTATTGACTTTAGACAGACATTTGATAAAGTGAAGAGAGGCAAGATAACAGAAAGGTTAAAAGATCTCGGAATACCAAAGAAGCTTATTATACTTGTGTGCATGACATTGCAGGGGTCCAAAGCAAGGGTACTAATTCAACAGCAGTTTTCAGACCAGTTCGCGATAAACACTGGAGTAAGGCAGGGTGATGCCCTTTCAGCAATGGTATTTAATCTAATGTTGGAGTCAGTAAAAAGAAAAATAGATGTTAAAGGAAATATCAGAACCAAAATGATCCATATCAACGCTTACGGAGATGACCTCGTCTTAACAAGTAGAAGCATGAACGAGCTCAAAATAGTGTTCAGAAAACTGGAGATGGAAGCAAAAGAGGTTGGCCTGATCGTAAACGAGAAAAAAAAGAAATACTTGCGAATTAACAAAGGTGAAAACCAGCTGCAGAATCTAAAAATAAGAAATTATAATTTCGAAGGGGTAGGCGAGTTCGTATACTTAGGTTCACAACTAAACACCACAAATAACACTAGCGAGGAAATAACAAGACGCATTCAGAATGGAAACAAAATTTATTTTATGTACAAGAATCTGATGAAATCGAAAATACTGCAACGTGCATCCAAATGGAAGGTGTATAAGTCAATGATAAGGCCAGTGATGATCTACGGGTGCGAGACGTGGTCGTTAACAATGAGAGACTAAAACGCACTACGAACTGCAGAAAGAGCAATAATGAGGAAGATATGGGGCCCAGTGCAAGATTTGAATGGCCCACGGCGTAAAACGAACGTGGAATTAGACGTGCTAATAAGTGGTGCAGATATAGTGCGTCTTGTGAAGGCACAAAGACTCAAGTGGTTGGGGCATGTCGAGCGGATGGCGAGTGACAGGGCAGTAAAAAGCGTTTTCGAATGGAAACCGGACTACGGAAGGACCAGCGGAAGAAGGAAACATGGCTAGACGGTGTTAAGCGGGACTTGAGAACCTTAAGGGTGCTCAACTGGAGACGAGTTGCACAGGACAGAGCCCGGTGGAACAACGTTGTAAAGAAGGCTAAAATCCACAAAGGATTGTAACGCCGGTTAAGTAAGTAAGTAAGTAAGTAAGTAAGTTGTACTATAAGGTCTGTAAGGTCTTGTATAGTCCAGTTGAGGTAAGTTAGATACATTGAACATATAGTTATTTGTATAGGAAAAGTAATTTCAACGGCTACAGCTTGTAAATTGATATTAATGGGAAGATGTGAGAACAAAATTGTTTTTAATTAAAATGGCTACGCCTCCGTGGGCTCTTCACCATCAGCTGCATCTTTTCTAAAGATATTGTAGTTTCTAATTGTGGCTTCTTTTGATTGAAGAAATCTTGTTTCTTGAATACACAAGCATATCTGGCTTGTCGCCAGCAGAGTGACTAAATTGCCTTGCATGTGGCCTACGATCGGGGCTAACTTACTAAATTACCGCATTGCTGATCACTTTTGGCATGATTAGTCAGTCGCTGAGCATGTTGCTGAGCTCTTGGCCGCCATTGTTGTAAACCGAGACGCTTCGGCCGTTTGTGATCCATGGCTGGCCCTTGCTCTGTGGTTGAACCAAATTTGTATTAGAACCGTTGTAAATCCATGTATTTCGGCCATTCCTACTGAAGTAATTAAACAGTGCTCTGGGCGCAGCATCATTAAGTGAGAACGCTGTTGTGAGCATGCACGAATTAATCAGCTGTGCAGTGCGTGACCTATTTACGCGAGTTTGCCGTTGTGTGCGATGGACTTTGGTCGGGTTTACTTGTAATCAAGTTTTGGGTGTATCTGAACTAACATTAACCATTACGGTGTTGTAAATTTATGTTTCGACCGCTTTCTTTTAATATTAGACCTGTGCTCTGGGTACGTCCAGTTAAGCGATATAATCACTGCCAATTCATGGGGCTACGGCCACCTTCACCTATAAGTAACCAATTATGCTATGCTTGGCTTCGCCTCGCAATATTGTCGTTGTAAAGTAATGGGCTCCGGCCCTCTCTAATATTCATATTTAGCCGATAACGAGCGGCAGTTCGCTTAACGGGTCGACCAAGGCCGATTGTTTGGGGCATTGCCTCCCTTTGTTGCGTTTGTGCGCTCTAATTATATTGCAACGAACTCCAGCTGAGGCCCTTGTTTAAGCCCTAGAATTAGTAAGGCGACGCATTTGTTGCCCGATTGTTTGTAACGTCATTCAATAGACAACTATGTGATCAAGGGACTTATTATTGTGTACAACCTCTGCATGCTCTTTCCAGATCAAACAGCTAGTGTCAAGATCGATGTACGACGACATCTGAGTGGTGGAGTGCGCAGGTAGGTTTGGCAGCGCCCCCGCAGTGGAATTACTTACCCGAATTAGTAACGCAAGCACCTATTTCTCGAATTTGTAATCTGAGCTCGGTATTTCTCGAATACTTTTATGAAGTAGTACCCAGCGTACTTCCCGTCCCGTCTAACCGTCCAGGTCCGGTTACACGAGTATACTTAGGGACAGACTTGGTGGCGCCCTCTTATTTTTTATTTACCCAGTTCATGTCACGCCACGCTTGCCCAGTGACGTACCGTTTGAACCACACCCAACTACCTGAGCGCTTCAGCCGAGGCCTTTAGCTTGTTTTAACGAATCTCAGGGCGAGCGTGCCATCCTTTCCCGGACTTAACCAGTCGTGCGAGACTCACCTCGCGTGGGTGTCGCTAAGTAATTTTAATACCGTAACAAGCCGTTACAGTTCCATTGTATGATATTATAGTGTCGAGTATTGTGTAACTGGTGTACGTTATTGTTAGTCGATATACCGTTATGCGAACTCGTGTGTTGTACACCATCGTTGTTAGTACGTAAACTGTTATTATTCATAATTAAAACATAATAAATAAGTATGTATAAAATTTATGAATGAATATAAATATAATTGTATCGAATAGAGTTTTTATTACAGTTGAGTTTCACAGATCAATTCAAAAAGCTATTTTTTGCGTGTAGACCCTTTAGGTCGACCTGGTTTCTTTTTAATTGTTTCTTTTAGAACCATTAGGTCTATTGATTCTAAACTGGAGTTCAAGCAGGGACTCTTGAGGGATATGTACTTCTCTTTCTCTTTTCAAAGGCTGTATGGATATCCATAGTTTCAGGCTCAGGTTGCGGAGAATGTTTAGAACTTCCAGGTTCTATTGGTGCCCGTTGCAGTTCCGGTTGCAAACCCGTGCGAATTTGCGCATCTGCAGGCAGGTTGGATACATTTAACGCTGCTTCTATTACTTGCTGTATATCTGTCTTCAGAATCTCCTTCATTTCCGGAATTATGGATTTTATGATATTGTCCTTAGTGACTGTTTGCTGCGATGCTGCCTTGGCATAGGACATGGTAAACATCTGCGGATGCAATTTTATTACTTCATACTTAGCATCGGTATAATTGCATTTATTTTCCGTTTTAAACGTTTGTATCTCCATCTCCCTTTTGTAGACGGGGCAGTTCGTTGAGCGAGCTGAACGGCCTCCTTCACAGTTAATACATTTCATGGGTAACTCACAAGATTGACCTTCATGAAGGGGTTTTCCACAAATGCATATTTGTGGTTGCCTGCAGTTAACCGACGAATGACCCAACTTTTGCCATCGTAGAGGTTGTGGAATAAATTGTCGTACGGTGAGACTGTAGAATGCTATGTGAATCTTTGGTGGTAGTCTGGGTGTAGCAAATGTTAGTAGAAAGGATGCTGTTCCCTCCGCTACTCCATTTGTTCTGGTTGACATTGGTCTAACTTCAGTGACTCCAGATAATGCCAAAGCTTCTTTAATTTTACCAACACTGCAGTTAGTAGATCGAGACAAGTTATTCCACATTTGCAAAAATTTGAACTACCATGTGCGAAAGTTTGTACAGGGTAGCTAGCAAAAGTTTTTAAATTCAATAAGACTTTGCTTTGTAGATCTGTAAATGTTTAGACTAAATAACCTTCATTTGTCTTGCTTACTGCTCTCACTTTTCCAACTGCATCTGTAAGCCCTCTAGATATCATAAAAGGATTTACTTTTAAAAAGTCGCCATCCATTCTCTTGATTACAATAAACTTAGGTACCAAGTACCATTTATTTTAACGGGATTTAGATCAACAGATTCACTTTTTCTATTAGAAGTGCCCAACGGAGCAGGAGTATGAGATGAGGGAGTTTTAGATGGGCCCTCGACCATCTCCAGAGAAACAACCGTGTCATTGCCGGATCTTGTTATAGCAGAGGATTGGGAGCTATTGCACTCCACAGCATCCTCATACATTTTATTTTGAAGACTGTGTGTCTCCAGCACCGCAAAAGGCTTTGGTAGGAGGAGGTTCTGGACTATTGGTCTCCATAGCCAATAAATAGGGAATAAAACACTTCGGCCAAAACTAACGACTTGAAAGGACACCAAAACCAATATTAAACTTTCAAGCTCGTAATATATGTAAAAAACAAGTGCGTTCGCACAGAACGGCTTGTGAATCCTTGATAGCAGGATCCGCGCTGGTATGGAGCCAACTGTCCATGGTCACTGAACAACCCATCCAAGCTTCGGCTGGCCAGACCTACCATTCCATGCCGGAATCCGGGTTTACGGCGGCATAGGCACGCTTCACGATAAGAAGGACAACGAGGAAGAATACGACACCTACATGAACAGAGACTTTCACAACCGGGTGGTCTGGATACTTGCTGGATAGACCACTCTTTCCAGCAAGGATTTTTATCGAGGTTTTCTCCTCTAGTCCTTTTAGTCGCCTTTTACGACAGGCAGGACATACCGTGGTTGTATTCTAACCCCCCAAACCACTGGGGTAAAGTTCAGTTATTTAGACAGGGATTTTCTTGCACTTTCCGATGTTTCCCAGTAATTGGTATGGCGTTGGTTATGTAGCCACCTTTTTCGTTGATGTGCTTTTGGTGACCTAGCCTCCTGGTCTATCTTTGTGCGAATTTCAAAAATAGGTAAACTTGACAATGTTTGGTAAAAATTGCCTAAACAGAGAGAGCGATTTTCGGTAGCTGTCTTGGTCATATTGAGTGATAGATTGCTTCTGGTACTGGTGGTTTGTTTCGAAGATGAGCTTCTGTGGATTTAAAATCGTCCAATACCTTGTAACTTTTTGATTAGCATTGATGTGTTGAATGTACAGCATCTGAATTTTATCTAATAATGCTACACTTCAGGGAAAACTTACCCCTGGCTGCTTTCCACGCTTCGGTAGGTTATTGTTAATCGTTTAGCGACTGGAGTATTCCAGGCCTCTTACCGGGCTTAATACATTTCCGTCTTGAAGCTCTAATGGCGTTACGAGAAAACCCTAAAAAAAGGACTTATAAGTAGTTTGGGCTACGTCGAGGATAAATTTCGTCTCGGAATGCCTTTCTTTTCTACGATTTCTAACCGCAAACTGGCGAATAGTTTGTAGACTCCACTTCTGCAGTCTCTTTTGAGGCAGCTTCACCACCTATTCAGGACTAGATTTTCTTGTGGCTTTTTTATGGTCGCCGCATGCAACATGCACTTGCCAGGTACCTCATTCACGATTCCGACTTATGTTGAGCCATCTTTACCACGTGGAGAAATATCTCTCGTGTATATGCGAAATTTCTATCGTAGTGTTTTATTTATAATTCTGAGTAGGATTGTAAGCAGATCGTTGCTAAATAAATAATCTACAGCTTGGCTTGTTGTATTGCCTTGTGTACTTTATAGTATTTTTGTAGTGGCCGCCAGGTTCGCCGATTTTTAGTCTCGTTCAGTCAGTTAACGTAGGGCACGTTTAACAACAACTTATGTATGCAATAATAATATTTGCGGGAGAGTACTGGGGCTTTGTCTGTTCATCAGTAAACAATTTGAAGTATATTAAAAGTATTCGGACGCAAAAGGTCTTCTGTACTAAAGTACCTCCTTAAATTAAACGAACTTCTCATACGAATGTTAGCACCCGTATTCCATTTTTGCACGGTTTTTTATTTCTGGTTGTAAGACGTGTACTCGTGTGAGCAATTCCGCAGGGATCTATTCAGTTCATGTGGATTTCATTTTGCCAATAGGATTGTTTACATACATAAACAAACTTACATTCAAAACTAGTAAAAATGATGATCAAACTTCGAATAAAATCAACGTCACAATGACTATATTTACAAGAAAATAAAATCTTAAGTTAAAATGGCATCACTACAAATACATTAAAATCTACAAGATTATAGGGTTATGCATATTACTATTTTATTTGCTATGTATATTAGTGTAGCATTTTCCATTTCTCTTTTGCGCTTATGCAAATGTCCTCTTGCACAACTTTTATGTTTTGCAGCTGATTTTACATGTAATAAATAAATCTTGAATTTTTGCATTATGGAAACGCTATGTCGTTTGGAAATTTACACCAACAGCTGTAGGTCTTCTAGTTTATACTGTCCTGAACCAGTGGAGATTCCAGACAACCCAACCCATTTCCTCAGGAACTAGCTGGCAAGGCATTGCTACACCGCTAGACAATTCCTGGTTCACAGTGTTTTGTTTTTGTAAAGCATAATTGGGTATTATTTAGAATTTATAGAAATTCCTGTTGTAGCAACATCCTTGTATGTAAATATCTCCTTCAATAATATTTATTTGAATATCTTGTAGTAATAAAGGTTTGAGAAGCACTTGAGACACTAAATAGCTAACAAAAATACGTAACACACTATGAAACAAGGATACTAAAGCTTGAACAGTTACAATGCCTTTACTGAAAGAGTACGTGTAATTCCAGCAATGAATGTGAATAAAAGACTAGGATAGTCTCAAACTATGATATGAAACGAATTTATTGTAATTTAGGATCATAATGCAGTATAACTACTGAACAAGAAGTATGAAATTAATTGTCCATTAATTTATCTAAGTTTTAGTTTATATGCCATTTTACTATACAGCGACTATGCAAAATTCAAATGCACTTGTTTTTCGTATTAGAATTTAAAGTGCTGCCAATTACTTTAATGATAATGGCAACATTAGACAATAATTATTTTTGAACTTATTAGTTGAGAACAGGCCATGGTAGGCATTAACTGGAAGAAACAGTAGAAATTATTATAGCATGGGTTTGTTAACACTATGTAATCGCCACAATGTACGAAACTAAATTTTGGTGGTAGCAAATCAAAACTCCAAGAACTGGTCCGAATTGCTTTAATGTGGCGATGTCTAATACTTTGTCTATTTTCTGACTGTTTAGATACTACAACAACACATTGTAAGATGTTTATTCACTGCACATTGAAATGACCGATTTGTTTTTACAGTGTAGCACCTTCAGCAGACGGCAGCTCCTCTGTAACCTCTTGCAGATCTATAATTAGAGTCCCCAATCTCAAAAATTTGTGAAGTGAAGGAAACACCGTGCTATCATGTTAAATGCTTAAAAGGAACCATTCCTTAAAGTCGAGGTTATTTGAAAAGAATCATACGTGGATTTGGATTTATCTTCCGAATCTTGTGAATGCAGAATTAATTTTCCCGTGATTGTGCTCGTGACATTTACAGCTTCAGTAGTTTGATTTTTTTGTGGACAGTCCTTTAGCAGTATGCATGAGCTATTTCCATCTAGGACATAGTTTGGCTTGCATATGCAGTCTCGGTTACATCTATAATCTAATAGGCACGTCGGTTCAGGCAGACTACAGCTTCTTGGGCATTTAGATGTGCAGCCATACGTTTGGTTTGGTTTAGAACATTCTAAAATTTTTTACAGTAGTCTTTCATATTAAAAACGAACCGTTGCTCCGGGAGGAAGAGCTGCTCACAGATAGAAATATTTACATACCTTTTGTCTTCACAACTTCTTCTTCTTCCGTACGAACACTTCCTAAGAAGATAAATATCAACGCTAATAGGTGCGTACTCGCAGTTTGAAACATAGCGACTATGATATTGTATTGCTGTAACACTCCCATCAAAATCTGAATGGTTCGAATTTAAGTGCACTTAATTAGCGGTTATTAAAGGCGAGCTATTGATTTAACATTACATTTTGCTTTAACATTATATGATTACATTGAAATAAACAAATATGTTTGTTGTAAAACTTGTTCTAAATGACTAACAACTAACATTATATTAACTCCAAGCGATGATTATTAGTACATTCATTATTGATCTAATATAGACATAGTTGAAGTCATCCAATAAGAAGTGATTTATAATCAGTGCAAGTAGAGGTAAAAGATGGTTGCTGATGTCAATAAACCTTTTTGGTTGTTTTATATGAGACAGTGACTAATGTCGATGTTGCAACTACAAGCTTTATATGAGAAAACTGATGCAGCCCAAGTTATTAAAATTGAACGATAAACAACAACAATCAAAAAAGGCACGACGACTAGATAAACTAAAAAGTTGACGCATTATAGCTCAACATGTGGTGAATCAGTTCTACGTAAATATATTTTTAGGCAAAACACTTAGATGCCAGTTCTTGAGGGGATGTTACTTATCTAATCTCTAGCGCTCAGGTTGTGTGTAAACCAAAGAAAAATAATATTACTCAGGTTTTTCTGTGTTCAAACTTAAATGGGGGGCTTCCAAGCTGAGGGAAACGGTACTTCCAGCATATGTTTCTTGCATACAAGATGACAATGACTATTTCAAGTATTTGGTGTCATATGAATTTATTTTATATTACTTGTAAGCTTTCAAAGTATTATATAAGGGATGAACTGCGGCTGTGCGTGTAGATATACACATATTTGTGATTTACCTGCCGAAGCATTACTTTCGCCCTGCACCATTTTTACAATTTTTGTCGCAACCACTCAATCAATAGCGGCCAACCGAAAATTATGCAAAAGAAGATTCGTACTTTCTTTACCACAAATAGACGTTAAGTGGAAATGTAACTACGCTGTTGGTATGATATATTGGATATGTACTCGACTGCCAAGCCAGAGATCGCGAGTTCGAACGTTGATCTGGAGAAGATCTGTTTTAAAAGTTATCGAAAGATGTGTATGAAGATGTCTGTCCATAATAGATGAACAATGCTCCAATTTCGCTAAATCCATGACTGTATACATTAGTAGTTTGTACAACGAGAGTGGATATGGACATTCCACTCGAGTTGTACAGTGTATTTTTTCTACGACCTATCAATGGAAAAGAATGGAAAATTAAAAGAAAATTTATTCAACGCTAATTAATAAGATATCTTACAACAAAATCACGTTTGCCACAAACAGGGCACAGCAGGGCGTGCCCATTGCAAAACAAACAATTAATGAAAGTTGCCTAGGTAATCACGACTAACGTGGTTTGTGATTGGTGTATTTCATATCCACCCTTGTGTGGATATGAAATCATATACGTTCAGTTAACTACAATTGCCTACATATCCATTCTGTAAATTGTGAAGAAAACAGAATATATACATGCGGGAGTAGAAAAAATAATTAACGGTCTTACTCAAAGCTCTGCGAGTGAATGATATACAAACTATGTTGTAGCAAGGAACAATAAGAACAGATCTTTAGTTCAACTTCTTTACATCCAGCTGTAAAATATGTTGGAAGGGCCCATGTCTAGTAGAAATGTATGTATGTAGGTAGCCAAATAAGCTCGTGCGGTTTTTGTATACAGCAGAGTGCATGAATGTTTGTTACGTTGGTGATCGATAGCACTTGTTTGTTATCTGTCATCTACGTTAGTATGAATCCTTCTTTTATCGGATACATACACATTTGGTGGCAATTGTTTTATTCCTAGTTTTAAATAGGTAGTTGAAAATTGCAACGAATGAGGCTTTAATTCGAAGTTGTTTACTCTATGAGTACAAACTCGTTACCAAAGCTGCAGTGGCGGCGCTAAAAATATATACCGCATTCGGAGATGATGCCGTAAGTGATCGAACAGCAGAAAAGTGGTTCAAGAAATTTTCTTTGGGAGATCTCAGCTTGACCGATGAAATACGCTCTGGGAGACCGAAGATCATTAACAAAGAGGATATTCAACAGGCTCTGGAGGCAAATGCCAGGACAACGTGCCTAGAGCTTGCAGAAAGGTTCAATGTGAGTAATGAAATCATTCGTTTGCACCTTCATCAGCTAGGAAAGACGTGGAAGTTAAGCAAATGAGTACCACATGAATTGTCAAATGATAACAAATTAAGTCGTCTTACCATTTATTCGGCAAACATTTCACGCAACGATAATGAACCTTTTCTTGATCGGTTGTTAACCTACGACGAAAAGTGGATATTGTACTCAAATTCTAAACGTTCGTATCATTGGTTGCCGCCTACTGATTCGGTACCACACACTCCCAAGGCTTCCTTGCATCCAAATAAGATTTTATTGTGTGTTTGGTGGACAGCAACCGGAATTGTCCATTATGAGTTTTTGAAAACTAGTCAAACCATCACTGTTAACTTGTATTGTAAACAGCTTCAGCGAGTACAAGCAGCACTTATCCAAAAACAGCCTTCTTTGATCAATCGAAAGAAAGTGGTAATCTTACAGGATAACGCAAGGCCGCATACCGCAAGAGTAACCCGGGAAAAAAATTGCGAACTTTACTGGTAAACGTTACCACACCCTTTATAGTCTCCTGACATTTCGCCAAGTGATTGCCATCTTTTCTTGTCTTTTGACAACTGTATGAGGCATAGGCAGTTCATAACTCGAGTTGATGTAATAAATGCAGTCCGTCAATTTTTTTGTTCAAAATCCATAAAGTTCTACAATACTGGCATATAAAAATTGGTGTCACGTTGGCAAAATGTCATTGAGTGTGATAGTAATTACTTCGATGAATAATAGTGTATTATTGTTTCTTAATAAATATTTATGTTTTACCATAAAAAACGCACGAACTTATTTGGTTACCTGTAGTATACGTTAAAAATGTTGCAGTAAAATAAATCTTTAGGAGTAAATAGACACAAAAGTGTCGTTCTTCGACATTTGCATTAAATAGTTCCATTTGACGGTGGTTAAAGCTTTAGGGAAAACAGCATACACCAAGTATATTAAATTTATAGTATTTTAGATTATATGTTTCATATATCAAATGATTTCAAGCAAATCAGAATGACAATTTAGCATTCCTCACTGTAATTGGAAGTTCTGACGAAGTCCTACCTATTTTATTTCTGATAAATCCCGCTTACTGCCCACAGCAGACTTACCCAAACTGATATGGTAGTTGTTTACTTGCAAAAGTTAAATCGGCACAGAAAATATGATTTCAGAGGCTTCTAACGCCATTGATATTACGCTCCAAACGACCGGGATTGGACCGTGACATTATTGAAGTCGAAGAACTCAACTTTTCGCCCACTTTTGTAAAGGATTTCATCAGAAGGAAAAGCAAAAGAGTTCGGTAACTATATACCAAACCACGCCAGAGGCGGAATTCTGCTAACTATCGGAAGGAGAAAGTCGAGAATGTATAGGCAAGTGTCGGCACGGTTGAGTGGCGGTGGGCGGCGCTTAGAAATTAGCGCTTTTCAAATAGAAATAAAGGGAAAGCTTTTGTTCCGATTAGAATTATTAGGGTGTTTGTAAATCTCAATGCAGTCTGCCATCAATCGTCATCTTTGGAAAAGACTGTCCATATAGAAGGAGCAATTTTCTCTAGCTTTCTTGGGAAGATTGGTGGATAGATTGGTTCTAGTATGTGTTGGATATTTCGGACGACTGATTTAAATGCGGATTTAAAATCCTTCGTTATCGCTGAAAGTTCATTCCAGCAACTACGTATTGTGAGTGCAGTACTGAAATTCATCTGGTTATGATCAGATTAGCAAGCATCGTATATTGCAACGTTATGCAATTTTCTCTAGGTGCCTGTGAAGGGCGTTCAGGATTTTTACCTCGGATTAGCTCAAATTAGAGGCAGGGTCACTCAAACTCAAATTCATATTTATAAGATCAGGAAAAAAATCTTGTAATCACGATATATATATTGTTTTTAACTGTAGTTACAAAATAAGACAAAATTCGTAATTAAGTGATTTGTACATTAATAAAATTAAATGATGGGATGTATTTCGTTGTTCCTGGTCCGTCTGCAACCTAAATAACACACATGTGTCGAGTGTTGTGGATTTCAATCTTCTCGGGATCGAGTTGGTGCGTGACGTTAGCGCTGCATCCCTTGCGCCGACTAGTAACGTCGTTCTGGGCGATATGAAGTAGCCTAAAATGTCGGAATTTTGTTTGCGGTTCTGGTTCTAACAAAACAGGTGCAAACAACAGAAGTTACGCATTACCTGTGTTTTCTAGGTGTTGAATTCACACGAGAAAGTTGTAGCGGTGCCTTATGATGCAAATCCTAGGCTCCCGGAATAACGTAAAACTGTAATTTTACGTTTGCGATTAGTCCGAGAGCGGTCTGCAACTTTGGCCGCTAGCGGCCGAGAGCTCCGGCCTCGACGGAACTAATATGTGGCGGGCGACTTTTCCTGCTGCTGTAAGGGCGCCAGAGGCCTCTGAGTGGATGTTCCACCAGGTATCGGCGGGTCTTACGTGAATTATTACAGGTATGTTAATAGGTATTAAGGAACGGCTTAAAGCATCTCAGTGAAATGTTTCTAGAAGCCGGTATTTGCGCTTAGGAATTACGCGGTCGGGATTTGCTTTAAGCAGTTCTGCAAGACAGTCCATAAGCCAAGCGAGGGTTTTAGCCTCAAGAATTCGATTTCCCGAGAAAGTTTATCAATCAAGGTAAAAATAAAATTCTAGCGGCTTCGCTTCTACAGAAAGTTTTGGATTCAGAGCTGATAGTTCAGCTTGCCATTTCTCGTGGGGTCTAAACTGATAAGGGTTGAAAATCTGCTCCGTTAGACAGTTGAGCTTGCCAGATCGGTGAACGCTGGTAGCAACGGATTTGGCGTAATGTTTTAGGACTCTTATTACTCCGTTTGGTATTTTCTTATTTTGGGATCTGTTGTCAACACGTGAAGCATCGGGAAAGATAGTTGTAAACGGTTTTGTGTGTATTTTCTAGCTACGCTGGCACTTTCTTTTCTCCAAAGTATTAGATGCACATTCCTACACCTGGAGGAAAGCTCGTACAAGTTGACGCTGCAGTTTTTGGCCAGCTGCTCTACAGAACCCAGAACCAGAACTCCCTGACACCTCTTATGGCAGCCGGCCTACACAATTTTGCATTCCTATATTTTCTTGAGTTTCCATCGTGGGTGAGCCGTTTCTAGCAAAAGCAAATGCAGTACCTTAGAAATATCTTTTATGTATATGCCGAACCTTTCTTGTAGTGTCTTACTTAACGTACGATTCCATGCAGAATTTGGAAATCGGCTGCAGTGTTATTTATGGTGTATCGATTAAGTGAGTTATGGCACAGCATAGAGAATATCCTCTATACTGTGGTTGTGGCATGCTAGGATTTTTCAGTTTCTTTATAGTAGCTGTTACTATTTTACGACTTAGCTGGCAATCAATCCTGCAACAAAGACGCGTTCGAAAATCAATATTTGCGATCAGCTTGGGAGGAGGCACTGGGTTCTGATTTGTGCTTGCCAACGATTACGACACGAATTGAAGTGTATTACAGTTCTAACGAATAGGCCTCTAGCGCGAGAAATTCGATTTTGAATATAACGAACCTGATAGGTGCAAATTCTTAGCGTCTGTCTCCCGATTTCGTCCCAAAATTCTCTATAGGAAACATATTTACTATAGGAAGACATCGCCAGAAATCCCTACAAATATTTGTTCTTTACTCAGTTTTTTTGAATTCAATTTTTCCAATAGAACTGTGTACAGATATAAACAACTCCACATTTACAACTAATAAACTTGATAGAAAACTTAGAATAAGAATCAACGTCACATTCTCAACTATTCCAACAAACTAAAAGTTAGATTAAAATGACATCTCCACAAATACCTTACATAAGCTTTTGAATATTATTTTGAAAATGCAGACAATCAGGAGTAGAAAAAATTTGAAAGTAAGTAATAAGTTTATATTGGATAAATAAGAGGAGTTGTAATCAGAGGGATGTATCGTAAGATAAACCATTCGAGGAATGATAAATAGTTACCTGAAATGAACGAGAAGCGTAGTTCGTTGCATTTCGTGAGGTGGAATGTTTAACCTGTCATACTATAATTTAATTGAAAGAAAGCTACAAGATCATTAGTTGTGGCCTAATTAGATAAGCATAATATAGATATTCTCACTGTCACCGAAACACACCTAGCAAAATACAAAAATACCACAGTACAACGTCTATCGGAGAGATCACATAACAAATTTGCTTTAGATGGTGTCGCTATAGTTATAAAAAGCTCATTGTGTGCCCATTCCTACGAAGTAGAAGGCGTCACTAATCTAAAAGCCCTAGTTCAGGGGTGGCGAACCAATGGCACGCGTGCCATTGATGGCACGCGGCAAAATAATTTAGGCACGGCCTTAATTAAGGAATTTAGGTACCTCATCGAAATAATGTATTTTTCGTCTACATTTGAGGTCATAGTAACAAAGTTCATTGTGAACAAGGCTACCGGTGCCGGAACGGCAACAGACTGCGCAACAGAGATAGGTAGATTTCTCGCGAATTTCTGACCGAACGGATGAGAGTGAGCTACGGAGTTAGCTAGCGCGGGCAACACGGAGGGACGGCGAGAGGAGCGCTGTTACGCTTAGTTTGTAGTTCGCATGCAGTATTTGAAATAACTAGTTGGATTTTACTTTAAGCATTTATTTTGTAAGTTTTCCCCTGGATCGTTAGGCAGCCCTATTCACATTTATTTTTAAATATTGAATAAATTTTTCAGAAAATTACAGCTATGTTGCTATCAATTTAGACCACTCTGCATTCCAATAGTTTTTCTGGTGGTCCTTTTCCAATTTTTTGGAGATTTTGATAACCTGAGTTGAATTGCGTGTGGTAGTATTTTTCGACCTTTTCCATCCCAGCCTTCGCTTGAATAAGTTGGTTGCCCCTCGGCTTCGTGCTTCACCAGCTTAATTATAGCTTGGTTCACTTGTGAGGGAGAATTTTGAAGCAACGAGAGCCCACTGAACGTTAGAATAATTGTTTATGGTTGCAATCCTTACGTTCACTACGCTCTTGCTGAATTTTGGGGCCCATTTTCGTTGTTTGCACGGCACTCCAAGCTGTCCGCCACCTCCAGGTAAGTCTTCTTCAGCTCCGGCCTTTTAGCTCGGTTATGTACATAGGAATATGTATTTTAACCTATTTCTACATGGCATTATTTGATGGCACGTCATGGCCTCATTAACCATTTCTTTAGAAAGAATGGCACGTAGATCAATAAAGGTTTGCCACCCCTGCCCTAGTTATTAAGCCTGAAACTAAAAACAACCAACACGTTAATACTACTGCAGTCTATAAACAAGCCAACCAACTGCTAATACAAGGTGGCGCAAAAGTCCTCACTCGATTTCCTAAGGCAGTAACTTTGCTTGTAAATGAAAAGAATTGGTTGTGTTTGTTGATTATGTTTATTTAGACGTTTAATTTTTTTTTCCATTAAGTCTCGATGACAATATCTGTCAAGTGGACACCGCCAGAGTTGATGAAAATTCGGGCTCGTTTCACAGCATTTTTCATGACTTTTCTCAAAACTTCTGGCGATAAATTCTCCACTTCTAGTCAGATGTTTTCCTTTAGGGCCGCCAAGGTCTGTGGCTTGTTCGTATAGACCCGTGACTTCAGAAAACCCCAAAGAAAGAAGTCTGGAACGGTCAAATCGGCCGATCTTGCGGGCCAGTGCAGATCTCCAAAACGAGAGATGAAGCTGTCGGGAAAAGCTTGCTTCAGAATATCCACTGTCGTTCATGCTGTGTGTGCGGTTGCACTTGTAAGAGAACATCTTTAAGTCTTTCACGAAAATTCGCTGTAAAGACCGTCTACCGATGCCTAAGTGCGTGGCCCGTCGTCTGGTGGATGTTTGAGGGCCCTCTTGGATATCTGCAGCCACAGCAGCGATATTCTCGACCGAACGCCTACTCCGGGGCCGGCCACGTCTGAAACTGTCCCGTATTAAGCCAGTCTCCTCGAGGCGAGTGGCTAAACGCCAAAGTGTGTGAACATTTGATGCCACACGACCAGGGAATCGACAACAAATTTTACGTGGAGCCAAAAGCACTGACCGATTATTTGTCAAAAACATTGGCACAAATTATTTCGCGTTCTTGAAGAGTATAGCGATCCATGGTTTGTCTATGTGTATTCTGCTTCTGTTTGCTTCACGAATGTCAAAGTCGCGATGACATAAGATGCCATTTGCAAAAATGAGAGCATGTTCCGATAGGGTGATTACTTTTGCGCCACCTGTTAGAATTTGATATCGCAGCCCCATTTCCAAGCAATATTGCCCACATTAGCCATTAGCAAAGAATATAGATAGGGGAAGAAGGACAGCCTATGGGTTATTAGCGTATTATTTAAAAGCTCCTCAGTTCTTGCCTGGCCCTCAAGCAGCCGCCGCCAGTACTAATGAACTTGTTCACGGCTGAGGTCGGACACGCATTTACAGATTCCTGTCGCATTTTTCCCAAGAACGCGTCTCAGCGTTGCCAAATTGCAAGGAAGTTACAGAGTTATGATTTTAACAGCTATTTGTATAAGAGCGAAATTGGCAATTTGATTTTGCGCTCAAAATATACACAAGATTTTATACAGAGTGGGGTCATTTTCGAAGTGCCACCATTGGCATCTCGGAAACGGTAAGAGATACAACTTCGGTCAAATGGGGAAAAAGGTGCACATTTATGAGGCCAATTTATTGACGCTTCTGTTTTTCCGAAAAAAACGCATAGCCTACTTGTTATAATCGAAAAACTGAAACTGGTCGATTTTTTCAACCATGCATTTTTCCGAAAAGCAGTTTATGAATTCAAGAAAAAAATAGGCTGAGTCATAATGCTGTTCCCTTAAATTACAAAACTGCCATGCAGCCTGACCCCGCAACATCGCCAGTGTCGCCCAAAGAACTCGCATTGAAAAAAGAGATCATGCCAAGGGTCTATGGTAAAGCGACGTCTTATTCGGGCTCTTTTCATTTGGATGAAGATCATATTGCTTCGCCTAAGCAATTAGATGCAGATACCATACCGGATTCGTCTATGATACAGGTTAGTTCCTTTAAAAATGCCCGTTCTGTATACAGTGTGGTGATAACGTCCCGCACAATATTCATTATTTTCTTATTTAATGTTTTTTTGGAAAACCCCGAAACACGTCATTTTATTTTTTAAAAAGACTCAATTTTCCCTCTTATTTTGATAGATCTCCTCACCAGTTAAATGATGATGTAAAAAAATTAGTGCCCCTCGTAGGTAACAATTGTTTTGAGAAAAATACACATGAAGTTCAAACAGTTCAGAATTTATTTTTAATGAAAATAAGAGCTATGACAAAAACTACCTAATTTTGATTTTAAAACATTTACCACTGTTTCACAAATGTGTCAAAATCAACAATTTAACGTTTCTAAGGAAACAGATGTGGTGCGTTATTTTAATTTAAAAAAATTCTGAATTTTTTGAACTTCATGTGTATTTTTCTCAAAAAATTGTTATGTGGGGTACTAATTTTTTATACGACCATTTAACTGGCGAGATCTATCAACATAAAGGGCAAAAATGGGATTTTCATTTGAAAAAATTAATAATGACGTCATAGCGCAGAAACAAAAGCCTCCCTCCCCCTTCTATTTTTGAAAAATTAATTGTTTATTCTAATTGTCGTTACTATTTTGCGTCAAAGAATCAGAAAATAAAAATATCGAATTTTTATGCCATACAAAATACCATTTTCAGGGACTTTTTACCTAACCATGTTAGGAGGCGGGATTTTACGATAGCGCTCAAGCAGCCGTTTTAGGAAAATAACCATACTGTTAAATGCAAAAGAAAATATGAACAATTTCCAGTATGGGAAAGTCTAGGGACGGTGCCATGTCCACTTTTTAAAGAATAAAATTGACGTGTCAGGGTTTTCCCAAAAAACATTAAATAACAAAATTATTAATTTTGGTGGAACTTTATCACCACACTGTATAATAAAATTTTTAAATTTTCCATCGATAGTAGGTTAACACGATGTCCGATTATAGGAGCTTAAATCTTATAGTTTCCCCAAATTTGTTGCTCGATATTCGTGTAGGTACTAATTAAATAAGGTGTAATTAGTTAAAATTTCTTTTAAAGTTTTATTAATTAAATCAAAACTAAATCCCAAGCAGTAAGTATACAGGGTGATCAATTTTCACTTCTTTAGGCGTTTTTATTCAATAACACAAAATGAACAAAGGTTGGCAGTTTCATAAAATACAGAAAAATTATTGACGTTTTGAATTCTCTGATAAATTGTGTAGAAATATGTAGGCAAAACAATGAGCTTGTAAAGCATTTTAATGGAGCCTACAGCATGAAAATCTTTTCTGTTATTAGTATGTTTTATTTTTGAAAACCATATTTCAACAGGCCATGTTAGAAATGCCAACACCTACCAAAACAAGAAAGCGCCGTAGTTCTATTGTGCTACGTCAAAAAATTGCAAAACTGCGAAGACAAGTGGCGGCAAAAAATTTACAAATTTACCGTATGAAGAAGCAATGTGCACGAAAGGGGGCTAATTTAGATGTATTGGGCTTGAAACCAAAAACCGTTCGCGTCTTTGTAAATATGCAACTTTCTCACAAATCTAAACAACCTTGGACAGAAGCTGAAAAAGAATTGACCTTAAATATGTACCACAAATCTCCAGCCCTCTACTTTTTTATGAGAGAAAAATTAAAATTTACTATGCCCTCCAAATCTACAATAGTTTCATGGTTAAGGTTAAACCAACTTAATACAGGCACCAGTACGGAACTAATGAAAAAACTGGCTGTTAAAGTTAACAGCATGACCCATGATGAAAAACAGTGTGTCGTATTACTTGACGAAATGCATTTAAAGAAAGGTCTAGAATATAATCCACGCCAAGATATGATTGAAGGTTTCGAAGATTTAGGACATCTTGGACGGAAAAGCAAAATCGGTAGTCATGCACTAGTGTTTATGGCAAGAAGACTTATTCACAAATGGAAGATTCCTGTCAGCTTTTATGTTTCTTCAGGTACCATTAAACATGGAGAGCTATCTTCCCTCATTATTAAAAACATCGAAGAGTTACAAAGAATAGGACTTAAAGTGCGTGCTGTGCTGTTACTAGTGACCAAGCTGCTACAAATAGAGCTGCATTTTTAAATCTAGGAGTTACTGCAGAACAGCCGTATTTTTTTGTCTGCGACGCAAAAATTTTTGCAATATATGACGTACCGCACTTGATAAAAAGCGTACGGAATAATCTCCTATCAAAGGATTTTTACGTGGAGGGCAAGCACTACAGTTTAACATGCTGGTTAAATTGCAGCATCCTACAGAGAGCTCCAACTGCGAAGTTGATGAAGATGCTGTTGTCAATATGGCGAATGTTGAAGTGCCAGAAAAAGATGTCATGGGATATGTTGAGGACATACCATATACAGTTGCTGAACAAACTGAATTAGCAGAAGATGGTGACCTCAGTTTACTCAGTGAGGTAATAGAAGTTTCAACACAACCAAATCAAGAAGCCACATTAGAATCTTGTGCGACGGTATATGTAGCTGGTTATGTCATTCATAAAACGCTTTTACGTTTTAATTGTGATCAGTGTCAAAATATGTGCAGCCGTGACTCTGTAGTGTATCATAATGAACTGTTTTTACAGCAAAAAGACTATGGTGCGGGCGACTGTGTTATTTACCTAAAAAAACCTTCAAGTATTTTAATAAAAATAGTTACGATGTTACTTGAACATTTTGAATATTATTTTAAAAATAGTAAGTCGTGTGTAAGTTTTAAGAAAACATTATTAGCATATAGTGTAAATAATATTAATAATAATAATAATATTGTCTTTATTTCTGCCACTTGTAAACGTACAAATTATCATGTAGATACGTAAATACATAGAACATAAATGTGCCTAAATAGACATTTTTTAATGCATCAAGTAAATGAGATATTCAAGGCGTACTGTTTTAGTAGCCGTACTCTATACGTATCAACTTCACAAGATACAATATTATTTTTGTTTTTATTTGCTTTTTAAAATATATCACTGTAAACTATATTAATCGTCAACATTACTTGAACAATAATTTCCTCTCGTATTAAAATGTTTAAATAAAATCCGTATATTGTTTATTAATTTTTTTTTCCATTATTTGTACATAGCTAATTCTATATTTATTATAGAATTTTGTGAGAATAAAGTGGGGACAATCCGTATTCCGTATAATCTTATGCTCATCGGTGAACTTTTTGTTGAAATTATATTAGAAACCTCTTATGTAATTTTTATAGGTACCTAGCTACCTATTAAATGTTTAAAAGTGTTGCATGTGAAACTTATAAAAACTTTATTTTATTGGTACGAGTTCATCCGATTGACAATAAATGTTTTAAATAATAACAAAACAAACAAAAGAATATACACCTATATTTAATATTCTTTGTAACAAACTTAACTTAGATGTAAGCAGAATCAAACTACTTAAATATTCTTTGGCAGAATACAAGTTTATTTCGGGTAGGTACAGCCATTGTAAAACTATTGGAATTGTAGAGAGAAAGTTCTTGCAACACTGTTATAGCTCAAGAATGCTAATGACGCATTTACCTGAGGAATGCCACTGATAAGGTAATCGCTTTGACGCTATGAGCTTCCAGCGGCATTTTCGAACAAAATATGATATATTTAACCAAGTAAATAGTTATGCAACCCAAATCACAGCATATACTCTTTAGCCCATAAGGCTGTCTTTCTTCCCCTATCTATATTCTTTGCCATTAGTGATTATAATAATATCCTACCTCCCAAGTCACACTATTCAACTATTATTACCCACAGAACTTACAGTATCCCTACAGAAAAAATTGTTTAAATAAACGTTTTTCCTGAAATTGTCAAAAACTGTATTAATGGAGTTGTGTCGATCTGACTCCAACCTCGTCGTTTGAATTACGTTTCAAAACACTTCGATGGTAAAACACAATTTCTCCAGATTAATCCTGGGCTTCATAGACTGTAAGCTGTTCCAAGAAGTTCAAAGCGAAGCAGCACTTTGCCCCGCTGTCTTAAAATCAAAGGGAGACATCCACGAAGATAGAAAGAGCTCAACATAGCAATAACTACCACAATAACTCAAGCAACTACCTTTCAGTCTAGGCTAAAAGTGGGTAGTGGGAGAAGAACCCCGCCTATATATTGACTCTTATTAAGAACAGAAATAGCTTAAGACGTATTTGAAAAAAAAGTACTATCAAACAATAACTCAATCGTGCCACACGCACGGCTACATTTGCTCTTTACAATTATAGGATGAACGAATACAAGCAGTTATGTCACAGAACTGCAACCCAGAGTAACTTCAAGTAACTCTGTATTAGTAGTCCCTATAACTTCAGAAGTAATACAGTCATACATCTGTAAGCTACCTATGAAGAAATCGCCCGAACACGACTGAACTCCCAACTTTCATAGACACTGATTACGTTTTTTGGCTATCTTTATTTCGCCTGCTTAAGAACTGGATACTTTCCAAATACGGGGAAGCATGCCCATATTTTACTCTTCCCAAATCATGGAAAAAACATCCGGCCAACTATCAACGAATAAGTCTTCTGCCAACAATTAAAAAATGTGTGAAAATGTGATATTTTATCGTCTATACTCGTTTCTTGCAATTAAGTACTATCTATTTTTCAGTATGAATTTCGTAAGAAGCATTTGATCATACTGCTACTTTATGACTTTAGTTTAATGTTATTGATATGAATAATTTTTGCTTAGGGTTTTATAATGTTATATCTTGTCTTACCTTTCTTGGTACACGGCTAGCATGCATGTGTAAACAAATCAATTGTTTGACTTGTTAGGTCATTTTGGTAGCTTACAGCAATATGATTTACCTTTTAAGCCTTCAGAACAGCTTGTACCTTCAACCTATCTTTAGCTACTAAACTTTGTTACCGTTACGGCTACTGTAAAAGAAGTAAGCAAAGGCCAACGGCTTCTCAGCCTGAGCTGGTCGTGGGTAAAACAAAAGACTCGAAAGCTTTAGCTGAAAAATAAAATATGAGAGCCAAGTAGCAGTAACCCAGCACTTTGCTAAACCAAAAAGTACACTACAGAAGGCGCTACTAACCAAACCTGAAAATATAAAAGGTAACGGCAAAGGCACAAATCAGATACGCAAGTAGAGATGTCAAGATAGTATAATTTCCAGAAATACAAAGAATACAGGGACAAATAAAATTCACACCAAAAATATACGGCAAACCAAATTATATCACAAAATATATTTATATATATATACATATATATAGATCACAGTGAATCAAAAAAATTAAGCGTATGGCTAAACCTCACCCCAATATTGCTATATAAATTTATGTAACCATCAAGGCGTAGTTGACAAGTAGGTTCAACTTATATAAGTAGTTAAACGGTAAGTGTGTCAGGTCATTTTGTATTTTAATTAGCCACCTAGGCTTTAGGGCAGCGTGCCCATATGTTAAACCCTTTTAGTTACTTATTTGGCTTCATCGCCTAATTCCATAATAATGATTTTGCACATATTTGGCCTCAAGCGCAGTATTTCTCGTCATCCGGGGCACCCCTTTGTTGGTACTTTGACAATCGGGTGTTAACGCTCGCAGGATTTCCGAACCTTCTAGAATTTACGCTGTTGGTGTGACTGCGAGGCCTCGCGCTGTTTTTGTCACCGGCGCTTATTTGTTTTATTGGGCGCCTCGCCATTGGCTGTCTTTGTCACCGGCACTTATTTGTTTTATTGGGCGCCTCGCTATTGGCAGTCGTAGTCACCCGTTTGGCGGTTGAATCCCCAGATGCGGGATTTTTAACGGTTGTTTCGGGGATTCGGTCTCGGGTTGTCGAAGAAGTCAGTCGTTGCAGAGTAATTCCAAGGCGGCCGGCGTCTCGCCTTGTGCGGGGCGCCGTCCCTTCCTTTTGTGCCGTTATGGCGGCGTGTCTTTTGTCCATTTGTGCTGTTACAGTGTGTTCCCGAATCCATTAAACTATATTTGTACTTTTGTACCGTTGCCGAGAAGACTATCTTCGTATCAAGTGCTCCCGCGGTCAGGCAGTTCGCAGAGACTTCAGTTTCGGCCGCGAGAAAGTTGTAGGTGTTATTTGACCCGATTGTTAACGGACGCTTTCGAATACCGTGTGCCTTGTCGGCGTCTTTACCACAGCCATAGTGGGATTATAACGAGAGCGTGCCTTGTTTACCGTCTTCATGCAAGTCCTCGCCGCCCCTTTGGGCCGCGTATCGTGTCCTGAGAGGGATTTCTTGGTAGTGTCGTTTGCACCTGCAGCTGTGAGCTTTGAGACCTTCCCTACGCTGTGAGACGAGCCCATTGCAGTACCGAAGTGTAGAGCCAGGTGAAACTAATACAGGTCAGATCATTCAGTGTGTGTTGTATGTAGTTACCGCTTTATCGTCAACATTTAAAAGTTACCGACTTACTTAGCAATTTACATTGTAGCGCAATATATCAGGTGATGTTAGGGTATTTGTGTAGATTTAATTAGATAATTTTCGATACCAATTTCCTATTGATGTAACAGTAAAATGCACCAATTCAATCACTAATCCGGGTGCTAATTAAGCATTTCATTTAAGAATTTTTGTTAACGTAATATTACTGCTCGGTGTCGCTTGATTTACCGTTTTGTGCGTGACGTTTAGTATGAAAACCTTTGTTAACGATTTGAATAATAATGTTTGCTGTGAAAGCCCTTTTTACGTATTTAATAATGTTTGTTGTGGAAACCCTTTCTACCTTTTGTTTACCAAGTTTGTTTATGTGTGCGCAGACCAATATACCGGTTTGTTTAAATTGCCTGTTGTTTTCTTTGTGCCGATTGCATGCTAATTTTCAGGGTTATGATATACTTTGTGCAAATAAATGTAAGGTGGAACCTGGAAAGCAGTTTAGAGCCATCAAAGGTAAGTCGGTACATTCGTCGCTACAGCTTGGGAGTCGTCGGCTTTCTCGAAATAGTTATTTGTGTACTTCTCGCCCCGTCTAACCGTCCAGGTCCGGTTTTACGGGAATGTTGTAAGACAGACTTGGTGGCGCCCTATTTACTTTTATCGATACCTACCGAGCCTCTGGCCGTTGCCCTTTTGGTAATCTCGTTAAGGACCCGCCCAGCTCCACTGATGCCTTAGCCGGCCTATCTTGTTGCGGCATGGGTAGCGGCCTAGGAGAACTTTCGACCCGATTTTTTCAAATATCGCCCGCGCCGGCCCTTTCGTTTTTATATGAGCCGGTGCGGTGTCGTAAAGTCAGTTTAAGACCGCAACAAGTGATAACTTAATTGCTACAAAAAGTGAGTATTAAGATTTACAAAAATTGACGCTAAACTTGGCCAAATGCACTACTGACTTAATAGAAAACGGTCGAAAGCATCGTGGCCACGACACAACTGTTATGATTGAAAAATTTAGAAAGTCACGTTGAATGCGACCAAACACCCAGTATGCAAGGCTTAACTTTAAATTCATAAGGTGGCTGACACGGGGTTTAAGATCTTGCTTCCGTATAAGGCGCCATAAAGTGGTATCCAACCGTAAATTAAGTCACTAAAGCATCGTGACGATCAAAAATAATCTAAGGGTTTTTCGTGCACTTGCCGTACTAGATGAATACAGTACCGCAAAAATTCCTTTACCAGTTCAATTACACAGGTGAGTTACCCGCTTAAAATACACATTAAAAACATGCGAAAGTTTATCGAGCACGTCGTAGCACCCTCACGAAAGCGCCTCCAAGGGGAACTCGAAGCTTGGGAGGTCGAAATCAAAATATTAAGTAACCGACCTTTACGATGGTTTTCCCCAACTGCAGAGGGCGTCGACAGGGGTTCGAAGGACTGCAAGGCGGTCTGGAAGCAAATGGCCACCAGGCCACTGTCGGAGGAGGCTTCGCAGGCGCTCACCGGCGCTTGCTTCATGTTCGTGCCAAGCTGCAGGGCAGTTGATAGGGGACCATCATCGGTGAATTGGTTCTAGGTGCGGATGTGCTCACGAGGGGCGGAATATCGCTCGAATCGCCACCAGTTCAATGGACGTAACTCAACGAAAACTGCGCCTTCAAATAGGAAAACCGTTATACGTCACCAGGTAGGAAAAGCTAAAAGGGCAACAAGTCATAGAACCGAGCTGAATAAACTTAAAAAAAAACACATACCCGCTGTAGATCTTTGCGGCTGCACTACGCCAAGAAGCGAAACATGTGCTTGCTAAAGCGAAATCTCCAGACGAGGTTTGGGCTTGGAAATTATCACAAATACAATTCCCGGGGTCTATTCCAGGACACCGGTGCATTTCACAACACACCAAAAGTAATCTCCGACCTAAGATGCCATCGAACAAATCCAATTAAGGTACGTCTCCAAGACGTTAATTTTCGAGGCAGTTGTCTTTAGCTGTACAAAAATGGAGAATGGGAAGATGGTTTCTAAAAATCCTGATAACAAAAGCCAGATTTTGGGAAGGGAAAATTAGACATGTGCAACCCAATATGCATAAAGTGAAGTCTATACGCCAGGGGCTTTCCAGCACCAATTCTGGGTTGAATAGCTTACTTAGATTGAAATATAGCTTGTAGAAGATCTAAATGCTCAGTGTTATTGTAAGTAAAATCAAGCTTAAAGAAATATAAGGCAAAACCTTAGGTTTAACAAAAATTAGAGCGATTAATTAAAAAATGGCTGTAAATGACTTTTACCCCGTAACAACTTTTTATCGCTTATCTTAGCAATAATAAATTCGAACACCCTGTAGATTAGCGCAGTTATCTCGATTTGGCCGTCTTCCGGGCCACCCTTTATTTGCACGTGGTCGTCTGGGTTCAGGCCCGCCACACCGGTTTCAACCGGCGAACATTTCGCCTCCCGATTGGTTGTCGAGTCGGCTTGCGGACGCTTCCGTTTTGGCGCGCATTTTGCCTGCAAGCAGAGAATCGATCCCAGGCCACCAATCTGAGCGGTGGTGTGTTGCCTTGCGGGCGCTCCCTCGCGTTTCGCGTGCGGTCGCTTGCTTTTTATAATGTACTGTTGCCGTGAAGGGTGTTTCAATGCCATGTTTTCCTGCCGTCAGTCGAGTCACCAGAGAGTCGTTGTGACACAAGGAGCGTTTGGTGTGTAGTGCTCTTTCACCGTTGGTACGTGGGTGCCTGTGCATATCGATGGCCCATGGTTCTGCTTGATTGACGTAGGGTCGAGGATGACCCATCACTCCCTATAAAACGGAGATCAAACTCGCATGACTTCTGGATTCCTAGGCCTCACCGTCGTTTTGCCAGCATCACACTTGCCTCCCACGCCTTCGTTCCTACGCCGCATCTGCAGGCATGCCGCCAGGCGACCGTCTCGCCCACGCTCGATGACTGTCCATATTCAGGTAGCTGTGTAACCATTTTTAACTAATCAGTTGTCATTTATGTGGCTTAAACTTATATTTTGTGCTCGCTAATTTGATGTGCTTTAGCCACCGCCACTATAACGTATTATCTGTCATTTATGTGTTTTAAACTTATATTTTGTGCTTGCTAACTTATTGCACTTTGGCCGCAGCCTTTTTTAACTAATCAGCTGTTATTCATGAGAACTAAATTTACATCTTGTGCTTGCTAATTTATTGCACTTTGGCAGCAGCCTTTTTAACTAATCAGCTGTTATTCTTGAGAACTAAATTTAAATATTGTGCTTGCTAATCTGTTGTACTTTGGACGCAATCCTTGCAACTAATCATTTGTCAGTTATGTGGCCTAATTACGAGCGCTTGGACGGCTACTTTAAGGTGTTTTTGCCGTAATCTTTAACAATTCATTCACACTTGCTCGTGTGGCCTAGTTTGGAGATTGCTTTCGATTCACGAATGCCGTATATTCTATAACTGTTATACTAATGATTAATAGCGCTTCTCCAGCTGGGGCTCTAGATTTAAGTTAGCCTTAATCTTGTCCATCATATATATATATATATATATATATATATATATATATATATATCTGTTTTTGTATCAAGTGGAGATCCGGGATAAATGTTGGACTACCCGAGATCCACCACAACAGAACGACTTTGCTGAGTATATTTTCCACATACGATTGCCTAATCCGTTACTTAATCCCTAACCACGGAGAGGGGAAACAATTTCAGCACTTGACTCATTCGTGATATAATGTAAACAACATAAGATCCGTGATAAATTATATACAAGTAGAGGTCCGGAGGTGTATATGGTGATGTACGTAGCATAAGATGAGATCCTGCAAGGTTGCCATACCTCTTGGATAAGAAAGCAATCATAAAAGAGGAATGCTTGCGAAAAGTTTTGCTTATGCACGTAACTATTTTAGCAGTGGAACTACCATGTTTTCGTTTTTTTTTCTCGATTTTGCATCTTTAGCTTCAGCTCTATCGACAACTAAAGTGATTCTGTCCAAAACCAGCTATAGCAATGTTACAATTACATTTGAAAAGCAGGTTTTAGAGCAAAACCGGCCAAATCCACGTTTTTTCAGCAAACCTGGCTATATGCGATTGCCATTATGAAGAGCCTGCCGTATTAATATAAGTTAACTTTTTTATTCTGTTTAATTTTTTTAACTATGAATGTGCGTTATTTTGTGGTTTATAGATATATTTTGTCATTATTTTTGAAAAATAAAGTTTTCTTCCACATTTGTTAACGGATTTTGAAGCAAACGTATTTGAAAATGAAAATATGTCCCATCAATCAAGTACGTTAATGCCCACAAGACATAAAATTGCATTTTTTTATCTGTAAAGGCCAGAAAATGGGAAGTTTTTGCCATTTTCCCAACATTTTACGAAAATAGATATAGCCGGTTTTGCACGGATGCTCCTCATTTAATTTAATTTTTTATCCACAACCTTGTTTACTGGCCCTCGACAGCCGGCGGAATATGGCTTTTATGGGCCCAAAGTCTATAAAATTGGTAATCAGTAAAACAGATATCAACAATCCACCAATCTAATATAGCAATATCAACAACCTACAAAGGAATCACAGCACACCAAAAATGCACAGCACCAGCCTGTGCCCAAAATACCGAATTCTTAATTTTTGTCCATTTCGATAAACAAACTAAAATAAAACGTTGTATGTACCGTGTCTATAATCTGGCCATTATGCTCTTAATATATAAATAACTATTATTTTTTATTTTGTCCAAATGGAAATGCTAGTTATGAGCAGCCTCGAAAGCTTCACTTTGAAAAATGTTCATTTGGAAGGTTTCCGGTAAAGAAATATTCACTTCCAATAAGAAAGTTTCTTATTATTCTTATTATTTCTTCAAATAGGGCCCATTCATTGTTATCTTCTTATATCCTACTTTGATTTGTTTTCCTTTTGCTCTTCTCTTTCTATTTTTCTGATTTACGCTTGCATGATTCTTTCTACTAAGGTCATTTCATGATCAATGTATTCTTCTTTCCCTTGGGATCATTTTTATCTTATATAACCTGTTGTTCTTTGTCTTAAGATTTCATCTCTATACTAATTATTTCCCCCTGTTTATCTCTTGCCTATGATGTTCACATTTTTTACATTTGTTTGTATTCCTACTTCCCTGCTTAGGAACTGGTTTATTACTGCCTCTAACTTTTCTAACCTCTCTGCTAATTGCAATTTTAATTTTTTCCGTCTCAGCTCCTTTTTCCTGATTTCATCTTGTAATTTTTAATTTTTTTTACGTATTTTTTATATTTGTTCCATAATTTCCTTCATCATATTTTTACAACTTCTCAATCGCCCATGTTTACTTCATTTTCCTGGTTTGGTTGTCTATTTTGGTCTGGGTACCTGATTTTTTTTCTCCTTCCGAAAATTTTCTTTACCGTGTTGCTATCTAGCTCCCTGTCCTTTTTTTTTGTTCATCTCCTAAACATCTTTATGTGGTTACTTCAGATTCTTTAAATTCGATAAGGTCGCCTCTCAGCGTGGCTTACGCTGCAATACACTTACACGTACTCACGTCCATTTATTTCGTATTGTTATAACTGAGATTTCCGATTTTTTTTGTTGCTTACTTTCTCTTTTACTATGTTATACTACCACTTTGCAAAAATCAGGTGAGATCGTCCCGTTTATGAGATTTTACCGGTACGATTTCACTGCGCGTCCGTTCCGCCTTTATTGTTTGGGAATACCCCAATGATGCGTTAATGGCCGTTTGCTTGCAAACAATGGGCCTGTGGAATTGCTTCCAAGATCACCTGATCTCACACCTTCTGATTTTTTCTATTTTAATCTAAATTATTTAGAAAATAAAATCAGATGTGCCCAGTTATCATCCCATGAGAAAGGCAAAGAAACCAACCAAGAACTCCGAAAGAAATCAGAGGCGTGTGTTGTACAAAAACTGTGAACATGTTGAGCAATTTATTGGATCGACGGTGCTTGCTGTCTGTATAACCGAATAAAATTACCAATCCTTAGACGCGATTTTGGGCAAAACTTTTTATAGAATCCCACTAAAATTCTATACATACAAGAGAAAAAGATGAAGAATTTAAAAATATAACCAACAAATGCATAATGTACATCCGGTTTAACCAAAAGCAAAAAAAAATATTTGAAATTGCTACCAAATAGCAATGATGATCTCCAACAGCCAACTATTAATTTTGTTTAAATCGTATAGTAATAAAAAGGTTATCGAGTGTACTCTTTGATTAAAGGCACTCTGGAACAAAATACGCCTCAATGCACATTTTTAAGCTTTCGATTTCAATTGAAAAGTTCCCAAAAATGGTTGAATGTACTAAAAATAATCCGAAATTCAAATTTTCCGTTGTATCTCATATTATAAGAGCCGATGCCGGCCGCCGGCCGTCCAGACCGTAAGCAGGCGCGCGCACATGCCGATCGCGCCGCAACACGCAGCATGAAGGGCCCGCATACTGGGCCGGACGTAGGCTGGCTACCAGGTTAAGCAAGCATTTTTATTGTTAGCCGTTTCTTTACGCTGGCAGGGCCAGACGTAGGCTGGCCAACGCGTTCTAGTAGGTACATATAACATAATATTAATAGTAATTGTGCTATTTTTAATATATTTCGCCATACCACAAAATAAAAATATTAGAACATGAACGTTTCAGAACACAAATCTACTTCCATTTACAACAATTAACTGTTAAATTAACTATGAGAGCTTAGCTTATTTTATTGGAAATCTAGCAGAGTGCGACTAACCTCCCCAATAAAACAGTGTGACACTGACAGCCGCCTACTTGATTACTTCTTTAAGAATGGATAGGCAACTAGCATTTAAATCAACTAAATGTGTGGACACGCATTCGTCTTTGTTTAGTAAAATATACGCAGCTTCTTTAATTTCACGTCTAGTTAATATCGATTCTATAAATAACATTTTTGTGTTATGCCAATGCATTTCGTGGTTGTTGTTCCAAGCATGTTCTGCAATTTTAGATTGGTCAATCTGGTATTTCTTAATTAAATTTTGGTATTCTTCAACCCTAATTTCTAAAGGCCTTGATGTTTCACCGATATAGTTTTTTCCGCATTCACACGGAATACTGAAATTTTCGAGAACATCGCTTTAAATATTAAAACAAAAATCGAATAAAAATCAAGTAGTATGAAACAATGAGTTAGCGCTAAAATTATAACAGTTCTTCATAGTTTGTTTATCTGTTTTTGTTGTGTGCTCTTAATAAAATAAATAAATTTGCGATATTTCAGTGAAAAAGAACGAATTAAAATTTTAGTATTGAGGGAATGTGGTGACGGTACGATGTTCTCGAAAATTTCAAAATACAGTATCATACTTTTTTTAGCGTCCTAGAATTTCATGCTTTGTCCAAATTCATAATAAAAAGTTAGGGTTTCAATTTAAAAAGGTATCGCTAACGTCATAAGTGAAAAACAAAAGACAATCTAAAAGTGACTATTACAGCAAAATATATCTTATGTAAAATACATGCGTGTTATTGTTTCGTACATCAAAAATGTTCTGAACAAGAGTCTCGGAATAACCGTTATCATTTAAAACATTTATAATAAATCCTTTCTTTATTTTGAAGATTTCATTATTAGTTCAATTAACCTTGGCTCTATCGTATATACTTTTTACAACATCTGTCTTTATGTTTTTGTGATGATTGGAGTTAAAATGTAAGAACCTATTGGCGTTGGTTTTCTTGCGGTATGCTGATGTTTAAAAAGTATTTATTCTTCGCGTCATTAGTATATCAGAAAAAAGTAATTGAACGTATTGTTATGCTTCTAATGTGAATTTGATATTTTTTTATTGTTAATATGTTCAAGAAATATATCGTCAATACTATATGGCCAAATTGCAAAAACATCATCAACATACCTCCACCAAACTATTGGTTTGTTTGTGTATATGTAGACATGATGTTACTCAAAGTCTCCCATAAAAATAAATTGAAACAACAAACATTAATAAAATGCAACTTATATATTTTAAAAGATCCCGTATTTGCCCATTACTAGGAAATACTCGCCTTGGCTCATTTGTGTAAGATCTAATTACCGACGCGACGTTGCCGAATATGCAGGATCTCAGGTTATGCATAAAATGTCAAACACTGTATAACTTGTGGAGCGACCTCTTTAGCGCGTTTAGTGTAACTATTTCTGTATAAAAATTGATAAAAATGGACAAAATGAGATCCGGACTAAAATTTAGAGGCGCACTACCCTCACTTGCATTAATTGGAAAAACACGAGATACACATAGAAACAAGGCGAGATCCAATTTGGATCTCGACTTGTTCAAACGGATCTCCACTTGTATACTATTTATCACTAAAAGATCTCGTCTTGTGCAGAAAACATATATATATATATATATATATATATATATATATATATATATATACCTGGTTTCCCACATACGACGATTTTCTAGTGTATGTAACCGGTCTAACGGCGAGTTTTCGGACTTGCGACGACGTCGTCGGAAGTCTTACACATGTAAGGGTACGTACAACGACTCGATGAACGCGCCCACTACCGGCATGCGCCAACGCCGTTTCTTAAGAACTACGTGGTCGATTTTTGTGCGAAGTTAGCCTCGGTTGCCTATACTACAGCTCCGAAAATATCAAAATTCGTTGAAGGTTGCCTATACTCAAGCTGGGAAAATTTCAAAATTCGTTGAGGGTTGCCTATTACCTGTTATTTATATGGTGAATTTCGCTCGCTCTGGCTGCAACATAATCTGTTTTGTGAAGATAATCTCGTAGCAAGCCGTCATCGGCGCAGTCAGCCGAATTCGCTATTAATAAAAACGTTTTAAGAATTAATTACAAGTTCTGTCCTCTGATGTCTTTAATATTTAACCATTTTATTACCTTAAACATTACATTTATTTGTATTTACCGAGGTCGTAGTGGCATTATTTCAGTAGAATAGAATTTTTAAACAAATAGGAAAAGTTTGTGCGGTTATGGGATCACCTATTACCTTCTAATAATCTCTTTATTTGGTTTTTAGGTGTTCTAAAAATTATTGTAAACTACTTGATTTGGAAGTTGGGAATATTTATTATTAAAGATAATCTTCAAAATACTCGATTACTGGGTCTAAACATTATTAAAATGCTTTTCGTTGTATTTCAGGTTCGTACAGTAGAAAATTAATTATACAGCAGATAAACTATATTCAAAGTAGTGTAAAAGCCAAATCCAGGGATGAAAATATTACGAACTACATTAACGAAAGTATACAGTGTGTTTGTAGATCGCTAGACAGCTCGTAACTTTGTTAATAATAGAGATATCGAAAAGAACTTTCTTCTGTTTTAAATGCCAGTATACAACCTAAAAATTGACGTTAACCAATTTAAGCCATAGCCTCCTATTTTTACGTGGTGATACACAACTTTGGTTTTTTAAATGGAATACCCTGTATATTTTTAGATATTTGAAATCAGCACTAAAAGTGCTTTATAATAGCATTCTTAAATTTAAATTTAGGAACTTATTATTTTTCAAAATAAAAAAAAAAATTTTAGTCAAAGTAGGCCATGAATTACGCAAAATCAATAGCAATCCAACAAGAAATGCAACACAAACTCCAATTGACTCTAAAAATTCCTCATGACCGAATTATAGCACCAAACGTACTAAAACAATTGATAACTATGTTTTTTAAATGGAACAATATGAGTTGTTAAAGCAAAGAGCGTTGTATGACCGATTATATGTAATTTAGCAAAGAGCGTTGTATGACCGATAATATGTAATTTAGCAAAGAGCGTCATATGTGCCATTGCCTATATAGCACAAAGACGTGCTGCGCAGCAAAACAAAGATCGTTGTATGACCTATAATATGTAATTTTGCCTTCACAAGAGCGTCATATGTGCTGTAGTACATATTCAATATATCTATAATAGGCCATGCGGCGAACCGATTCGTGCTGCGCAGCAAAAAAAGTAGTCGAGACAATGATTACGTTATTAGCTGACCCGGCAAACGCTGTTCTGCCCAAAAATAATATTGGTCTGTGACCGCCACTATAGAGTTTTAATTTTATGTTATGTCTACCGTCTTTGACTTAAAAATAAATGCCATTTTCGCAATCAACGTCCCAAAAAACATCGATAACGACACCCATAACGATTTTTAGGTTTATTTACCCCATTGCATCCTCTAAGAGGTTGCTTTTCAGAAAATCACGAAATACGTGTTTGATTATTTGTTTTTAGGAGTACTCGTACTAAGTATCATGTCGAAACGTCTATTTAATATTATTTTGCCGTACAAAATTGGAACCCGCATTTTAAAGTCAATATTAAGTACATCGATTCCTTTAGATTTACTTTTAATCGAGTTTATAATTCCGACAATATCCGCAATATTAACACTGAGTTCATTTAGTTTGTGGTTTTTATAAAAATCTAATACATTATTGTTATCATTGTTGACGTTTGGTACATTATTTATGAAAAAATTATTAATGAATCGGGTGTACTTAAATGTTCTGGTATGGTATTGTTGCTTTTAATATTGTTCACACACAAAGATTTAATTTCCCTCCATATGGATTTAGTATCATAGCCATCAAATACAAAGTTAAAATACGCTTTTTTCTCCTTTGTAGCTAAAGTCACAGAATTTCGTATCGATTTGCAATATTTCCAATGCGCTAATGATTTGGAATGTTTATACCTATTATATGCCTTATTTTTTAAGTTTATTAGAAGCTTGATAGTCTCTGTTATCCGTGGCTTGCATTTATGGGTAATTTTAACTAATTTTGAACCAGAATTTGCAGAAATCACTGGAAATTGTGAAAGCATATTTTCTTGGAAAATCGGGACATTTCGGGAAAGCATTTCGTTGCGGGACAACTAGTTCCAAATCGGTAAAATCACGAAGGTATAATTAAACCAATTAATAATATAATATTAATATAAAGAAAACTAATACCTACGACTTGGTACAAAGAAATACGATATAAAATAACACGGCGACCTTGGGACTTTTGTGCAAGAACGGAATGCCATCCGACGTGACGTATATATAAACAGTGACCCAACAACAGGATGCAAATTCCGCTGCATTTGCTGGTCTATCTTTAATTTCTTTGTGTGTGTTAAGCCTTAATTTTAAATGTAAAATTGTTAGTAGCACACATTTTCCAATATGAAAAGACCACTTGTCGTTAGACTTCAAAACATTTATATTCTTAGATGTTTACTTAATATCGCAAATTACAGGCTCTTAGAGAAAGATATTTCTTTATATTTGGCAGGTTTTAAAAAATATATATCATTATCACGGGAAGCTAAAGCTGTTAATATAACTAATACGTCTATATTCTCTGAGACTATAACTAAACCTGTCTCTATCCAATCGAATATCAGGTGCAGTTTTCGTCTTGAGCCATCGGGATTTATTCGATGTTTCTGATGATCGACAAAAACAATTGCTTTTTTTCGTAATTACGTACAATAAAATTAATATAACTAGTTAAAATTGCACCATACTGTTGAACAAGTTGCCATTTGTTTTTATGTAATAACATTCCTCCTTCGGTCACAACTAGCAAATCGTTTAATTCAGTAATATATTTTGGTAATTGTACAAAGAGGTCGTAGAAAATACATTTTTAGGCGTTCGAATTTATATGTTATAGTTAAATGTATTTAATCTATTTAACTTTTAGTTAATATAATGTTTATTAAATAATAATAATATTCGTACAGAATAAAAATTAACCTCTTAATGCTATATTTATAATAAGCGTGTCCAAAACCCCTAGATATGAGGCAACGCGCAAAATTCAAAAATGAAGCTATTTTGCCACCTTAAAGACGTTATTTTCCATTTTTGATAAATTTTAACACAAAATTTGAGATCAGCGACCCAAAAAAACCCTGTATACGAAATAAAAACCGAATGAATGTTATCAAGTGTCAGGCAATTGTTTAAATAAATAAAAGAGTAATTTTTTTAATTAAGACTGTATTAAAAAACACTTACTTGTTAATAACAATTGAAAAAATAAAAAGCACACCTTCTCACCCGTGGGGAACTTTTCTATAAACTTTTCCGAAATTAAAAAAAATATATCAAAATCGGTTTTGAGTCAACGAAGTTAGAACTTTTTTTCCTTAGTAAATGGACTACAGTGCAATACGGTTGCTTATATAAAATGAGAAAATATATGTGACGGGATTTGATACGCCCCAAAACACTTTTGGTTTAATTTATTTGAAGTGACATTACGTTTTTGCTTAACTTGCTACTGGAGGCCAATCTAAAAAAATATTACGCGATATTATTTTAATACCCATGTATGATGCCACAAAATTATTTGTCCCATTTTCTAATTTCGAAAAACGCACCCAGTGAATTATATATAATTCACCTAGCTTTAAATTTAAAATATGGTAACATATCGAAGTTAACTTTGGTAATAAACGCCCAATCTTCGTGGAATTTTAAACAGCTGTAACCAAAAAGGCCCCGAACAACTTAAAACCGTTTGGAAACATTAAAAGTCACCCCCCGGATAGAAAAAAAAAATTAAGTTTTACGTCTAACGACCGTAAATACACATTTTGGTAAATATCTTGACTCCAGCGCCACCTACCGGGTTCATTTTTTGTATAGACATTTCTCTCTAAGTAACCAACGTACATTCCGAATATGAGCTAAATCGGACCGTAAATACACTATTTGGTAAATATCTTGACTCCAGCGCCACCTACCGGGTTCATTTTTTGTATAGACATTTCTCTCTAAGTAACCAACGTACATTCCGAATATGAGCTAAATCGGACCGTAAATACACATTTTGGTAAATATCTTGACTCCAGCGCCACCTACCTGGTTCATTTTTTGTATATACATTTCTCTCTGCGTAACCAACGTACATTCCGAATATGAGCTAAATCGGACCGTAAATACACATTTTGGTAAATATCTTGACTCCAGCGCCACCTACCTGGTTCATTTTTTGTATATACATTTGTCTCTACGTAACCAACGTACATTCCGAATATGAGCTAAATCGGACCGTAAATACACATTTTGGTAAATATCTTGACTACAGCGCCACCTACCGGGTTCATTTTTTGTATAGACATTTCTCTCTAAGTAACCAACGTACATTCCGAATATGAGCTAAATCGGACCGTAAATACACTATTTGGTAAATATCTTGACTCCAGCGCCACCTACCGGGTTCATTTTTTGTATAGACATTTCTCTCTAAGTAACCAACGTACATTCCGAATATGAGCTAAATCGGACCGTAAATACACATTTTGGTAAATATCTTGACTCCAGCGCCACCTACCTGGTTCATTTTTTGTATATACATTTCTCTCTGCGTAACCAACGTCCATTCCGAATATGAGCTAAATCGGACCGTAAATACACATTTTGGTAAATATCTTGACTCCAGCGCCACCTACCTGGTTCATTTTTTGTATATACATTTGTCTCTACGTAACCAACGTACATTCCGAATATGAGCTAAATCGGACCGTAAATACACATTTTGGTAAATATCTTGACTACAGCGCCACCTACCGGGTTTATTTTGTGTATAAACATTTCTCTCCACGTAACCAACGTACATTCCAAATATGAGCTAAATCGGACCGTAAATACAATTTATCGAAATATCTCGACGACACGCTTGAGCAGTGCGTACTCGAATAGTTTCCAGTTTTTCTTCCCGTTGCTCATCGGTATCTGAAACTCGTATGCCCTTTGCTTTTGTGTTTGAAGTGTAGATCGACCAATTGCTTGTCGTTTGGGTGGCATAATTGATTTGACAGCGAAAGTAATGCTTTGTGACGACTATTGCAAATTCACTTGGAAAAAGCAAAGAAAATGTATTTCCTAATTTCAAAAAACCCACCTAGTGAATTATATACAATTCACCTGGCTTTAAAATTAAGATATTTTAACTTGCGCACGAAAATGTGTTTAGTTTTTTCCTTTAATTATTGTAATAATAACCTAAACCTATTAAAACGCGGACGAAAAATCTAAATATTAATATTTTTCTTCTGAGATTAAAACTACGCAATTTTTGGTGTCTGTACAAAAAGTTCAAAATTTGGTACAATTTAAACTTGTAAATTGGTACAATTTTTTGAGGACCTCTGGCAAACGCTGTTCTGTCCAAAAATAATTCGTCTCTGAAACCCCGTTCCACCACTATAAGGTAGAGTTTTAATTTTATGTCATGTTCACCGCCTTGGACTTAAAAATAAATGCCATTTTCGCAATCAGCGTCCCAAAATACGTCAATAACGACACCCATAACGATTTTTAGGCTTATTGACCCCATTTCACCCCCTAAGGGGTTGATTTTTGTAAAATCACGAAATACGGGTTTGCTTATTTGTTTTTATGAGTACTCCAACGAAGTTTCAAGTCAAAACGTCTATTTAATATTATTTTTCTTTACAAAATTGGAACCCTCATTTTACCCATTTATAGGGTGGCCAGAGCATCTCTTTTAAAGAGAACATGTTCTCTTTTTTAATACGGATCTTTTTTTATCTTTTTTTCTAATAAAATGTTCTCTTTTGTTCTCTTAGTTAGTGTGAGAAGAGTTTTGCTCCATTTTGACTGTTTTCGGTTTTAAATCTTCTTATATAAAATGTTATTTTCAATTTTCTCTTATTTTTGTGAAATAGGTTTTTTTTTATAATTTTATTATTTTGTCATTTTATGAATCTGATTTGTTAATTCTTCAGTTGATATTTGAGGATAGTCCAATTAAATATGCTTAATATGAGTATACTATATAACATAAGCTTTTATATGCATATTTTATGACGTAATGTAATAAATACAATTTTTATGGGTGGTACAGTTCATTTGTGGAGCAGTATATTTTATATATTTTACTTATACAGTATTTTATATGTGAATTTGATGTTGATTTTTATAAGAAAAAATTATTATCGCAACTGCAATGTTTTTTATTTATTGTTTTAGAAATAATTACTGTTTTTTTTTCATTTGTTTTATAATAAAAATTTTGCGATGCCATCTTTTTGTTATTTTTTTAGCTGGTCCAAAATGTTCTCTTTTTCCAAAGAAGGCATATGGCCACCCTACCCATTTAGAGCTTGAATTTCGAAATATCCTCCCTTATTCCTTGTATGCATCATAGCTATGCATACCCGGCGTTGCCAGGGCATAGTATTACGTAAAACTATGCGTGTATGTTTTGAAACATGACTTTTCCATCGTTTTATTTCGGTTTTTACATCCTGAAAAAAAATCGAATTTTCCTAATTTTCCGAGTTTTCCACTCCCATTTTTCTCTTCGAAAAGCCCTTCAAAAACGAAAACATTCGAAATCCCATACAAAAATACCATAGAAAATCATCTTTTTGATTTTTCGAATTTTCCGACTTTTCCGGTGGACTTCCCCAAAATTTTCTTTCATACAAACCTTGTTCTGACAATTAGAAACACAACAACAAAAATGAGCCAAATCTGTCACGCCTTCCTCCAGTCATGATGTAACATACATGCGACGATTGATTTTATCATAAATACGCTCATAACTCAAAACAGAAGACAATCTAAAAGTTATAATTTCAGTAAAATATGTCTTATTTAAAATAAAAATTGACGTGTCCAAGGATTTCTTTCAAAAACATTTGATAAAAGTTCTATTTGGATAGTTCCAGACTTTACACAAGCACGGTATATTATATGTAAAGCGACTTTTAAGACAAATTTTCCATTACATGTCAATCCAAAGTAAGGTCCGGCAACCATGCTGCTGACAGCCGTCTATTTCTAGAATTTTAAATGGCAACGTCGCATTTCGTTTCCAACGTATTTGCACTGGGCATTGTTTTGTCTTGTGGGTGTAATCAGGTTATGGTCACTGGAATACGCAGACTCGTACAGATTGTTAGTAATGCGTGGCAGAAGGTAGGATTGTCTGACAAAGGTAGCATATTCTCTCTCTGGCAATTTATGCTGATTGGACGGGTATGGGAGTCCCCGACAGCCTGACGCCAACCGTTAGGACAGCTAATAAAATAATAAAATTGCCAGTTGTGGATTGCAATTCTGTTAAAAACATCTGTGCAAAATGCATTTCATCCTTTGTGTGCTCCAAAGAGGTTTGCCCAGTTTTGCTCATTCTTTGTGCTTAGAAACAAGGCTGCAGGTAGTTGATACTTGTGTGCTCCTTAAATTTGTGATAAAACTCTTGAAAACTTGAAATTGTTTAAAATGAGTGGTTTGAGAAAAAGGAAATGCTGCGTACCCGGCTGTAGCAATAAAGAAACACCAAGGTACTCACTTCCCAGCGAAAAACGTGCGTGTCGTTTGGCTGCAACGTATAGGAAACCTGAAATTAAGCAATATAGAAGGTAAACGCATTTTAGGTTCCTATGTTGTATGCCAAACACATTTTTCGGAGATGTGCATTGATAGCAATGGGAAACTGTTGCGGTATTCTCTGCCAACTATAAATTTGCCAGGTAAGATATCTACTGTGTTCAAAAGTTCTGAAGTGTAAATCTTAAAAACTGTTTAGGGTTTCATGAAACTTCAACAGAAGAAAACTCCTTTTGTTACCCTTTACAGGAGAAATATGAAACTCCTGAAAAAGTGAAGGGTGTGTTATCAATTCTCAGTATGTATGCATTCTGCTGATTAGTATATATTTGTAATTTATAGGGATACTAGCTCAGTTCGAAGCTTCTATACCATCTACATCAAGGGGGAATAGTGAGGAGCTAACCATCGTAAGGGAGGATGTGCCACGGCAATATCCATCTGTCAGACGACAGCTGTCTGACGTGTCTACAGAACCTGGCACAAGTGGTAAATAATAGTTATTTACTATAAAGTGGGATAAGAGCATCATTAATATACGTGTGTGTAAGTTACAAACGAGTGCGTAGCACGAGTTATGTAAGCACACAAGTATATTAATGATATGATGCATTCTCACACATAAATTTTAATTTTTTTTATCTACAACTGCCCAAAATTGAGAAAAGTGCATTAAGAGAATGTCAGATCTGTCATTTTCAAAAATATTTTAGTAGAAAAATGTCATTCATTAACACTATTTCAGTTAGGTAATCAAATTTGAGTTACGTAATAAGTTTCATTACGTAATGCAAATGGATCTGATTTCATTATCTAACTGAGTTAGATAATGGCGTAACTAACTCAAATGAATTTGATAATAGGTTTTTATCCAAGCAGATGTAGAAAAAATTATTTATTGTAAAATATTTTTTTAGACGACCATATATGAAAGTAACATTATCGCGACAGCAGCCTAACACAGAAAGTTGACAATTTCAAACACTAGCACGATATTATATCGTACTAGTCATATCGTAACGGCACAAAGTTATTCAAAACATGGCCTGCTTAATTGTGTGACAAACGTCACTTTGACGTTTGTCACACAATTCAGCAGACCGTGATTCAAATCATCGAGACGCTTTTGCCAATTGTACCAATAATAATATAACAATCAATTTTGCAAAACCAAATAAAAACAATTCTTAAAAATTGAATTTCCTTTGAGTGGTTGTCTAAAAAATAGTGTTCATAACTCGCCCGAAAGTGCAAATATCTGTGCTCGTGTTTTAGATCCACTCGGGCTTCCCTTCGCTACGCCCTCGTTTGTGTAATCAACACTCGCACGATATTTGCTACTTTCGACGCTTGTAATGAAAATAACTATTTTATAATGGTTTTGATATCTAGGCATCGGAGATGTAAGACTGCATACAGTAAGGGAAATGTCACCCAGCAGACCCTCGCTCCAATACTCCGTTTATCGTAAAAAGAAGTAAAACCCGTCTACAAAACTTAACAGTGTGTTATTTACTGAATGGTTAGTTGTACGTAAAAAACCTGTAGAATATTTTTTGTAGATAATTTCCTAGCCTTCACTTTTTGTAATAACTAAAACAGTCATACGACCCATAGAAAGCGAGATATTTGCGAAAAACTTATTTCGGAAACGGAGCTGTCGGAGGTACCTTTCCGAACGCAGCAATTATTTCTAATGTCAAAATAAAGGTGTATGCAAAATTTCAGTTCACTTGGATTTTTTCGGCAGATGCTGCGGTTTTCCGTCTAATGTAACTGGACTATGGGTTAAAGTCACAGATATTAACAATAACTGGCACAATGCTAGGGCAGTACTAGATTCTGCATCCCACGCTAATTTCATTACCGAAGATTTGGCAAATAAATTGCAATTAAAAAGACAAACGGTTGCTACTACAGTAGTTGGACTAAATTCTAAAGCTTCGCAGTGTAATTCCAGTAGTAACATTCAGATAGCATCATTACACAGTAATTTTAATATAAATATGAACTCTTTAGTTATTTTAAAAATTACTGAAAATTTACCTCTCGTGTCGTTTGATCGATCAAATTTCAACGTACTCAAAAACATCGGATTAGCTGATACTACTTTTAATAAATTCTTGCCCGTAGACATGTTAATCGGCGATGGTCATTTCTATGAACTATTGTGTATCGGCCAAATGAGCCTGGGCAAGAATCTGCCAGTTTTACAGAAAACCCTACTGGGTTGGATAATTTCTGGAATGTATCAAACGAAAGAGGTCTACGGCAGTAGCTTAATTTGTTCACATTTAACCACGATGCTTGGGCATTTTGAAAAACGTAAAATTTGACGTATTGACTTTTCTCTATAATTTATTCAGTTAATTCTTCAATCAAAGATCGTTCGTGCAAAACACTTGTCTAACCAGATTTGGTTTTTTTTATTTGCTATGATTGCTAGAAAGCAATTAAACTCGGTTAAACCCTTAGGAAAAGAACCCTCAACGTTAAGCGTTCATGTCTTTACGTCAATTTCTTCTTGTTTAATTTAAGTAATCAATTGTTTATAAAATTGTAATCTTTCCAACAAGAGTTGAGCACTCGTGATTCTACGGTTGAAAAATACATATTAATATTTTATATAACATTGACGTATTTCTAAGTTTGATCATTGAATGAAAAATCCTGAAACATACTACGTATTATTGAGAAAAAGTAACTTACTGGAGTATCTTCTAGTATATCGAATTGTCGATTTAAAAATTCATAGGGTTACTACATTAAAGTAAAATGCTGTACAATCTTGCAATAAAATATTTAAAGTGATTCAATCAAAAAAGTTAAGCGGCAAAAAGTTATACTTAGTTTTTGAAAATTAGGGGGAATTTCTGCCAGTCGATTCCCGTTGTTTGTTAGTTTTTTATTTCAATAAAGAAAAGTGATGCTTATACAGTATCCGGTCAAAATTGTTTTTTTGGAACACTACACAGGGTGATTTATAAGGTTGGGCACAAGCTTCGACAGATGATTTCTAACACTATCTTTAGTTGGGATCAACCGATAATCGGTATCGGCCATATTGGCTGAATTAGGTATATATCGGTATCAACCAAAACACCTGTATCAGTCGATCCCTAATGTTTAGTAAAAAACTGTATATGAACCCATTAAGAAGTTGACACTGGAGAAAAAACATTTCTAGTGTGAACTTTAGTAGCCATATCTTCTTAACGAAACAATTTTACAAGATAGGTTGTGTACAAGTTTTACTTACAATATTATCAGCAAGTATTTAAATTTTTTTTTAATTACCGCTAAAATTGTTTTTTAAATTAGTTACTAAATAAACAAATTTGCACGTAAGTCGTGTAATTGTCCAACAAATAAGCCTGCGCCGATCGGATAGACACTTCATCTTCTCTAACCCGTTTTGAAATTTTTCTATTTTGCTTCTCTTCATACCTATCGTTAATTATCTTCAGTCTTCTCCTAGTTCTTTCCAAAAATTGTATTATTTCAACATTTCTCTGCTCTTTCCTCCATGGTCTCGCTGGTATTATCTGTTTACACAGTGTAACTGGGCTGATTTCTGTTGTTGTATTAGGGACATTGTTTATAAAATTTTCCACTTCTTCCAAATATTGTACCCATCTATTATGGTTTTCATAAGTTAAAATTCTTAAATATTTAATTACCTCTTTAATGTATCTTTCTGCAATGTTACTTTGAGGATGTCTTATACTACAAAAACATATTTTGATGTCATTCCTTTCCAAATTACTTATCAACCTTGAATTTTTAAAATATGTCGCATTATCCGCTAATATCCTCTTTGGTTTCCCCACTTCTTGTTGAAAATATTCAATTGATCTAATAACATGTTTCGTATTGCAAGTTTTTGTCGGATATAATTTTACAAATTTTGAAAACGCATCTACCATAATTAAAATGTGTTTGTACCCATATTGTCCTGTCACTAAATTACTTAAGTAATCAATAGCTACCAATTCCATTGGTTCAGTTACTCTGATACTTTTAACAATGTTTTGGTTTTTAAAGTTTCTCTCTTTGGCAATTTGACAAATGTGACAGGTTTGTATTAATTGTTTAATTAATCTAAGATCATTTTTTCTATAAAAGCATTCTCGAAACATCAACCACGTTTTCCTTGCGCCACAATGTCCAAATATTACATGTATTTCCTCAACAACTTCTAACATGTCTTCCCTACTTAAAACCATCAACTCCTTATTTTCAACGTCTTTTACTAACAAATCCTCTTTAATTTTGTACCCTTTATAATTATTCCCTTGACTTTGCAAAACTAAATTTCTTAACTCTTGTATTTCCTCTAACATCTGTTTGTTTAAAATTTCTTGTCTTGATAACCTTCCTTCCTGATAAATTTTCTCAATACCAATTAAAATTTGTTTTGGTTTTTCATAACTCGGTGTGTCTTTTCTACTTAAAAAATCAGCAACTACGTGTAATTTTCCTGGTCTATGCTTAATTTCAAATTCATATTGTTGCAAGTATAAAGCCCATCTATACAACCTGTCATTGTGAAAAGTTTTATTCTTAAGAAACGATATTGCAGAATTATCTGTTTCAATGTCAAATTTATTACCAGTTAAATAAAATTTTAGTTTATTAACTGCGAAAATTATTGCTAACATCTCCTTCTCCGCTATTGTGTATCTGATTTCATAACCTTTCAAAATCCTTGAAATAAAACATATAGGTACTTCTATCCCATTTTGTATTTGTATTAGCTCAGCTGCGATTGCTTGGTCAGAAGCGTCAGTACGAAGTACAAATTTTTCTTTAAAATTAGGATATTTTAACAATAGCCCTTCATGAAACCTCTGTTTGATTGTATTCAATGCTGCTTCACGTTCTTCGTTCCATGCCCATTTTGTATCTTTTCTTAATAACTGTACCAAAGGTAACGTTAATTCTGAATAATTATTAATGAATCTTTTATAATAGTTAAAAACACCTAACAGACCTCTTAACTTCTTCAAATTCTTTGGACGAGGCAAATTCTTAATTTCTTCGATACGTTTCTCATTTATTGTAACTCCATTTTTACTGATCTCATAACCTAAGTACGTTACATTTTCTTGCATAAATTCACATTTTGATAAATTTAATTTTAATCCATTTTTATTCAGTGTTTCTATTACAGTCTCTAAATGTTTTAAATGTTGTTGTTCATTCTTAGAAAACAATAAAATATCATCGATATAGTGCACACAAAAATCCTCAAACTGATTTAGAATTTTCTGCATTGCTCTAACAAGTGCAGCACATGATGTTGAAAGTCCAAATGGTACTACTTTAAATTGAAAAATCTCCCCATCAATACTGAATCCTGTATATTTCCTCGACTCTTCATGTAATGGAATAAGCCAAAAAGAATTCTTTAAATCTAACTTTGTAAGTATTTTCTTATCCCAAATTCTGCTTAATAAACCATCAATCGTTTGTGGAGATTCGTATTGTGGTTTCGTTATTTGATTTATTTTGCGTGCATCTAAACATAAACGAAGCGAACCATCGTTTTTCTTTACAACTACTAGTGGATTAATAAAATTGCTTTTGGAAGACTCTATTACGCCATCTTTTACCATTTTATGTATTTCTTTCTTTACTTGTTCTCTCAAATTAAAAGGAATTGGATACGTTTTACTGTTAAAACCTTTTGACTCATCTACCTGCAACTTATGTAAATATTTCTGAGCTTGTCCTACTCTATCATTTATAATCTCTTTGTTTCTAGTAAGTATTTCTAATATTAGGCCCTTGAATTGCAAATTCTTTTCACCTATCTTTAAATCATCCAACAAAATCCCTTTATAATTAATATTATTCATATTTATTAGTACATTATTAATAATTATTTTATCATTATCATACATCAATGCGTCTCCAATACTCTTTGATTGGCTACACTTATTTTCTTGACAGACACTTCTGGTACTGTTCCAAGATTTAATTACCCCTTTTAAATGAATGCATTTTTGCTCTCCATTTATCTGAATTCCCAATTGTTGAATGATATCGACCCCTATTATTAAATCAATACTCAAGCCTTTTACTACAAATAAACTAACTATGCCTTCCCATTTATCAATTATTATTTTAATACTCAATATTCGATTAGTAGTTGAAATTTTCCTTTTCGTTGCAGATAGTAAATCTGTTTTATTAACCTTGATTAATTTATTATGTAAAACGTCTATATTTTCTAAAATTATTTCTTCCTTTATTAAAGAGGCCATTGCTCCACTATCAATTAATGCTAAATATTCATTATTATTTAAAATAACTTTTAAAAATGGTAATGTTGAAATTTGGCTATCTTCTTCTTCCTCTTCTAATAAAAATTGTCCATTATTCTCCAAACTAGTGTTGATAAACGTATGGTTCTTAACTAAATTAATTAAAATTGAAATTTTTTTTTATCTTCTGAGGAATCTTCATAAACCTCATCCTCTTGCTTTCGGTCTTCTTCCCTCGGTCTTCCTCTATCATATTCTGTTCTATACACTGTATTAATGTACTGTCTGTTAGGGTATTTGTTCTTGTTATCATCTTGATTTGATTTCTGATTATTCTTTTCGTCGATCATTTGTTGATATCTTCTCCGTTCATTGCCATTATAATATCTGTCATTAACATTCCTTTGGTAATTGTTTTTATTTTGGTAGCTTCTCCATCTATCATAATTCCTGTTGTATCCATTATTATTAAAATTCCTCTCACCTTGTCTGTAATTATTAAAATTATTTTGGCCTAAATTATGTCGATTTTATTGTATTTCCTCGAATTTTCTTTTACTAGAATTTTGAAAACTCGAAACTTCTCTTCTGTAATTACTTCTATGATTTATAATTGCCATATCATAATTTCGAACTATCTCTAAAAAGTCCCTCATGGTTTTTATATTTTGTACTGCAACAGCTCTCGTAATCTCCTCCTCTAAATGTCTTGATAGATGTTGAACTATTTCTTCTTCGGATAATTTTGGAGTAAGATGTTGTGCTTTGTTAAATTTATTAATGACATATATTTCCCGTGTACTACCTCTTTCCATGTACCTTCCAGTTGTTAACTGTGTTCTTACTCGCGCCTGATGTGCATTACTCCAATATTGTTCTATGAATAATTTTCTAAACTCTTTGTAACTGTCATACCTTGATTTTATAATACTATGCCATACATCTGCATAACTTTTCAGGCTCATATTTATAATTTGCAGCTTCTTATTTTCATATGGTATTGTCCTCATAATATCATCTAATTTAATCAAGTATGTCATAGGCTGTTCACCTATTCTCCCTTCGAAAATTGGTAGCATTTCTGTCTGAAATCCCAGGTAACTCCCTCTTGAACTCCCATTTAAATTTTCTGTACTATCTTGTATCCTTTGTAACTTATCTTCAACTTCCTTGAATTTTACTGTGCTGTTCAAAATCTCTCCTTGTATTTGTACTCTATTTTCATCTACCTTCCTTCCTAAGACATCTACTTTTTGATCCGTATACTCTAATTGTACTTTCATTGTATCTTCCAATGTTACTTTCATCCCCTCTAGTTTTCCTTCTATTTCTTCTTTATTGCGTTCTAACTCTTGTCCAATGGTTTGTTTCAAGGTTTCCTCTAGCTGTTCGTTGGCTTCTTGTCTTTCCTGTCGCACCTCATTCTTTACTTCAACTTTATAATTTTCTAATGTTAAACAAATGTTATTAATTTGTGCTTGTAGTTCTTCCCTATTTCCAATTTGAACTTTATAAAATTCGTCTTTCAATTCCTTCATTGCTTCTTTCATCTTTTCTGTCTGGACTTTTTGATCTTGCAACTTCTCTGTTAATCTTTCTGCAGTGTCTTTTATTGATTGTTGTAGATCCCTCTTTGTTTCTTCAGCTAACTGTTGTGACCTTCTTTCTCTTTCCTCTGCATCCTTCTTTGACCTGTTTTCCCTCTCTTCTGCATCCTTCTTTGACCTGTTTTGCCTCTCTTCTGCATCCTTTAGTAATTGCCTCTTTGTTTCTTCAGCTTTTTCCTCAATTGATTGCTTTAAATTTTCCATTGACTGTTGTGATTGCATTTGCATTTGCATCATCGTTTCCATTATCTGTTTGAACCTGTCTTCTTCTGCTGTTTGTTTTTGCTGAAGCCTTACCTGGTCTCCTTGTATTTCCATTTCCGCTTCCTCCACTTCTACTTCGGTAGGGATTGTAATATCTTCCATCTCCTGCTGTTCTTCTTCTGTCCTTTTACTTTTCCGTGTGACTCTTTTATCTGCCATATTTATTATTTAACCTTTTACAAATTATTAAAATTCCAATGTAACACCTTTTATTAAATTGTAAATTTTGCAATTTATTTGATAATTACTTTTTATCCAAAAACTTTAACAAGTTTTATTGTTGTTTGTTCTATCCTTTTATTTATTTATAAGGAACAATATTTATAAAATGAAATGTTACTCAGCGTATTTTTTTATTTTAAACTTGTAGCTTGTACCCTTATTATAGCAATAAACAATTAGCAAACAGCCCCACGTATGCGGCGTCCATAATTTATGCTATGATTATAGACTTATGTTCGTTTAATAATAATGGTTTTAACCTTAATAAAAAGGAATAGCATGTATCTCAACTCAAGGGTAGGTTCTGAAATATCAAGTAATCTAATTGTAATTTGAATTATGTTAAAACTTCAATAAATTTGACATTTATGTCATTTGCAATTGCTTGTGCAGATAACTAATCAAGATCCTTTAAAAATTATATAAAATTCATAAATCAATTCGTAAGTATGACTTTCTTTGTCTTAATGAACCAATTTTAAATGTTCTTTGTTACAGATAACATTAGCAAGTATTTATTATTAACTAACCTGCAACGCTCAAACTTCCAAGTAGCTTGAATCAGCCTGTTTTCTTCAGTTCTATCTGTAAATAAACACTAATCACCTCACTTGTAAACTCGCTGCATCCATCAAGTTGTCGACTCAAACTGTCCAGCTGTGAGTAGCCTCAAAATAATCTCGTTGTTTAACAATCCAAATCCTCATGTATGTTCTCTCAGTCGTCAGGAAGTTGAGCTCCGTTCAATGGGACCCAGTCTGTTGTGACAAAACTCCAAACAGCAACCTCGTCCTAAGCTGGAAGATGACAGTTCTCCACCAAGTCCAAACACCCTCCGGCGCAGCACACAGAAACTCCAAGCAGCGTCAACACTCCCAAAAGAACGTCCAATCGCCAATCCTTTGTATTAAAATTCCAATCAATTATATCCAAATCGTTACTCTTACTGATGTTTTATTATATAGTTCCAATTAATAATCTTGATCCTCCATTCTTGCTATATTTTATCTTTGTATTTACTTGCACTCCTGTAGTTATACCATGTAAAATTCATTTACATTGTCGAGTTATATTTTCACTTCAGTACCACGTAAATTTCATGTATAGTCCATTTATCTTGCCAAAATAGTTCTTAGAAAAATAGGATTAGAGTATATTAAAGTTTATTAGTCGAAAAATACTTTACATTTCAGTTTTCAAGTTTGTTTATTTTAATAGTCTCCTAAACATCTTTTCTATCTCTTGACTACGATTATTTAAATTGAATGCCACACTCTAGACATTTTATATTAGGACTTTGATTCGTTATCCTGCAACATTAAGTTGTTTGCATTGTAATATTTCCTAGCCTTTTTCAATGATTACTATACAAATACTATTCCATTCTTTGCACTTAATTTTCGATATATTTAAATTATTTTCTCTCTCTATGTACCATAGCAATATATATATATATATATATATATACAGGGTGTTTCATTAATAATTGGAAATATTTTAACTGTAGAATCCTGGGCTCAAAATATTAATATTTAACCCAAATCACTTAGATAAAATGTGGCTCCTTACTGAGATATAGGGTGTTTTATTTAAAAATTTAAAAGCGATTTTTTTCCATTACTTTAAAACTATTTGACGTATCCGTATCATATTTGGCAGGAAGTGTAGACACTGTAAACCATACTAAATTATGTTAAATAAATGTTTCTGGCTACTACCAGAGGCGTACGACAGGGGCAAGTGATTGGTTGGCCCTTCCCAAATTCTACGCCACTGGCGGAATTGCCATTTTAGCACACTTTTTCGATTCTCCAATATTTTCTACATAAATAACATTCTCTTCATTCGTAACGGTAAAGTCATTATTTTTCGAGATATTTAAAGTTAAACATAAAGCTGAACAGTTATTTTGATTTTAATGTGTATTAATTATGTGGGTGTTTTTGTCATAAGATTGCATTTATTACGCAAATGAAACTTTAATCCGTATTAACAAAAAATCTCTGGTATACTCACAAGAAATAAATAATCGTCAAGAACTATGGCAGCAACAGTAAATTCTGCTAATTTTATTGCCAATCGGCTAAACATATTTTTTAAATTTAGAAGATCGTTTAGGAAAAGAATTGATAAGCTTATTGAGGAAAACGGGGGTCACATTGAACATTTGTTATAAAAGGTTTTTGATATTTTCGTGTAATTAAAATTGTTCTTTTATTTAGATTATAACAAAATGGTTCTTTTCAGAACCACAATTTGTTTTTATGTTGAATGCATCTGTATTCGCTTCAATAAATTTCATTAAATAACGTTATGTTTTTTTGTTAATACGGATTAAAGTTTCATTTGCGTAATAAATGCAATCTTGTGACAAAAGACACCGACATAATTAATACACATTAAAATCAAAATAACTGTTCAGCTTTATGTTTAACATTAAATATCTCGAAAAATAATGACTTTATTGTTACGAAGGCAGAGTATGTTATTTAGATAAAAGGTATTGAAGAATCGAAAAATTGTGCTAAAATGGCAATTCCGCCAGTGGCGTAGATTTTGGGAAGGGTCAACCAATCACTTGCCCCTCTCGTACGCCTCTGGTAGTAACCAGAAACGTTTATTTAACATAATTTAGCATGGTTTACAGTATCTACACTTCCTGCCAAATATGATACGGATACGTCAAATAGTTTTAAAGTAATGGAGAAAAATCGTTTTAAAATTTTTAAATAAAACGCCCTATATCTCAGTAAGGAGCCACATTTTATCTAAGTGATTTGGGTTAAATATTAATATTTTGAGCCCAGGATTCTACAGTTAAAATATTTCCAATTATTAATGAAACACCCTGTATATATATACCGTGTGTCCACAGGAGGACGCACCATAGGGATAACCAAATAGAATAGAAAGATCGGCTAATGCTGTGATCGCCGCGCCGGCACGCTAAAACGTTGTTTTCTGGCTTCTGGCTCGCCACTGTATGAAACAATATTGTTATAATGGTACAAGAAAAGGGACGGTGGTCACAGCACTGGTTGATATTTATATTCTATTGGCATTATCTTATCCCTATGGTGCGTACTCCTGTGGACACACGGTATATATATATATATATATTAATATTACGAAGGTTTTCGCGGCTGATATGTATTAAAGGTAAACATTTCAGGGTGTCATACCGCTTAATAAATTTGAAGATTTCTTCAACTGGTTGAAGAACATCTTGAATGGCGTTTGGGGTTGGACGACGTTTCGACGAAATCACCGCTTAGGCCTATCGTTAGTTCCATAGGATCACCTGTCCAACGACTTGCAGCGTTCGTAGCTAAACATCTGCAGCCGCATGTGGCAGATGCGGCTTCATACGTTATGAATTCTACCCACTTCATCGAGATGCTGCAAAAGGAGAAAATTACACCGACCGATATCCTCGTGAGCTTTGACGTCGTCTCTTTGTTTACTAAAGTGCCAGTTGCCGAAGCTCTAAAAGTCATTAAACAGAAGTATGATCCACCTCAACACATCATCAAACTTGCCGATCATTGTCTCCAGAATACATATTTCATCTATAATGGTCAACGCTACAAGCAAGTAGAAGGAGCGCCGATGGGTTCACCTTTGTCTCCCGTCATTGCGAATCTCTTCATGGAGGACTTCGAATCGAAAGCACTGGACAGCACCATTTACAAACCGAAACTTTGGCTTCGGTATGTCGATGATGTCTTTGCCATATGGGGTCATGGTAAGAATCGACTTGCTGATTTCCTTACCCATCTCAATAGCATCCATAATAAGATCCAGTTTACGATGGAATTGGAGAAGAACAACCACCTTCCATTCCTAGACGTTCTCATCACCAAGAAGAATGTAAAATTGGGGCACACGGTTTATAGGAAGACCACGCACACCAATCGCTACCTAAATGCTAATTCACACCACCACCCTGCTCAACTACAATCAGTCCTGACAACACTGGTTTGTAGATCAAGAAGGATAGCCGACAAGGAGAATACAAGACAAGAATTAGCAACCCTTGCTCGAGTATTCGAACAAAATGGTTATGGCAGAGCAGCGATTAGGAAAGCGTTCCGACCACCGAAGACCAAAACGCAAGACGCAGAAGAGGAGAGACCTTGTGGCACGGCGTACCTGCCTTACATCCGAGGCACGACAGAGAAAATCGGAAGAATCCTTAGAAAATGTAACATCAGGACAACCTTTACCACGGATAGAAAAATCCAGTCCATACTGAGGAATCCTAAAGAGTACATCCCTTTGGAAAACCAAGGAGTCTACGAGATACCGTGTCGGGATTGCGATAGCAGCTACATAGGCCACACCAACCGGAGAATAAAGGCACGCAAGGAGGAACATCAGAATTATGTTAAGAAGATGGAACACACTTCATCGCTAGTGCATCATATATGGGATACTTCGCACAAGATTGATTTCGACAACACCAAGAGCATTGCCAGCGTCGAACACAAAGACGCATGCATCATACGAGAAGCCATCGAAATCGTGAAACGTCCGAATTGTATGAACACCCGCGACGACACAAGCCGATTACCTGCATCGTGGTTACCAACGTTACTACAAGCAACGGCCGGCCATTCTCTGCGAACACCAGCCATCCGTCCTAGCAGTACAGCTCCCTCGATGCTAGTTGCCACAGTAATTGATAAACAACCTATTCAGTCAGCTGTGCATCAAGTTGACAGTCCGTCGTGTTGCCGCATAACTAGAAGCCAAACCCGGACTACAAGGACTTGAAAATGACGAATGTGATTTCGTCGAAACGTCGTCCAACCCCAAACGCCATTCAAGATGTTCTTCAACCAGTTGAAGAAATCTTCAAATTTATTAAGCGGTATGACACCCTGAAATGTTTACCTTTAATATATATATATATATACAGTGTGTCCAAGATAAGGAGGGCCAGTATGGGGATCTCGGTAATGGTAAGAGATACAAATTTGGTTAAATGAGAAGAAAGTTGCGCAATTAAAGGACTAAAAAAATGACGTCTAGAAATCCTTGATATGATTTTTCGTTTTTGAATTATCTCAAAAAAACCGAATTTTTGGATTTTCTTTTTTATTTTTTTCTGGCGTTAATATTAAAGTTAGAGCGAAACTGATTATACTTCTTTATAGCAACTTTTAGTGGACTTAATGCTTACGTTATCAATTTTTTTATCCGACGTTTCGTCTTTGAGAAACCATCATCAACTTCATTTTTTTAAATACGGCCCTGGTTTTTTGATGCCAAATTTGCAAAGCCCTTGTTACTCTGAATTCAACAATGTGCCACATATTATGGTTTAATTACGTTTCGAGCTTTTTTCTGATCATCATCAGAAATTTTTTTAGATACGGACCTGCATTTCTCATAATTTTGTAAAAATAAGTTCATACAGTAAGTTAGGCCTTTTTACATGCCGTTAAAATATTAAAATGCACATCATAATGTCATAATTCTGATACATTAATTTAATAAGCAACCAATAACTATTAACAATAAACAACAAATAAATGAACAAAAGATAGGCAGAAATAATGAGAAAACGAGCATCGAAACAATGTAATAGGTATTTAACGTTTTGAATTAGAAGAAGAACTTAGAAGATTGGTTCTTGAAGCCTTTCAAAGTATAACGCCAGTATTGCTGAATAATGTTTTAGATTCTACAGTTAAATGTTATTTATGCATAGAGAATGATGGCAACCTTTTTAAATACCTTCTGTAAATTTAATACCTATTAAATGGTTTCGGTGTTCGTTTTGTTATTCTTTCTTTCTATCTTTTGTTCATTTATTTGTTGTTTATTGTTAATAGTTATTGGTTGGTTATTAAATTAATGTATCAGAATTATGACATTATGATGTGCATTTTAATATTTTAACGGCATGTAAAAAGGTCTAACTTACTGTATGAACTTATTTTTACAAAATTATGAGAAATGCAGGTCCGTATCTAAAAAAAATTCTGATGATGATCAGAAAAAAGCTCAAAACGTAATTAAACCATAATATCTGGCACATTGTTGAATTCAGAGTAACAAGGGCTTTGCAAATTTGGCATCAAAAAACCAGGACCGTATTTAAAAAAATGAAGTTGATGATGGTTTCTCGAAGACGAAACGTCGGATAAAAAAATTGATAACGTAATCATTAAGTCCACTAAAAGTTGCTATAAAGAAGTTTAATCAGTTTCGCTCTAACTTTAATATTAACGCCAGAAAAAAATAAAAAAGAAAATCCAAAAATTCGGTTTTTTTGAGATAATTCAAAAACGAAAAATCATATCAAGGATTTCTAGACGTCATTTTTTTAGTCCTTTAATTGCGCAACTTTCTTCCCATTTAACCAAATTTGTATCTCTTACCATTACCGAGATCCCCATACTGGCCCTCCTTATCTTGGACACACTGTATATATATATATATAACAAAATTACTACTGAAATCAATCAACGATATGAAAAATCAAAAAAGAAGACACTCGCTGTGGAAGCACAATAATATTATGATATTGTGTACAAATGTGGATGGAATGGAATTCTAAAGAAAACCGCAAAATTGATACCTCAACCTCGTCTAGTGTGGATCTTCTTGACCATGGTGTTAATAGTTACCGATGTATCGGTGATCGAATAAATTTCACCTCTAGTGTGCTGTGATTCGTGGTCTACATTTGGCAGCACCGAAATGGATTGTCAGTCTATGTCAAATTCGAGATTTTCAGGTTAAGTTTTGCTTCACTTTGTGTCAAATAACAAACAAAACCTAACCTACTAACCTCGAATTTGACAGACTGACAATACATTTCAGTGCTGCCAAACGTAGACCACGAATCACAGCACACTAGAGGTGAAATTTATTCGATACCGGATAATATTCAAGGTAAAAAGTGGTGATGGTGTCTTAAGGTGCTTCCAAAAATCTACATTTACTAAGAAAAGATCTCCATGTTCAATTTCCGCGAGCATCCCTAAGAGATGAAATCACTTTCCAAAAAAATGAACAAACAACTTAAATGCCCCGTTAGTGCTATTCACAAGCTAGATGGATCTGTATCAAATGTAACGTCACACTATTTCTTGAACAAGATTATTTTGTAAAATATCATTCCTAATTTGTCATTTTTCTTTTGTAACGTTAGAATAAAGAGATGAATTTGCAGTGTAAATTTCTATTCCTGTGATCCCATAAGTGCCCATTGTTCCCATATGATTACATAGGTTACCTTGTTAAGAAAAAAAATCATTATAAAAGTGCTACAATAAGCATTCTTATCTCTTATTAAACTACTACTATAATAATATGCTATTGCACGTCTGCTTCTCAATTGTTTAGGTGAAATTAATGTTTAATTTATTTTTCAAAATAGTTTATCTCTGTTAATATTATAAGGAATGACCTTAATGTTTCCCCTAAAAACAAATGTACGAGAGTTGCGCTGAAAATTGTTAGTTATTAAAAGACCGTTGCATTTTTTAACAAAAAATAAAAAATCTTCATTGTTTTTCAAAATATTCTCCATTCAGACTAATACACTTGTGCATTCTTTAAAACCACTTTTTAAAAAATTCGGAAAATTGATTTTCTGAAAGGTCCTCAAAAATTCTTTGATATTCTGTAACTTCTGCATCTTGCGCTGGAAAATCTTTAACTTCGCATCATTTTTTTAACAGTTGGAAACAAAAAAAAAGTCGCATGGCGCCAGATCTGGGCTATACGGAGGATGAGTTACCAATTGAACTCCCGAATCTTTAAAAAAATCCAATGTTCTGGCAACAGTGTGGGAGGATGCGTTGTCATGATGGACTAAGATGTTACTCAAACCGGTCCTTTGGCGACCTGTCTGTAATTTTCCAAACATCTGTGGAAAATCCACTTCGCAGTACCATTCAGAATTAACAGTTCTGCGATCTCCAAGTGGAATAACAGCAACAGGACCACTTCGGCGGAAAAAAAACAGCAATCATTTTCTAATTGACGCTGCTGCCACGAATTACTTTTGTGGGCAAATCTTCATCTTCGAATACCCAAACACTAGACTGCTGTTTAGTTTTAGGGCCGTAACTGTATCCCCAAGATTCGTTACAATGACCTGTTACAATGTATGCCACTTGCTTGGAACTTCTCCGTCAAATTTTTGCAACATAAATTTACACCAGTCTACTCAATCCTGTTTTTGACTTTCTGAGAGCAAATGCGGTATCCAACGGCTTGCTAGCTTTCTTATCCCAAAATGTTTATGAAAAATGGTAATCACCGCCGAGGATCCAATCTGCACTTCCTCCTGAATCTCCCTATAAGTATTATTTCGATTGGACTGAATCAAGCTTGCCACACGATCAACATTTTCTGAACAGGCAGCTTCTACAGGTCTTCCAGGTCTTGGTTCGTCTTCTAACAGCTCTCGCCCTCGTCGAAATTCACTGAACCAATTACTAACAGCGGATAATGAAGCCAAAAGCTGCTATCAAATTTTCATAGCTTTGATGGTATCCGAACTGTCTTTTATAGTCATAGAAAATCATAGCTCTAAAGGCAATTCGCAGAATGCTCACTTTAACTGAATAAAAATGCACAACTACTTAACTTACAAAATTAACTACGTTTCACAAGGAAATCGTAACGTTTGACAATTGTGGGTAACGAATGTCAACTAATACGACATTCAATTGTTGCAATTGTTTCTAGCCAATTAAGCTTCCATGGCCTGCTACTCACTATTAACAGAGTATCCCTCGTAAATATCATACACTTTCTAAATAACTGAAGAGGAACTTTCTATGGATGAGTGTGATGAAATCTTCCACTCATGTAGTTTATTAGTGACGATTTCTCAGAAGCCGAAGGTAACTGAAATGGGCGAATTGATTGCACTTTACGAATCTGCCGGAAACGGCGTTTTCCGAAGAACGATTTATCTAAAATCTTAGGCACTTTTTGTTTCTGGCACGGACAAGCAATTTGTCTTGGAATGTACAGCAGTGTAGCAGTATCGCAATAACAACGGGCAGTAGCTGCACTAATGGCTTGGAAATTGAGTTACACTCGATTATTGACATAGAAAGAGGCCGTGATTGGCCTCTGCCTCTCATTAGCTCCAGGCAGCGCTAATTGATATGGCACTTGCTGCCTGATGGATCGAAGTGTTATCGTCGTTAACAGGGACTTCTCTCATCTCGCCGTTTGAGTGCAATTCTTCCGATGTTTACTGTTCGTTCTCGGGCCGAGCACGAGCCTAACGAGCGTTTCGGTTTCGGACTTTTCGACTAATTAGATTCGTCTGTGCAAATTTAGCAAACCCCAGCACTTCGTCGAATTGTTTTATTGCATTACCCAGATCGAATTTGCCGAGATCAATCCTGCATTAGAACGATAATAGGGCGAAAGTAGGTGCCTCCGCCGTTACAATACGGTAATTAAATCGCGAGGCTAATGCTGCTTAAGTACAAGGATCAAAGGCGGAAGATCAGACGCGGGATCGCGGAAAAAATTGATAAATCGAGCTCGCGCCGCAGGCAGCGCTCCTAGAAATTTTGGTTTTGCGGCAACTTGCCAACGGCGGCGGGATTTAGGGTCTCTGGAGACTTCAATCCCTTTAGTAGCTCAAAGAACAGATTGAATTTTAATTCCTCCCGATCGTTTAAGAGCCGCTGTAACTCTTATGTTTCCACGTCGTTCCTTCTTACTTTTACTTAAGTTCATGACCAGTTTTGAATCATGCGTCTTCCTGCAATGTAACATTTCAAAAGAAGAAACCTATGGAAATATTCGATTAAAAAATTAATATTCAATCGCTTATCTTTAAAAGTATGGCACAATTTAATTACCTCTTAAAATAATTTGTTTTGGGGCAAAGCACGATGAGATATAGCAATCTAAATTAGTGCAGATATTTTCTTGTTACAGTTGTTTATACATATGTAGTGATTTTATTACTATTTTTACTTCCCTCGTCTAAAAGACGAAGGAAGTATTTTAAACGCGAAAAACACACCTTCCGAAATATCTTCATACGTATCTTCACTTTTCAGGGTCCCTAGATGACGAAAAACATGTTTTCTCAACTTCGTCTAACTGGCTGTTGGCGGTATAACTCAAAAACTATTTGTTGGAGGTAGAAAATATTTGGATACACATTATATATCTACCTGGCATGAAACCGAGACAATTTTAGACAAATATATGCATGGTGAGCACCTTAAAAAATAAAATTTTGTTTATTTTTGCTTTAACTTAGAAATAGATACAAGTAGTAATTTGTACATAGCGCAAGCTTTATTCTTGCCAAAAATGGAACCCAACAGATACGGTATAAACGTTGTATGATACAAAGAAGAGCAACGAATAAGTTCGTTATGTTAAATACAGCTGCATCGAAGGAATTCGAAGCGTCCTGGTAGCTCACGAAGTAGATGCCGGCATTATCGTTGGAATTGCATACGCAGCCGCCCGCTCTTCAAATTTGACCACCGGTAAAGTTTTTTATTTGAAAATTGATGTAATTTATTAGAAACGTGAAGATATTTTTACCCCTAGCTTAATTTGGTTTTAAAAATTATTTAGTGTCACAACGTCCACTTACGAGGGACGTTCTGAGTAAAGTTATTTATTTCTAATTGAAACATGACCATATAGCGTTTACAAAATCCTTAAAATAGTTTATCTTCGTTGGCGGTGTTATAGACTATTAACCAAATTAATTTTAGTATCGTTAAGAGCTTCATTACCGCACTGAGTGCGGTAATGGATATTCTGGCACTATTTTTATATAAAAAATACATTCAACCAGAATTTATTGATGAAGATAAAATATTGAACAATACACGTTTGCTTATGGCACTTAACGAGAGACCCGCCGCCTCGTTTTGGCAATCAAACTCGTTTCGTTACGATGCCCATAACCAAAGTTGTATCGTTATTATCTATTATGAGTCTCAGTAAACCGTTTTAAAACAGTAGAAACATGTTAGTCGCACTTAATTGTCAGGACGCGTGTGAAATCGTTGTGATTTACTTTAAGTATAATAGTAAATAATAACGAAGAAACTTATGTTATTGGAGATCATTGAGCTACCAATGAAAACTCAAGAAGGGAGACAAAACCCAGGAAGACCACTGAAGAGAACGAAATAGCTGAGTATCAATGTCTCAAGACCACTAAACCGAAAATAATAGGTCAAAAGGACCTAACTTATGAATAAGATGAGCAAGAAGAAGAAATGGATTATATAACGAAACGAATCCACGTCATCCATCTCGTAATATCTACTGTTAATAGGAGAGAAGAAGTTTGAGAAACAAACTTTGTCAAATATTTTTTTTTTGTCTCAAGAATAATACAAATCCTGCATTGAAAAAGCCAGTACTGTTTCCTGGTGAGGCTCTTTTTTGTCTATATGAAAGTGTAAACAACAGAAATTGTCATTAGTACCGAAAATCAGTTTCAGATGGAAAGCACACATTCTCAACATCCTGAAATAGTTAGTGTGTGGGTGGCAATTGTTGGTGAATTAATTGAAACACTCTTCATTTTTGAAAGATACATTAAATTGTTCAAGATATTTAGGAACACAGGCAAAGTGTATTACTTCCTTTTACTATAAAGTATTGGTCCACCCCAAAAATTCGAATTGCGTTATCAAAAATTTTTCACGTTTTAGAGTTCCCTGAACCCAAAAAACATGTTTTTGTTTATTGGTCTGTCTGTCTGTGAACAGAATATCCCAAAAACAAAAAGAGGTATAGCGTTGAAACTTTATATTGTTATTATATACACAGGGGGGTTTAAGGACTTTGTTTCCATTATTAGAAATTACAAATTGTGAAAAATGTAACGAAAATAATTTGGAGATTAAAATATTAAAAATAAACCTTATTTTATTAATTAAACTGTTTGGATAATAAAAGGGTAATCATAAAATCTGCGTGGTGAAGTATATAAGAAAATTTAAACCTGTAAGATGAATAAAAGATATAAAACTAAGGATGAGTACAAGTATGTGGTTAAATGGTTACAAATGTGAATTAACTGGAGAAGAATATATAGTCAAGTTTATTGGAAAATTACATTTAACATCAGACATTAATTGAATTGGATTACGTCAAGCTGTTCAATAATAAGGGAGAGTTCCAAAGGAGGACCATCAGTTAAGAAGGCACGTTCCAGGAAGTTGGCAAAGGCAGTAAAGGAAGTAGGTGTCTGCAGATTTGGTCTGTTGGCTGAATGCTGTGGGAAGGTTTGAGTTGCTGATTTTGGACAGTTGGAGACGTCTCGTCTGTAAAAGGAGCCTTTTCATTGCGGGAAGGTGCGTGAGAGGTTGAATCAGTAGGCAGAGAGGAACAGGTTGGTTTACATACTGAACGTTGTGGAGACCAATTGAAAGGTAATTACTAGAAAAAGGCAATACAAGACTATAAAAGTGAATTAGTTATCAAAGCATTACTTACTTTTAATATTGTTGTGTACTAGTGAAACAAACTGGTATTTGTCATTTAAATTATCAAATCTGTTTTGTCATTTGGTTGACATAAGTTATTTTGACTTATGGGAATGATATTAAATAAATTAGAACATCAATTTTCAGAACTAAGCAACCTAGATAGAAGCTATGTCGAATTATAATTATTGATATTCAAAAAATAAATAGAGCAATTTAAATTTGACAACAATAAAAATATAATTCAAAGACATATTAATATAACTATACCTGAAGGTACATAGCAATATCTAAGTTTTGTGTTCTATCTAGATGCGACAGCAGCCTTTTGAAGTATGTTGTTTACTCTTGTGATTTTTTAGTTTCCTCGATTTTTTCAAAAACGGTTCTAACAAATTTTCTCAAACTTTAAGATAGGTGATTTTCCAGTTGAATACCTCTAAAATGGGTTTCTTTTGTTTTTTTTCTATTTTTTTTATTAACTCCTATTTTAAATAGAACACCCGGTATATTATTACACTTTTTAATTCAGCTTAAAATTTTAGAGAAAATTTCTCTTGAACTAACGCTCTATTTTTTACCGTTTGTGTGGAATTTGTAGTTTTTGAAAAATTTTGACAAATGCTTAAAAATTAAAATTCAAATTTTTGGCTAATTATAAGATCACTTTAAACGGAAGTTGTGTGTGTGTATTACACCAGATTTTTTTTCTGTTGTTACAATTTTGCATTGTAGAAATAGAAAAAGAAGATTAGCAGCTATAAAACAAGTGAAACCAGCTGTATCGAAAATAATATCGGTGTCTCTGGATGACATTAATAATCCAGATTGGATACAACACAAAACAGGAGACATTTTCAAATGAAAATCTCTGTTGCATAGAAAACATGATTGAAAAACTAACTAACAGAAAGAGAATATTTAATTCTAAGTCTAAATATTCATGCTGATACCACATTTTAAGTGAAATTTAACTATTAATAAGCTTAATAATTACTAATCTAATAAACAAATGCATTGACCAAAGAGAATCCCCGTTCAACGGAAAACTTCCTACTTAATATCCATCTATAAAAAAAGTGACAGAAAAGGCCCCAACAATTATAGAGGTCTCAGTGTTAATAATACAATGTCAAGACTATTGGTATTAAATAACATTCTGCAAGAAGAAGTTAAGAATAAAATAAGTGAAGATCAAAGTGGGTTCACTCCCGGAATATACTGTGTGGATAACATATTCATAATCCAGCAGTTTACCGAAAAACGTATACCAGTCGGATAGAAAACCCACTTAGCCTTTATTGATTTAGAAAAGGCCTGTGACTCCATAATCGGCATAACCTATGGGAGGCTCTAAAATAAGTTGCGATAAATCAACAATTGATTTCAGTAATACAAGAATTCTAGAAAGACAACGTGACAATTATAAAAATAGAATATACTGTACCCCCACCCCAGAAGAGAGAATAGTTGGACACTCAGCATCGCTCCGTTTCGCTAGTACAATGAAATGTTATGAACCAGTTATTTGTCATAAAAATTGTCAATAAGCACTTCACACCGCTTTACAGTTCACTGTTATGAATCAGTCTATAAAAACTATTGATACGCGCCTTTCGGTGCTTTCCAAGAATAATTCGGCACCTTATCTTCGCGTTTATTATCAAATTGAAATTTTAACAAAAATTCAAAAAATCAATTCATGAAATTCACTTAAATACTAAAAACTAGAAAATCTAATCAATTCAACTTTGCATATGTTGAGTGCGATTCTTAAGAAACCGATATGACAAAAAGACTGTTGAACAAGTTTATCTATTTTTTTTAAATTTTTGTAATTATCATCATTATCAGTGGATTTGCCCTATATAACGGGTGACCATAAATGATTATGATTTTTTTTCTTAGGTTGGAATTGTTAATGTTGGTTACCCTGCTGTCAATTTTAAGTCTATGTCAAATTCGAAGTTAGCAGTTTTGTGTCAGTTTGTGTCAAGTTTGAGTAATTGACGGCACTAACATTAAGCAAGTAGAACAATTTAATTATTTTGGTGTGATTTTGACAAAGGAAGTCCTAGGTACAAATGAAATTAAACAAAGAATAGAGAAAGGACGAAGAGTAGTAAGATCCCTGAATGCATTATGGTGGGATAAGCATATATTACACTGCACCTTTACAACGTGTTGTCTATATTTACTTTTAAAAAGTTTTAAAAAAAATTATTATTAATTTTTAACACATTGGGCAGTCATAAATTTGATAAGGTTCTCGTTGCAATACCTTCAATATACTTTGAACATTCAATTCAAGCTATTTTTAAAACTGTTTTTAAATTAAAAATTGGCCTACTAAATTAGAATGCCAATAATTCTTATTAGATATTAGCTCCTGAAAATCAGGGGTGGATTCCTTTATCTAGTTAACTAATTTTTGAAAAATTGATGTTCTTATATTCCCAATATCATTCCCATACGTCACAATTACTTATGTCAACCAAATGTCAAAACAGATTTGAAATTCGAATGACAAATACCCGACTGTTACAATGGTACACAACAATATTTAAGCAGTAAGTAATTCATTCATAAATAGTTTATCTTTTTATTGTCTTTATTTTCTGTTATAGTTATGACTTTAATAAGAAATTACCCACCTCTCATTTGGTCTGTACTAACTCTCCAGATGCCAAACAAACCGCTCCTCTCTGATGACTAATCGATTCTCTCCAGTACCTTCCCGCTATGAATGGTCCACGGACAGACAAGGCGTCCTAACCGTCACACATCAGCTACTCAACCCTTTTCTACAGCACGCAGCCAACAGACCAAACTTGCAGACAGCTACCTGCACTACTGCATTTACCAACCTCCAGGAATGTGCCTCTTTTACCCTGGTGATCCTCCTCTGGACTGTGCTTTAGCACCAACCGTTTGACGTAATCCAATTTAATTGATGTATTCTGTCAAATTAACTTTTCCAATAAACTTGACCCATTATTATTCTCCAATGATTCACATTTGTAGAGTACTTCTGCTATCCATTAGTTTTTACCACATATTTGCAAGCTTCATTAATTTATGTGTGTACTTATTCTTGTTTATATTAAATTTCCATATTACTTCACCTCGTAGATATAAATTACTACCATTTTTATTACCCAATACATTTTTTCAATAAAAAAGGGTTATTTTCAATATTTATAATTGCACCAAATTATTTTGCTACATTTTTCTAAGTTTGTTATTTTCAATAATTAAAAGATTTTCTTAACTATATCAAATCCCTTAATATGCCCTCTAGTTTTTAATATCTGTGATATAAACCTACTAAATTTCTATTTTATTTCAATTAAGTATTTGTCATTCGTTTCAAACTGCAATTTTTATAATGTTATCTTACTATCGAATCCATCTGTTTTCAAATAGCTATTTCCTATTCAATTATAAATTCTCTTTCACTTTGTAATAACATCGTAACCATTTACCTTCCTACCTTATATCTGAATAAATCTAAATTATTTTTAACCATTGTAATACCTTAATATTTTCTAAATTTGCTTCTAACACACACATGGTTGTATATCATTACAATATCTAGAAATGTGAAGAAACAGATAGGAAAAACTATGGTGGAGTCAGTGATGACATGCGAAAGTGAAACATAGCCACTTAATGCAGAAAACGACAGAAGGCTCACTGCAATGGAGATGGACTACTTGAGAAGAAGTCATTACTTTTAATACCAAAATCTGTAATTGAAGTTGGCGTTTTACTTACTGACACAAAAAGTGTATGTTGCTATGTAACACTTTTAGTTCCTAGTATTAAAAGTACTTTTTTCGAAAACTGATAATAGTAATTTACGATACAAGTGCGTAAAGCTACTCTTTAGGCACGAGTGGGGAGAGTTAAAACGCGAGTGAGCGAGCGTTTTAAGCCCCGCGAGTGACTAAAGATGCTTTACGCATGTGTATCGTACAATATTTTATCTACGATAGAATCTAGAAAACACAGTAAATATAAAAAAAATTAACTGTAAATTAGGATTACCAGCAACCGGTCGTAATTTTGCGTGTTTTAAAAATTTTAAAACACGTTGCTACTCACAACGTGCCTAATGAAATATTTTAAACACGTGACTACTAACGACGTAAACTAATGAAAACATGTTATTAAACAGTCGTTTTACACACTTAAAACTACCAACTAAAAGGCAATTTTATGCACTGTCGTAGATAAAAATGTTGATATTTACATGACCTAAATCGGTTGTCAAAGTGACTGTTTTTTGTTCACTGGATGTAGAAGTCTTTTACAATCTAGAACAAAAAAAACTTTTACGTTCAGCAATTTTTGGTTAAAAAAGAGGTCACAATGTAGACAAAATGTTCTTTAAGTTTCTGCTAATGTGGAGCTGTGCAGTTTTAGAAAAAACGTTTGATACTCGATTGCGAAACTCTTCTGCATTCTCGAATGCAAAAGTAGTATTTCGCAATTTAGAATCAAAAATAAATATTTTGGTACACGCTCCGCAAAATGACACTTTAACGGCTCGTTTGAGTCCGCAAAATGCTATTTTAGCGGACTAACGGAATAGTGCCTTAATGGATTTTAGTAGACTGAGTAGAGTACTTTAATGGGTTTAGCGGTGTGAAAAGTAACTTAGCAACACATTAGGAAAGTTTTTTTTTAATTGAAAATAATTTACATTTTTCTGACTTATAGCAAACAATTTGCAGAGCTGATACCAAAAAATCTTGTATGCATCACGTACGCAAATAGTTTTAGGAGACTCCTCTTATTAAAAAACGGTTCGTCCCCTAAACCTCCATTTTCCGTACTTAATACATAATATACAGTGTGTCTAAAAAAGAACTACATCTAGTGTGCTTTGAATTTCCCATACAAACGTAAAATGTGCCGCTCTCGCGCGCTACTGTTAGCATAACCTCAACAACAGTCTTTGTTCACAAAATTTACTTGTAATTTTGGTTTACTTTTAAATTAAGATATGTGCGCATTTTAACGCATTATTCAACAGCATGAATATCGTAAGAAGTAAGACAACCCTTATAAAAAATGATTAATCCTCATTGTTTTCCAGAAAATAAAAAAAATATTTCTCAAATACAGAACTTAAAAGTAATGGAAGGAATACAACTTAATAAACTAAAGGTAGTCCTTAGAAAAGGGTTAATTATTGACTACAACAAGTGCTCGAAGTGTCCACCATTTTGCTGAATACACAATGCTACTCGACGTTTCATGTTGTCAAAAATGTGGTGCAACATTGCAGGTGGTATATCGTTGCATTTAATTCTAATGCACTCCATCAGCTCTTCCAAGTTATTAATCCTTTCTTTGTAGACCTCATTTTTAAGATGTCCAAAGATGCAGTAATCTAATGGAGTAAGGTCAGGTGAATTTGCTGCCCAAACCTCTCGACTAACTACTCGATTGGGAAAAAACTGCTGGAGAAATTCTAAATTTTTCCTTGTCGTATGCGCAGTGGCCCCGTCCTGCTGAAAGTAACCACCATTAAATTCATCGGGGTGCAGTTGATCCAAAAAGGGCACTAATAGCTGTTGTCGATAATGTTGACCATTTATGGTGTTATGAAAAAATATTGGTCCTATGATCCTACGACGTGACACAGCTAACCATATTCCAACTTTAACAGGATGTAAAGGAGCTTCAACATAGTTATGTGGATTATCGACTGACCACATTCTATAGTTCTGTTTATTTACAAATCCACTTAAATGGAACCACGCCTCGTCACTAAAAAAACTTAAATCAAGAACATCGTTGTTGTTTAAATTTTCTTGGAAAAAGTTGCAGTAATGTATTCGACTAGCATGGTCCCTTTGTCGAATTCCATGTACAACAGACACTTTATATGGATGCATGTGCAGTCGCTTCTTCAAAATGTTGTGAACAGTACTTCTAGGGACATCTGTCTGAGCTGAAATACGACGCACTGACATTTTTGGGGTTTCTACGACAAGAGCTTCTACATTTTCAATAATGTTTGGTTCAGTGGTTGGCCTTCCGGTAGACTTGCCTTTTTCTACACTTCCTGTCGCCCGAAATGTTTCAACAACGCAACGAATGTGGTGCAGCAAAACAGTTTCTTCGACAATTCTGTTAGAAAACTGCAGTCGAAACTGCTGCTTACAAGTAGCATAGGAATATGGCCATTCCTCATTTATTAACTGTCCTAATCGAAAATATGCATCAATAATAAAAATGTTTTCTTGCACTGTGTACATTTTGTATTGTATTAACAAATATTTTATAACTAAAACTATTTGAAGTGAATATTTACTTTTTTTTGACAATTAATAAATGACAGCTCTGGATAATGCAATACCAATAACAATCTAGTGGCACATAAAAATTTACATGTAAACAAATTTCACAGGTAACTAGATGTAATTCTTTTTTAGACACTCTGTACTATTACTTCCTAGGAACTAGAAGTAACTTCCATTTGGTCGGCTGTGGATGTACCTAGTTGTCACAACGATTTTTAAATGAGAAACGTCAAAAGTAATCAATCACCTCAAATTTTGAATATTTTGTACTTTTCTAGGTTGCGGAAAAAATAATATGTATTATTTGGATTAAAAGTAACACTTTTTGACTTGCAATTTTAGCGTTTTCTCGGCTACGCTGTGCTTCATTTTGGTAATACAAACATAAGTGCTCGTCAAACAAAGTGCTACTTTTAATCCTAATAAAACAATATACTAATCTTGGCATGAAATGTGTAAGTCAAAACACACCCCCCTTCTATCAAGATATCTAGGATTTATGCAGAGAGGACAAAAAAGCCCATTTGGAATACGAAAACAGTTAGGACAGTGGAGTCTCATGACGAGTATAACATAGTTCGAAACTAATTAAAAAATTAAGAGAATAAAACTAATTACTGGAAAGTATATATTAGTAAAGTGCAGAAGGGTTTTTACAGTCAGCTAAAGTCAATCTGAAAATCGATTAATAACCAGAAAATCAGAGAATATATCACAACTACAAATATAGACATGAACACACGGGTTAAATATTTTTAAAATCTATGCACTTCACATAGATCAAGCAAACTACATCGACTATGCTATACGGATAGCAGTGGAAAGTAATTGTAAAGAGTTAAAAAGATTATAAAAAATGTGCAGAAGTTGCAATTTACCAACCTTAGTTAATGCATTGAATATGAACTTGGCTAATTTTCAAGTCAAAATGATTACAATCTGAAAAAAATTACAATGAATAGAAATGTAGAAAAGTTTGAAATTTTTTTTACATCTTTATTATTATTGTTTATTGTACGCCACGCGAAAAGTTACTACGAAGTTCTACTGCATATCATATCATTAATAAATAATACGTACTACAATTTTGAACATTCTCGGCATCTTGTATGATGTAATATTAATCTGCAATTAGATAAAGATGTTGAATTCAATATTACATTCAAATTTGTTTATATAACTTTAGATGTATTGCTTATATGAGTCATTATTTATTATATTTGTTAGCTGTTTTGAAGGAGTTCTGAGAATTACAAGCCAACAAATACAACGCGGTAATGATAACCCCAAGAAATATTAAAATATTATTCACGTTTGAGAAAAATACAATTCGAAATTAGGCTATTTAATATTAGCTTAAAAATTTAAAATTTTACAAAGTGCCAAAATCAAACAAAATTGTACATTTTCCTTATTTAAAAATTGAGAAAATAAGGGGGAAAATCCCCTCTCACAACCGCACCCCGAATTCTCTTGAAAAATACAATCGACCAGCAGAAAGTCTCCAATGCAGCGAATTTCAGGCAAATATTGATTTTAAGGTTTTTCTGATAATTATAACGTTTTCCCCATTTGTAACCCCCAAACTCATGTGTCGCAAAATTCTTAAAAGCCCACAAATTCATCTACATACTGCGCAAAACAAAATTCGATTTTTGTTTCTTTCCCCCTGTTTATGTGAACATCCAATAAGCTACAAACGCAAGTCACCTTTACACCCCTGTAACTTCGCCCCCGTTCATCGCAGACCCCAAAAAGCAGCCAGTACGGCGAGCATTGGATCTTTCAAGAAGTATGCGATGTAACAGCACGGAACGCTTTCGTGTCCAAAAAATCGTTTTAACCTCCGTATTTTCGCCCCCTCGAATCTTACATTTTCATAACCTCTCCAGAAAGTTCTCCCTTGACGAGATCTTCAAAATTATACCAACAACATTCACCTGCAATACGTACTACTTGCAAAAATTCCCGAAAACTGAGCACTTTCCAAACGTCACACAAATCGATACTGGAGCCCCGTATTACCGTCACACTTCCAATTCGTTAAACATTTTCAATGTTAAAACTTGAAAATAATATAATACGACGAATTTCGCTTGCAAAACCGAATTGTTCCTTTTTTTCTGCTCATGAAAAAATGCCCTACAGTGGAAAACAACACCTACATTAAGTTATTTATTTTACAAAATTATAATGTCAACCCATGACATTTCTTTGTATCTGCGTCCAATACATAGTTTCGTTATAGTTTCTCCAATAAATAATAATTATTAGTTGTGAAAGCAAGTGAACTGCTTACTGAATCTTGATTAAGTTAATGACAATTCGAAATGTACTCATGTGCCAAAGCATAAAAATCATGAAACATTGCCTAGCAATTTTTAAGTTACAAAGTAGCACCACAGGTAGTATGTATTAATTTCTTACGCTTGATAATACCTAACTTCAAAATTTTACTGTTTTAGAACATTGCTAGTCATATGAACTGAAAAAAATCACGATTTTAAGTTCTAATTTTGGAATAATTGAGAAATTGGTAGACAACTGCTGAGCTTCAGGAGGCCACAGAAAATCATAATTGTAACTCTCATAGTTTCACAAATATCTTCCACCCCTTATCGTTGCCGGACCTTGTATATAGTTGTCCATCATCGTTTTAGTTATTCTGAATAGGAAATAGATTGTATAGTAACAGAACAACGAATTTTTCAGGGTGTTTAAAGACAAGGATTAGCCCGAATGAAATGGATAATGAATATCCAAAGAGGTCCTAATAATTTTAAAACATTCAATTGATCACTTTTAATTATAAATAGGAAAATGTGTATTCTGCATTTATCAACATCTCATTAAAACCTATTTATGTTATCCCAACTTTAAAAATAATGTTTGTTAACATTTTCAGCTGTTTCCTCTGTTTTATCGATACCTTCGTGTACGATAATATTAACAATAATCATTGTTTGAAAATAACCTAGTGGGCAAGTACTTTTTAAAATACTGTCAAGTACAATACTGCATAAATTGTATTTGCGTATTTATGAACTGTACACAAATATGTTCTAGAACCCAGAAAATAGAATTCTAAATATAGAGCTTTAAATGCGGAGATACACAAATAGCAGTGCATTTTTATCAAAATGAATAGCGGATTATATTTAAAACCAGGAAATGAGAACAGCACTGCTACATATTTGCAGTGGACTACTACTAAGTAACAAAATTAAAATGTACCTAAACATAATTTTTTAGTATCGTTTCTTTTGATTCGATGATTTTCTGCTACTCACAGCAGCCGCCTTAATACCTACATCTATTGTGCAAACACATTTTATGTAACTCTCATGCTTTGAGAAATATCTTTCACCCTCGCATCGTTACCGGACCTTGTATATGTATACGTAGTTATCGTCGTTTACATTATGGTAAAAAAAATAAGGGTCAATTATTTTTGTTTTTAAAATTCTACACCAGACGTTTACTGAGAAAACGTGACGGCTTCTCTCCAAAGCATATTGGGATTTTCTTGAGCCCAGTGGATTTCGTTATATCTGTTGAAAAGTCTGTTATTTGTAAACTTTGTTTTGTCTATAAATACAACTTTTCTTGTAGAGTAGGACTATTTTTAAATATTTTAAAGAAACTATGGTGAATAATTGTGTCTCTTAACGTTATTATTTGCTTCATATATGCAGGAAATTTTATGCATGTGTTATAGTGTAAATTACTTTCTCTTAAAAACCGTCGAGCTTATTCTTTTAACGTGTTGCATACAAATCAATTTCCCGAACTGTCGAATTTATAATAAACATAAATGCAAAAATGATTTCTTCAATTTCCATTTTAAATGTTTGTATCAGCTTTTAGGTTTCATGATGGAGCTATATATTTTTTAAAATAACTATTTAAATTAATTGTCCTTCATTGTTCGTTGTCAGCCTTGTTAACATTCACAGTGCAGAAACATCGGCTTCTTCCCGTTGAGGAGGTTTTAGACATTAAGAGCGCACGGTTGCTAAAAACCGTTAAAGTTGCTAAGGTTCGAACTCGAATATTCTGGCTTGAAACCAGACGGTCGTACCTCTCAGCCACCTCACTGCTATTAATCTGTTCTTAGAAATGAATATTTTTTGCTACATTTTAACGATTTATTATATTGTAATGATAATATTAATGACGTTGTTATAAATTGAAATAAATAAATAAGTGTCACACATATTACCATACAGTTTTGTTTCTAATATTGCCCCCATCAGGGCTAATTAAAAATTATAATTATTGTAATAAAAGTTGTTACAATGAAAATGGTATGTTGCCCTCTATATTCTACCCATTGGTAACTTATTTAAAATTATGCGCCGGCTAGCTATTTGAGACTCCAATATCGGCAGTAGTTGGATTTTAACCCTGTATAAATTTTACCATAGTAGAGCAAATGCCCACTTTCAACGAATGACAGTTAACCTCAAATATTGAAAATAAACAGAAATCACACAGAAATCCAGCGTAATTTGAACGCAAATCGTTCAACAATTAATAAATTCACCTCAGGTCAACAATAGCAATGCACTCAGGTTGTTTGGCTAATCTGTATTTGTTTTCTGTTACGTCATATAGTACGTCAACTGGCATCTGTTTCTTGCCTGTTCGCCAAATCCATTTCCGGTTTCTGCATAAAAAAAAAGACGGCAATTTCCTAATTTCCTCCTGCAATGTTTTCAGCCCCTGCTACCTATCTTTGGACTACAAACGTAGTCTACCCCAACTGTTATACTTTGCTCTGCACCTTCAGTAGCCCTCAGGTTTCTTGGATTGGGGTAGAAAGCTGGGCTCGTACCGAATCACGTTTGAAAGAGACGCCAACCTCGTTCCTGCTTTCTGGAACGGTTTTAGCTGCTGCTGCCTTCTTCTATACCGCAAACAAGGGCTCCTCTAGACGCTCCACGCTGAATTCTGCTTCCCGCAGTTCCAAAACTTGCCAAAACTTAGCTTCGAAGGGAAGCTTCAGGTTTCGTTTTCTCTGGGACTATACTTTGGAACTTAGAAATTAAGCACAACTGTTCTCTGAATGTCATTTTTTGGCAGTGGTCTATTATGATATGTTTTATCAGATTTTTTCCACTGTCTAGGGTGGAGGCACGAGGTTACGTAGAAAAACGTACAATATCAGTCGTCCTCAGGACTAACCAGGAACACCTGAAGAAGGAAGTAGATCAAAACTCTCGAAACGTTGTATGATATACACCCTACACAGTGGAAAAAGTCCAATAAAACATATCATAAGCATACCTGGACTCTGCATACTAGCGAATAAATAAAACTCGACAACTGGTAGAAATTATAAACTTTTATGTACTAAATCAATTCAAAACTAGGACCTAATATAACAAACACGCTTTTGGTTTGGCTTCCCTAATAAACAACAATTGACCATCTGGGTCTCCATAGCAACAAGTTAACAATTGTTTTAAGTACTAAGTTTTTTACAATCTTTTTTAACTACTAAAATTGATTTCTTAAATTTCATTCTGGAACACTTTAGCCGCACTTGGTTGCATTTTCTGATTTTTAGTTTAATTAACACTGATTATTAGCACTGTATTGTAGTTTTCTTTATTTCTCAAGTTGCATTTGAAATGCTCTTTGCATTCCTGTGCCTTCTTACACTGCTTTCTAACCCTTCAGTTGCGTTACTGATTGTTGGCATTATGATATAAACACAGAACGCTGCATAGAACGTCTGTAACTCTTCGAAACACCTCTGTACTTAAGCAAATTTATTATTGTGTCTTGATGTTGCACCATTAACCAGTCAGTCATCATAAATTAGCTACATTTGCTATACCGACTACAAATATTGAAAAATAATCTGAACGCAACCCTAGCGATACTGTTTTATTCAATTACTAGCCTCGGTTAATTAAATTACAGTTATTGCTAATCATGTCTTATGTAATTATCAATGTTTAATAATGACTTATTGTTGCAATAAATGGAATACCAATTCTAAGCCTATTTGAACCTTTCTTTAATCTTTGTACGATAGCAATGCTAACCATTACAATATATGTCAAAATCAGTTTTTGCAAAAAATCAGATATTTTGTTAGCCAACATAATATAGCAACATATCAAATTGTTCCCAAAAGAAACTACTGTGGTGGTTTACATTTTTTTTTTAATAGTGTATTATACCAGATCAGCATTATACGTTGCTACACATGGTAGGTATGGCAATATTATAAACTAACTAAGGAAATTACATTAAGATGTTAGTACTCTAAGCACAAAAATAGTTATCATTGACAAAAAAAAATGTTTCAAGGTTAGTGGTTTTGTAGAGTAGAACTTGTTTGTTTATTAACACTGCAGTTTATTCGTTATCCGATGTATTTTTATTGTTAACAATTAAGTCGACCGGCCCCCGCCTTTTAAGTCTTCGAATAGGTGGAGGAGTAGCAAGGTGATGTATTACCGCACTAGGACACTTGTGCACAGAGTTAAAGAAGTTCGAGGCTGTTAAATGTATTAGGTCTTTAACACTTAATATGTCGAGTCCTTTATGGAGCTGATTATTTCGCACAAACCAGTCAGCGTTACAGATAATCCTAAGTATCTTGTTCTGCATAGTTTAAAAACTTTCTTGATGTGTGTTTTAGCTGCCGTTCCCCAGATGACTGCACCATAAATGATAATGGGACGAATGAGGCTTTTGTACAGGGTCCGGCAATGAAACGGGAAGATTTCGTAAATAATTTTATTGTCGAAAAATTATTTTTTTTATAATTATTAATACATTAATGGGAAGTAAAAGAGTTGCCATTTGATTTACAATGTTAAAAAAAAATTTTTTTTGAATACTACATTTGCCAAATGTCCTCCGTTGACATTAAATTTCTGCATTCTTGGAGTCGAGCCTGAAAGTTTTGCATCACTCTTCGTAGCATATCAACAGGTATTGCTGCAATCTAGTCACGAATTCGTTGTTTGAGGGCCGGAATTGTCCTGGGTGGATCAGTTCCAAACACTTTTGTTTTTAGGTAACCCCACGAAGAGTGATGAAAAACTTTCAGGCTCGACTCCAAGAATGCATAAATGTCAACGAACAACGGAGGACATTTGGCAGATGTAGTATTCAAAAAATATTTTTTTTTAACATTGTAAATCAAATGGCAACTCTTTTACTTCCCATTAATGTATTAATAATTATAAAAAAAATAATTTTTCAACAATAAAATTATTTACGAAATCTTCCCGTTTCATTGCCGGACCCTTTATAACATTGTTGCACATTTGATTTTTAATGCAGATTTTCTATTTAATAGTGGGTAGAGGAGATTGAGTCTAGTGTAGCATTCGTTTAGTTTCTTGCTAATGTGAAGACCCCATGACAATTTTCGGTCCAGATGTAGGCCTAAGTATTTCACCGATTCGTCGTTCGGGTTCCAGGGTATAGTGAAACCACTCACTTGTAGTTCGGGAGGATTTGGGGGACGTCTTAAGGTAAAGATTTTCGCTTGGCACTTCGAGGTGTTCAGTTGTATTTTCTATTTTTCACACCATTGATGGTAAGTAGCGATTGCATTTTGAAGATCGTATGAGGCTGTGTTGATGTCTAAGTTTTGTGATATAAATGCAGTATCATCTGCGTATGTGGCAACCTCAACGGTGTCGAAGTGTGGTATATCGTGAGTGTATATGTGAGTGTATGCACGGGACCTAGGATGGATCCCTGAGGAACCCCTGCTGATATATCCTTTAAAGTTGAAAATTGCGATTTTTACTTTAAATGTTCGGGCTGAGAGAAAAGATGTTACTATTCTGGTAATGTAGCTGGGAAGATTAAGCTGTATCAGTTTAAAGATTAATCCTTCGATCCAGACCTTATCGAATGCCTGGGAGATGTCGAATAGTGCGGTAATTGTGTGTTTTTTCGTTTCGAATCCATTTGAGATCATATTTGTTAGTCTTAATAGTTGGTGAGTAGTTGAGTAGTTACTACGGAAACCGTATTGGGTTGCTGGGATGATGTTATTGGTTTCTAAGAATTTGACGAGGCGTCGGTGAATAATTTTCTCCAATAATTTGGACATCGTAGGTAGTAGACTTATTGGTCTGTAATTACTAGCCATGGTTTTGTCTTTCTTCGGTTTTGGAAATACTATTATTTCAGCTTGTTTCCATTTTTTAGGGAAGTAACCATTTCTAATGCAGGCGTTGAACACGGTAGCTAAGAAAGCGAGGGCTTTTGTTGTTAAATTTTTTAGCACAATATTGGGTACTAGGTCATGACCAGGTGATAAAAAGCTGCAGTTCTCTAGGAGAAGTGGGTTCTAGATCTCTGGAGGTTGCGGGCATATCACGTCGGACTATGAATAAGTTACATTTTTCTTCGTCACTTACGTAGGTCGTTGCATTATGTTTTATTGTGGAGATTTCCTCGCGTTTCCGTAATATTCTTTTTGTGGGTATCCACAAGGAGTTATCGTTTGGGTTTATTTCTGAGATATATTGTTGATAAGATGTTATCCGGAAATGATCGAGCTCATTTTTAACTTGATGTGATAGTCTGTTAAACATTTGTTTGTATTGTTGGTGTGGTGTTGTGTTCCATAGACGTCTGGCTTTGTTTTTCTCCTTAATTATGTTTATGATGTATGTAGGTGGGTCGAATGGTGGTTTACGATATGTTGTTGGTCTGTTTGGAGTCATGGCTGAGCGAGTTACATTAACCAGTAGATCAGTAAATTGATCGATAGCCATATCAATGTCGTTGTTCGTTTCTAATTCGTTTATTTTCAAGTGTTGGTCCAAGGTAGTTTGAAAGGATTCCCAGTTTACTTTTCCTGTAATTAGTCTTGGCATCTGAGTATTAGGAATATATGTAGTGTTAGAAGATATTATTATCGGCATGTTAAGTATAACATTTCAGTTAAGAATTGAAATTGTTGTGAATTCTTGTTGATGTTCAGATAATTTTTTTAGCATTTTTTACTTTAGACAAATATAGATCTAGTATAGTATTCCAACCAGAAATTGGAAAGCAATTTAAAATCCAGTACACCATGAAAAGTGTAACTCATGTCCAAGTTGGTTTCATACAATCAGTAAATAATATTCTAATGTCAATCAGCTTTCAAGTAATGACAGTTCATCTGCAAACTGTACATGTAACTGTTTTGTTAAGGCATTGTAACATTGTGCGTGATTTAAGTAGGTACTAGTTGAGGTTTTAAAACCGTATAGTAGCATAGAAAATGTTGAAAAACGTATATGTCTTCCAAACTTCCCAATGCATCTGTCAAATTTGAAGGTTACTGTCGAAGTGTCACTGAATGACAATCAAACAGTAATTGTATGAATTAAAATATACGGTACCCCCCACCCAAGAAAAGCGCCCTTCCGTGCTTTCCAAAAATACTTCGATACTCAGCAAAATTTTTTTTTGCCGACGACCATAGCTCAAAAGTTGATGTTGCCTTCATTTTCGGAGGACCTATCGTATGAAAACGATCCAAGACTTCAGGAAGGTTCCTGGCGACCGGAATCGTGTACACATACGAACATACATCCCCCGCACAGCACGTTTAGGCACCCCCCAATATGGGGGATTGATCTAGTGGGCTGGGATCTTCACCAAAAGATCCGCACCGCCGAGACGGAGATTTGATATAGTGGGTTCATTAGTCGGTTGGCTCGAATTTTAGAGATATTTGACTCAAAGTGGTTTTCGATATGAGGGAATTTCAATACTTCGTACACTTCGTGTCGAAGTAATTACGAAGTGACTTACTGTTCTCAATGCTGGCCTGATTTTAAATAGATTTCCAATTTCTGGTTGGAATACTATACCAATAGTTAGTTAGTATTTGTTGTGGCGAGACTGATGTCAAGCAAGTAGGCCTTCATAGGCCCTTTTTGCCAACCCCGTGGACAAGGTCTAGGCATGCAGAGTACCAGGTACCTTAGTCCTGCTTAGAATTTTACCGAGTCTAAGGAGTTCGAACCTTAGCAAGGGATATTTTACATGCTACACATCGTAGTAACATGGGACTCACGACACCGAATGATGCATTCTGTAGAGGTTTTCATCCTCATTTTTTTAAACCTCACCGCGATCGGGGATCGAACTCTCGATCCTTAGATCAGTATCCAGAATGCTTAACCACTGAGCTATGGAGCCCGGCTTTATTAGCACTAATTTCGATTAATTTCTTGTTGCTAAGGCAAAAAAAAACAAACAAAAAAATTTTTTTGGAGTAGGTGGCTGTGACTTTTACACCCTCTCTAAATTCTAAGCACCTTTTCCAAATAACATTTTTGTGTATTTTGAAAAATAAGGGTACTTAAATCATTTTCAAATTTTTGAACCCCCTCTGTATACGAAAGGATATATTTAAATTTTGGCAAGTTTATTTTGAGTTTTAGAAAATGCAGGGACTTTTAACAAGAACAAAATTTTCTAATAAATGGAAAATAAAAAAGTTGCCCCTTTGTTACCCATTATTTTGATCACACTGTAATCACTCTCCGTGTTCTCTTTTTTTCGGTTTCTGTAACAGAAACTACATATGCCAAATGTTTCAATATTTTATTTTTTACTACAGGAGGCCATGCATGACTGGGGGAAAATTTGTTTTAATTGACTCTAGTAACTCATAATAATAGCTATTTCATCATTTAGATCAATAACGAATCCTACATAAAAGAATAAATTTGATACACTGTTTAAAAAATATTATATGGCACCTACTAAGTTAGTGCATTTTACCATTAGATACAAATTCTAATTACCAATCTAACGATATACTTCATGTACTACGCAAGACAAAAAAAAATGGTACAACTCTTATAGAGATTTTAGCATAATTTGATTTACTTAAACGAGGCTTTAACAATTACATTTGTTAGAATAATTTTGATTCATAGCAACGTCTAAACAGGTTGAGGGTTAAGTTAAAAATACCTAGCAACTGTACATAGTTATTAAGGCAGTCACATCCACAACAGACCATACTAACTGTCCCAGTTTTTTTGTCTTGCATAGTACACTTAATCTAAAACTGACAAATGTTTAAAAAATAGAATTGGCAACACGGTCACATGTAATTAGAATCGTAGATTCCGAAAACGCAAATATGTACAGTGCGATTAACTAAAATAATGAATGCTACTGTCATTTTCCTGTTGAACCGGCGTAGCTGGCCATTTTTACTAGTCTGTCTGTCAATACGAAATTATATGTAATAAATTTGCATCATATTTCATTCCAATCGGTCCATAAATTAATATAGGAGATATACTTAGTCACAACCCTAATCTTACTACCACTAGGTATTAGTATTATAATTAAACAGAAATAGTTTTTCTAATATCCTTGCCAGTGCTGTAACTTCTTTAAGATCATTATAGAGTCTTTTCCTTATTTTATTGAGTAACATGACCGAATTAATAAGAAAACGAGTATTTATTTGAAACATGTTTTTAAACGGTATTATAAATATTTAACATACAGGATGTTTCAAAACTATATGACACTGTTCTAGAAACGTGTTCTCCAGGTCAAAATAAGCAGAAAGACAATAAAACAGCACCGTGGAATTTTGAAACTCCCTGTATAATAGTATTGCTTCTATGCGTTTCCCTGCATATCAATACTAATATGAGAAAGTACGTGTAGAGGTAAATATGACTCAGTAGAATTTTGATATTTCTTGACATCGTTAAATCGTATCACAGTCGTAGTTGCACTTTTTACGAAAGCAAACGTAATAAATACTCAAAATCTTCAAAGATAGCGATGCAGCCGCTGTCAGGCCCAGCACCCTAATTTCTAATTTCCTCCGCAGCCTTGCGGAGAAAAAGGGCAGGCGTCGCGCAGGAAAGTATATCAAAAGACGCCAAAGACAGCTTCGAGCAACCCGCATTTCCTATTCTTGGGCCTCGGAACGACCTCGCGATCTGAGTAACGTCCGCTTGTCACTCTTCGGCTCGCCCGGGGCCCCTTTAGCTAATTTCCGACCATCAAGAGCGCACAAGAGCACTTACCGCCTCCGTTCTTGTAGCACAGGTACGGGAACCTCCAGACGTTGGCGAGGTCCACGGCGAACCCGATGACCGAGAGCAGGAAGTCGACTTTCTTGCCCCAGGTCTCGCGGTCGTCCGTGGATAAGGACTCCCTGGGGGTCACGCTCTTCGCCGCCTGCTTCGATGTCATCCTGCACGGCTGAGGATCGACTCTTACGCCGTGAGAGCAACTGAAACGTTATTTTAGTTAAAACAACTAACAGCGGCTTTACTATTTACGGCGGCCTAGTGGTTATCCTTGATGGTGATTGTTTATAAATATTGCATTTCTCTTTTACTTACTATTGCACATAGGTGCATTCTATGTGTAATGCAATTCTGCTCATATTTGAACAGCAGCGACAATGTAACGATTGCAGCATTTAAACAATTATAATGTAAGTAAGAGCGAATTGGTTAAATTAAAGAAAATAATCAGCATTCCAACTACTACTGCCATCCACGTCCACAACCTAGAATGTTTGCTTGATTTTTACTACGGAGTAAAAAACAATTTTTTTACAGTTCACAATTTTTGTGCACAATTTCGTATTATATGTAATAGCACAAACGTTTTCAGATTACAATGGCACTTATTTACGATGATTTAGAATCTGACTGCAATATTTTTATTTTTAAAGCTGTAATATATTTTTATTTTTTTCGCTTTTTGAAATAGGCGTCCAATTTTTTACTTCTTTTATGATGTCAGGTTACAGGAATATTTTTAAAAACAACAAAGTAGCAAGCGAAGATCTATTTCCGTGTTGTTTTTGAGTAATACATATTACATGTTACACAATTGTCTACTTTTCTTTTCTTGGCTGGCAGGTTATTTATTTTTCACTGGATTTTTAGTTCCTTCGTATAAAAAACAAAGGAAGTATTATAATCGCGAAAAAATCTCCTTCCGAGATTTCTTTCAATCTTCACGTTTCAGGGTAGGTACCTAGATGACGAAAAACAGGTTTTCTCAATTCCGTCTGTCTGTTGGCGGTATGATTCAAAAACTATTAGTTGAAAGAAAACCATATTTTGCATAGACATTATATCTACTTGGCATGAAACCGAGAAAATTTCAGACAAATGTATATAGGATGAGCACCTTAAAAAATAATGTTTATTTTTGCTTTAACTAAGAAATGGATAAAAGAAACAATTTTCACATAACTCACAAATTTTTCTTTGTCTTATTTACATGTTTTAAAAAATCTCGTCATTTAGATAACTGTAAAAGAACTTTTACAGGATTTTTCTAACAGTAATTTACTAACAGGGCTAGATTAGAGTTTCGAGAAGCAATATAAATAGATATTAATTAGGATTGAAAAATATTTCTCCTAAAAACGCCTTCCATAGAAAACGTAAAAATTATGCAAACTTACTACTTTTTGGTAAATAATAAAAAATCTAAAGAAGTAATTAACATTTTATATTCTTTTTCCAATTATAGTCTTCACATAAAAAAATTAGAATTTTAATATTAAGTCTTGGTATGTGAAATTTTGAAAAATATTTTAAAAACTGAAAAATTCATTTTTAGCTAAAGTTTAAAAAAATAGGTGTTTTCTGGCCTTGAGATTGTTCAGTTAGCTAAAGATAATACACTCTAAAAAATCCCATTGAAATCTTACTTAATTTCCGAAAAATAGCACTTTTCGGATTTTGACAATTTCGAAAAACTCCATTTCTAAATAAGTATATTTCTCCGAACTTTTCTAGGTTTTATACCAGGTAGATATATAATCTGCATACAAACTATGCGTTTCCTCCAACAAATAGCTTGTGAGTTATACCGCCAACATACAGACAGACGGAATTGAGAAAACCTGTTTTTCGTCATCTAGGAACCCTGAAACGTGAAGATCAAAAGAAATCTCAGAAAGTGATTTTTCGAGTCTTTTAGACGAGGAAAGTACACCAATAATGTCAAAGCTGCTTTGCGCCATTATTGGTAATAACTGAACTAACCTAAAAAATAAAATTTAAAAAAAAACTGTTTCTTTATGCTGTATTTGACTGTTAATCTACGATTTGAATGTTAATCATAAAAACATTCGAAATGCTGAGTATTTTGACTAGATCCCATGTTGAAAGCGATGTTTTGTACCAACTGTAGACATCAGACGTTCGGAAATTTAACTTTTTAACTATTTAGTTCAATTCACATTATTGTTATACTTAGAATTACATAAAGTTTGAAAAAGATTGATGACATTTAAGAAGTTAAAAAAGCTATTGTTTGTAGGTGAATGGTTATACAGCCCTGATTAATATTTTTAATATGTGCAAAATATTAAATACATATCAACATATCGATATCATGAATATAAAGCAAGATGAGGCGGTGCAAGCACCTTATCGATATTTTGGCACACTGTTAAGCCACATAATCTGTTGAAATGGTACTTTCAGTGTGGTAGCGCTGTTATCATATTATGTTATATACATTAACGCGCCATACGTGTGACGACTTCGGCTAAAGAGAATTCGCAAAGAAGAGTGGTGTGTTAATACACCTAAGGTTTGTTACAAATACTGCGAATACGAATCGACAAATACATATAAAAAAGGCGACCAATATCGCTCAAAGGCTTTTCCATTCTGTGCATTATAATTCCACACAAACTGTTACAAAAATCATCCTGATATTCGAGGCATTAGGTTATAGATTAAACGATACACGCATTAGATGTGAACTAGGAATGGGCAGTATTAAAGACAAGATGAACTGTTATAAATAGCGATGGTTCCGATATAAGGGAAAGCACAAAAAAATTGTATTTATTACATTACGTCATAATATATATATATATACATAAAAGCTTTTGTTTTATAGTATACTCATATTATGCATATTTAATTGCACTATCCTCAAATATCAACTGAAGAATTAACAAAATCATATTCATAAAATTAAAAAATAATAAAATTATAAAAACTATATTTCGCTAAAATAAGAGGAATCACAAACAAAGGTTAATTAATAGTTCTTTGAGTCTCTTCGGAACGTTTAAAAATGTTTGGCAACGATTTGTCATACTTTGTATGCAATGTGCTATCAACATTTGGGCAAAATTCAAAATTTTAAAATGATAATGTTTTATTAACTGACACTGACAGCCGTAAGAATTCAAAAAGCTCAACATGACTGTTTGAGGTACATTTTGAGATTAGAAAATATGAACATATTTCACACACTTTCAAATATTGATTGGTTGAATATTAAAATATTACAACGCTTGTGCCTTTATCATCAATTGCTATTGTTCGAAATAATAGTAGATTATATTATAAGTGAGAGAAATGCATCATTATTTGCGAGTGAGAATTTTTAATCGCGAATGACCCAGCACGAGCGATAAAATTTCTCACGAGCTTATAATGACATTTTGCTCACGTGTGATATACGACGTTTTATCTTACAGTAGCAATTCTTGTGCCTAAATAGTTTGCGCAGTCAGAATATGTCGCGAAATAAATGTATAATTAGTCGCCTATGATTTGTGATATACGTTTGACAGTACTGAAGTGTATTGGCAGTACTGAAGTGTATTGTCAGTCTATGTGCGTAGGTTATGTTTTGTTTGTTATTTGACACAGGCTAACGCAAAACTTAACCTGAAAATTACGAATTTGACATAGCTTGACAGTGCTACCAACAATGCAGTACTATAAATAATGAAAACTTCATTTTAGTCACTGAAAACAGTTGTATAATGTATGGTATTAGGTGCTACTGTAAGATAAACTACCTGCGTACCTTACAATAAATTAACCTTTAGAACTAACGTTCCTTATTTTACAACTCGTTTTAGGATTTTAATTTCGCCTCAATATTATACTACCACCTTATTAGAGACATGGTTTTCTTTTAAACAGTAAGATCATGTGTGATCAATTCTTGTCGGAAAGACCTTTATTTTATGACCATTGGTTGCTTAGTAATTAAATGAGAACAAATTGACGAGAAGACTTGAGCGTGTAGCGCGAGGGTTTTTTCCCCTAAGAATTTGGTTTAGTTTTTCCCTTCTAGCAATCAATATGAATAAAAAACCTTGATAGAAAAGGGTTTTGTACGATAGATTTTCGGTTGAAGAATTAAATGAATAAATTATAAAGAAACGTAAAATTTTACATTTGTCAAAATGACAAGCAATGACGTAGCGGCAAGATAAGTCCTGTGCTTTTCTTTTCAATGTAAGAACTCCTTTATAACTTGTGGTTGGTACCGTACTTTTCTCTTCAAGGTAAGAATTCCTTTATAACTTGTAATATTGCTGCATGTGACCCTATTCTTAAAATAAGATTGGTCTACAATAAATGAGGTTAATTATCAGATTTATTTTATGTATGAAAAAATGTCAGAGATATAAGAAATTACCCTTAAGTAAATTTAAATCAGTTCGTCATTGGGAATTTGTTTTAAAACAATGTGAAATAAATTAAAAAATTATAGCGAACAGCGTTTTCGGTCAGTTTTGCTATTACTCAGTTACAAGTATGTGGTTACTCTATACAGTCTAATAATTTCTACGCACAATAAAAGCAATGAGCGAATCGTCTCTGTTATTTTTTTGTGTACTATATTTAGGCGCTGGTTCCTAATACTGATATACGAGTATCTGAAATCAAGGTTAGATGGAAGAGCAGTCTGGTTAATTCTTGGCTGGATCTCGCCTTGTGGTTACAAAATATATTGTTTTGTTCTTTCTTTTATAAATTAATTTCTGTGCTTTTATTTGGAACGCAATAGAGACATTCTTGTTATTATACGTTGTTTGCTGTCCACTAGACATTATGGAAATGCTGCGGAATGCTCTTCCGGAAATGATCGTGTCCGATAATAAAAGAAGTTTTACATAGAACCAAAATGACCAAAAATTAGTGATAGCTCTTGGCGACCATAGTCCTTTGCTATTTATAGTTAGTTACTGGTTCCGAAAATTTAAACATGGACGGTGTACGTTAGAAGATGAATCGAAACCTTGACGACGTCCAGGGCCGCCTGTGCTGAAAACGTTTGTGCTAGTACTGAAAAGCTGCTTAAGGACAATCGGAGTATATCACAAATAAAGATGCAGCAAGAACTATGTTTTAAATTATCCACAGTAGATACAATTTTACACCAACTGCTGGATGTCAAGAAGTTGAGAAGTTGGTGGATTCCTCATTAGTTAATCTAAGAACAAAAGCAAGCACGGGTAGACTGGTGCAAACTCATGTTAGAAAAGTTGGATGCAGGATCTTCAAAGATTGGTATTTCATATTGGTACTTGTGGTGAGTCTTTGAAGTATTTTGGTTTCTAAAAATGCAGTAAAAGTGCAAACAAAAACATGCATTCTTTAGGCGCAAGAAGTCCAATTGCAGTAATTGACGATAATGAAAGTATAACTTCTGATTGGTATACAAAGGAATTATGATGAGAATAAACAAGATAGGTAGCTGAAATACGACGGATGGCGGCAGTACCAGTGCTAAATTGCAAGAAGATCTGGAACAATACAAGTGGAACCAAATAAATACATTCAGCGTAAACTACAGAGCAGATATTTTCGATGCCTTTTTGCCAAACCATCGTAAGTGCCATTCAGATTATTTTACAGTAGCAACAATTTTTTGTTTTAATATTACTATACTGTATTATTACTCGAGTTGTATTGTTTATAGGGTATTTTTGATGTCCTGAAGCCATTGAAACACACAAAATTCGGTTTTGGTGTGAAAATTAACCCATTTTGTAGCTTACGATGTTTTGCTTAATCGTGACCAATGCAACAACCACAGAAAATTGTCGTAAATTATTACTTACGATGTTTTGCGTGAAGAGCTAATGACACTGCAACATGATTTGCTATTGCTATTACTACTAATTTATACTAGTATCATTAATAATGTATAATATTTATCATATATTATTATTATAAAAATAATCATTCTATAATATACGGATTTCTATTGGATTTATTTGAATTAGAACTTATTACAAAACACTCACAACAATATATTTATTATTATAAATGTAAGAATAAAAATAACTAAACTTAGACTTCAATCCTGCTTTCTTCTTCCTGATCTTCTTCATCAGTTTCTGCCAAAACATCCGGAACATTGCCTTTATGCTTTAGTTTTATAAATTTGTCTTTGTATAGGTTAGGGATTACGTTTTTATCACATAAGGTTTTTAGATTGTTATATTTTAAGTTTGATATTGGCAGAGTGTTAAAATATATTTGCGATGGTTTTAGATTTCCTAGAAAAAATATAACTGTAATTATAATACACAAATGCATAACTAACTTCTAACAAACCTGTATTGATTTTGGTAATAGGAATGGTTAATTCCTTATCCTCTGCAGTGTAGCCGTGCTTCACTTTTATTTCAGAAAATCCCTTATGAAATGAAAAGACTCGTATTTTATTAAATTCTATTTTATTTCCTTCTTTAGTTTTCTTCAACTTTGCAGGTAATACTTCTTCAGCAATTATATTCCAATTAAGAAAATCAGAATATTCTAACTTTACAACATCATAGGGTTTTGGGTTTACTCTAGCATTTTCAACCATAGCAGGCCACCCAGAAGGAGCCCAAATAATTCGTTTACGTATAAATCTTTCAATACCTGCATGGACTGAGTCAACAGGCATGTAAGTGTGTCCTGGTAGTAAGTACACAATTTTAACTGTTTTGATGTTTACAGATAAATTTACAAAGTAAATTGCTTTATTTTTGTTTTGTCCCGAACAACTATCACAATACAAAGCGATCTCTTTAATTCCTCCTCTGCCATCTACTTCTTGCAGGTATTTAAACATAATCGTACAAATTTCGGTGCAACCCCTTTTTCCGTCTTTTTCTCCCCATAGAAGCAAAATGTATTTCTATTCCTACTTTCATAAACTGTCTCGTTATAATACGTATATTTCCGAGAATAATATAACAGAATATTATCTCCATGAGGAGTTCCTAAAACTTTTTGCAGATCGAAACTGGCACATACAAAAGTAGATTCATTTTTTGCTTTTTCTTGATCATTAATAAACAAAGTTTTACTGTTGTTCTTATTTTCACAGTGTTTTTCGAACAAATTTGTATCTTTTTCATTGGATTGAAATGCAGGGTCTTTTCTTTGTTCACAAAGTGAGCATTTATCTTTCTTAGGTAAATGGAATCCAATATTAAAATCCTTTAGAAATATCCGTCGAAATACTTGCAAGGAAACAGTTTTTTTCCGGCCAAGGGTCTTTTGATCTTCTTTAAAAATTCTGTACAAAAAGGATATGTTTCGCAATTCCGAAGGCAAATACTTTTTAGTTGTACTGTTCCTGCAATAATGCGAAGGAACAGCCGGTAGTTTTTTAATAAAAGTGTGCACATATTCCGTTTCTCCTTTTTGGGTTTTATTAAAAGGTTCGTGTTTTCCACGATGGTCAACTTTTGCAACCCTTAAACCTATTGCACAATTGATTGTATACCGCACAGTCATTTGCGAAATGTCTAAAGTTTTTAACAGAAATTGTTGACATACCTGTATTTCTTGCCCTTCCCACGGAATTAAATAATTGAAGGTTCTATTTCTCCTGCTACTTTCTACACCAGCTCTTCTCCTTTTAATTTCAGCCTCCTTAACACATGACAATAACCAATCCCTTTGACGCTGATAACTACCCAAGCCCCAGTAAAATTCGAAGATGTGATATCGTTCCTGTTCTGTGAATTTTTTAGCACAGTTATACTGACATCTTTTGTTTCTGCATGGGTTAGGTTGTAAAGTTTTCCCAAAGCCAAAATTTTTCTCCATTTTTCTAATATACTTTTTGCTCTTTTTTCGTGTCTTTCTTTTACCTAACTCTCCTACACAAGAATCATCGGCTTCTTGATTTACTTCATCCTCGTCATAGGAAAAATCATGATCTTCTAAATTAACGTTTAAATCGTTATCGTCATTATAATTTGAGTAATTGGTTGAAGTAGAATTAAATCTTCGCAGCTTAACTTTTTTAGTTTGTTGTTTCCTTACAGTTCCTTTTTGTGAAGAAGAAGTATCGGTAGAAGAATCATAATCTACTAATTTTGTTTTTTTACTTGTGGAATTATTTGGGCTATCTCCTGGAAATTCATATTCAGGCATAAAATCTACCGGCACACTGATTGCTGCAGTACTTTGCCCAGCATTTTCTGATGCAACGTTTTCTGAAAACTCATTTTCAGAAACGATATTTATAGGCCACTCCTGTTCAGACAAAAAATCTACAGGCAGGTTTATGATATCAAACCACTTATCAGAAGATTTATCGACTGCCAGATTGGATGGTACTTGTTTTGGTGGTATAAAGTAATCAGGGTTAATTACTGAGGTTATGTCATCAATGGTGGCGCACTTGGAATTTTCTGGTTGTAAATTACTCACGTTACTTGCAGTATCTTCAATAATTTCTTTGGATTTACAAAGCTCTACCATGTACTTTCCACGTGACATCATTATAACAACAAACAACTAAATTGAAACACAAAAGCACTCCTTACACAGACACAACATTCAAGGCACACTAAACGTTTGGTAATACATATATCAGCTGTAAATTTGCAATTTTTTAGTACACATCTGCTATTATTTTATGCAAAACGCCTTAGTTTCTATAAAAAATATATAGAAATCTGCAAATGTTAACAGAGTGCTAAATACAAAACTTTTCAATGTACAGGCAAAGTATCGTATGTACTCCAACAACTATCGTAAGCACCACTAAACAAAAGGTCGCTTACGATATTCTACTGTGTAGGTGTTGCTACTTACGATGTTTTTCCATTAAATATAAAATTTGTTGTAACATAAGATAAACTTAAAATCCCTGTACTACTTTTATGGATTACCACACACATACGATCTTTTGGCAAGACATGCGCTATGGAATTTTATAACCTAATCTAGCAAAACCTGCTTTTTGGCAATTTTGTCGCTTACGATGTTTTGGTAAAAAGGCATCGTTTTAGTCAAACGCCTACAAAATGCTATCAGCAAATTTATTCGTACTAAAACAATAAAAATTAATTCAAACAATTCGTGGTTTACAAAGGAATTAAGAAATCTTCAATACCAAAGAAATTTCTTATACAATAAGGCTAAAATAACCGGTAACCCATTGGATTGGAGCTATTATAAACAGTTTCAACAAATACTTTATAGATAGTATAACAAAAATCCATGCGAGTCTTGATAACACTAGTGGTAACGTAGATTTTGGTCATATAGGTCAACATTGTTCAAGTGTTTTCACATTTCAGCAAATAGATGTGGCGAAAGTCAATACAGTGATTTCAAGTATAAAGAATAAAACAAGCACAGATGGAATTACACTCTTAATTATTAAAGATGCTGTTCCAGTTATTGGCAATACATCGTTAGAAATAATAAATGACTCTTGTCAAACAGGAGTGTTCCTTACAATATGGAAAACAGCACTAATAACACCTATTCCAAAAATTGCTGGTACCAAAAAGTATTCTGAGTTTCGACTAATAAATATGCTCCCGACATTAGAAAAAATAATAGAACAAATAGCTAAAGAGCAACTACAAGAGTACCTTGAAAAACAAAATTTATTAATAGAGACACAATCTGGTTTTAGAAAAAATCATTCATGAGAAACAGCTTTAAATATGGTGCTGGCAAACTGAAAAGAGAAGATCGAGAAGGACAAAAAAATAGTTTCTGTGTTCCTGGATTTGAAGTGTGCATTTGAGACTATATATAGAGATATACTTCTATCTAAAATGGAAAAATATGGAATTAAGGACAGTGCAAATAATTGGTTTAAGGATACTCCTCTCCGAACGATATCAAGTAACTATCTACGACGGAGTCAAATCGGAAGCAAGAGAAAATAAATTAGGTGTACCACAAGGATAAAAACTGAGACCACTTCTTTTTATTTTATTTATAAACGACATGGACACAGTTGCCGAAAGGTGTAAATTAAACCTTTTTGCAGATGACACCCTAATTACAGTGAGTGATAGTGATGTTAACAGTGCGGTATGTAAAATGAATTCTGAGCTAATAAAATTGTCAAAATGGTTAAAAAATAACAGACTAAAGATGAAAACAAAGGCCATGATTATTACAAACACGCATTTAACGGAGCCAGTAGATGATGTGGCGATAGACGGTGCGAAGATAAAATACGTTGCCGAAATGAAATATCTAGGGGTAGTTATTGATGATAGATTACAATTTAGGAATCATATAGTTTTTATTTTTGTTAAAAAGGCGGGTAAAAAGATTGGGTTTTTTTGGTAGAATTAGAAGTAAATTAAATGTATGGTTAGAATTTTAGTTTATAAGTGTATAATAGCTCCGCATTTCGAATATTGTTCCACTGTGCTATTTTTAGTGATGGAAGGAGACCTGCAAAGGCTGCAAAAATTACAAAATAGAGCGATGAGACTAATCTTGCGTTGTCATAGGCGGACCAGAATTGCTAATATGCTAGAAATGTTGCAGTGGCTTAGTGTTAAACAAAAGATACATTTCAATACGATGGCTTTGTTACCTAGTTATATGAGTAATATTGTAGTTTATATCAAAAATGTTCTGAATTATAGAACTAGAATAGTATTATACTATTATAAAGGATTTACAGGTAAAATGTATAATGACCTCCCAAAGGAGGCTAAACGACTAACTAATGTGAAACAATTTTCAAAAAATTGCTGGGAATATATTAAAAACCTGTTTTAAATATAGCAGTAAGCTTAATATAGTGCTGAAAATAAGGAGGGATAGAATTAGAAACAGCGATATAAGAGAAGAATGTGGAATCGGAGACGTAGCAAGATTCGTTAGAGAAAGAAGAAGAAAATGGAATGAGCACGTCCAAAGAGCAGACGACTATAGGCTAATCAAAATAGCAAGGAATCAAACGCCAGAAGGAAAAAGAGATACCGGAGAACCGTTAAAAAGATAGATGGAAAGCTGGGTTTCCACATCAACTGAAACACCATAAGGAATGAATGCGTAAAGGAAAAACAGGTTTCGACCTAAATAAGAGAAGAAGAAGAAGAAGAAGTTAAATTAAAAGGTGTGGACGTACATTAAATAAGTTTTAAGTTGTACAAAATTAGGCGTTTCTTATTATGTATATAAACTTTTTTTTTATGATGAAATAAACTTACTTACTTACTACTTACTTACCCCATCGTACAAAGTCGCGGTAAACTGCCTCCCTATTACGCTCATAAATGGAATACTTAACCCTCAAAAGAATAAAGAATAAATAAGATAGGTAACTAACAATCGATGGATGCAACATCTGGCAGTAAATTGCATCCTTAATAACGATCAGAAATGCAATATTCAAAGCTTAGAAGGATGACGATAATAAACAAGATAGGTAGCCGGAATACGATGAATGGGTACAACATCCGATCGTATAAAGTGGCGGTATATTTCCTCCCCAATTACGCCCATAAATGGAATATTTAACTCTCAAAAAGATGATGAGAATAAACAAGATATGTAACTGCATTACGACGGATGGCTGCAAGTGGCGGTAAATTGCATCCCTTATTACGCTCACAAAAGGAATACTTAACGCTCAAAAGATAGGTAACTAGAATAGGATGGATGGATGCAATATCCGATCGTATAAAGTGGCGGTAATTTGCCTCCCCAATTACGCCCAGAAATAAAATATTCAACTCTCAGAAGGATGACGATGAGAATAAACAAGATAGGTAGCTGCATTACGACGGACGCCTACCTGATCATATAAGGCGGCGGTAAATTCCATCTTTAGTTACGACCACAAATTGAATATTTAACGCTCAAAAGGTTGATGATAAGGATAAACAATATACGGAATACGATGAATGGGTACAATATCCGATAGTATAAAGTCGAGGTAAATTACCTTCCCAATTGAACCCAAAAATGGAATATATGACTGTCAAAAGAATGGTGACGAGAATAAACAAGATAAGTAGCTGAAATGCGATGGATGGCTGCAGCATCCGATCGTGTAAAGTGGCGGTAAATTGCCTCCCCAATTACGCCCAGAAATGGAATATTCACTTCTCCAAAGGATGATAATGAGGATAAAAAAGATAGGTAGCTGGATTACGATAGACGCCTGCAGTACGTGATCATATAAAGCGGTGGTAAATTTCATCCCTAGTTACGATCACAAATTGAATATTTAACGCTCAAAAGGCTGATGATAAAGATAAACAATATACGGAATACGATGGATGGGTACAATATCCGATAGTATAAAGTAGAGGTAAATTTCCTTCCCAATTAAGCCCAAAAATGGAATATTTAACTGTCAAAAGAATGGTGACGAGGATAAACAAGATAAGTAGCTGAAATGCGATGGATGGCTACAGCATCCGATCGTATAAAGTGGCTGTAAATTGCCTCCCCAATTACGCCCAGAAATGGAATATTCAATTCTCAAAAGGATGATGATGAGAATAAACAAGATATGTAGCTGCATACGACGGACGCCTACAGCACCTGATCATATAAAGCGGTGGTAAATTCCATTCCTAGTTACGATCACAAATTGAATATTTAACGCTCTAAAGGTTGATGATAAGGTTAAACAATATACGGAATACGATGGATGGGTACAATATCCGATTGTATAAAGTGGCGGTAAATTGCCTTCTCAATTAATCCCAGAAATTGAATATTTAACTGTCAAAAGAATGGTGACGAGAATAAACAAGATAAGTAGCTGAAATGCGATGGACGCCTGCAGCATCCGATCGTATAAAGTGGCAGTAAATTGCCTCCCCAATTTCGCCCAGAAATGCAATATTCAACTCTCAAAAGGATGATGATGAGAATAAACAAGATCTGTAGCTGCATTACGACCGACGCCTGCAGCACCTGATCGTATAAAGTGGCAGTAAATTCCATCGCTAGTTACGATCTCAAATTGAATATTTAACGCTCAAAAGGTTGATGATAAGGATAAACAATATACGGAATACGATGGATGGGTACAATATCCGATAGTATAAAGTGGCTGTATAAAGTTTTGACCACCCTAGCGTGGTTTATCTGTATCAAAAACGACTTGATGAGAAATTAAACGAAACTACATATAATACAGTAGAAGAACTCTATAAACATATAACTGACAATATACATCAGACTGCTAAAGAAACGCTAGGCGAAAGTGAAAACAGACCAACAAACAAGAACTGTATGTGGTCTGAAAAAATAGAAGAACAGACGAAAAAGAAGAAAATAGCTTACTTACGATGGTTAAATACAAAGAATGGCAAACATAGAAAAGAATATAGAGAGATTCCAAAAGAAACACGAAGGATAATAGGGGTAGAAAGAGAAAAGATGTGGGAAAACAAATGTTCTGAGATAGACACATATATAGGAGGCAAACGTTCTACAGAGATATGGAAGTTTCTTAAGAATATAAAAGCACCAGTAAGAGAAAAAGTTAAAATAAACACAATTACCTTAGAATCTTGGACCCAATATTTTACAAATCTTTTTAAAGAAGAACGTCAAGCTTTTATACCAGATATGAAAACTCATACCACACCAATCAATATCGAAGGTGAACCTATAACAGTAACACCAGAACAAATCCAAACTAAGGTAAAACAATTCAAAAATGGAAAGTCACCAGGTCCTGGAGGAATCCCAGCAGAATTAATAAAACATGGATCAGACAAACTATATCGCATGATAGCCAAACTATTTACAATGTGCATTAATGGTCAGAAGGTTCCGAATGAATGAAGGTTAGCCTATATAACACCACTGTTTAAAAAGGGTGACCGAACCAAGTGTAATAACTATCGAGGTTTATCGGTTACCAGTACGTTCAGTCGATTTTATGGACGAGTTGTGAGAGACCTAATCGAAGAAGAATATAGCGATAAAAAATCGGAACATCAAAGCGGATTTAGAGCCGGCAGATCATGCACTGATAATACTTTCTGCATAAAACAAATAATAGAGAAAGAACTAACCTATGGAAGAGAAATGCATTTATTATTCGTCGATTTATCAAAGGCATACGACACAGTACCGATTACAAAACTATGGGAAGCATTAACAGACACACAAATCAACCACACACTTATAAGGGCCGTTCAAGACTTATACAACATCTGCATATCAAAAGTGAAAATAGACAACAAATTCTCACAAGGATTTGCAATAGAAAAGGGACTACGACAAGGTTGTTGTATATCACCTACCCTCTTTAAAATAGGTATATATAGAACACGCATTAAAAGCCTGGAAGAAGAAATGTGGAATGATGGGATATGAAATTAAAAACAATACAACATTGTTCACTCTACAATTTGCGGACGACCAGGTAGTAATCGGACAATCTAAAGATGACATAGAATACATGACCAGGAAACTACTAGAAGAGTACCGACAATGGGGACTGGAGATAAATGTTTCCAAAACGAAATATATGGGCGTTGGAGTAAAATTAGGAGATCTAACACTCGAGAACGGTACAACGATCGAAGAATTGGATCAATACAAATATCTAGGAGTAACATTTACGAATGAAGGCAAAGATGCAACAGAAATTCAAAACAGAATTACACAAAGTCGGAAAGTCATAGGTGCCCTGAATGGTATATTATGGTACAAAAAATACAAAAAAAAGAACAAGCTCAGAATATATAATTCTATGATAAAAAGTGTACTAACATACGGCAGTGAAATATGGACAATGACGGAGAACGATAAAAAGAAAATTTTAGCCACTGAAATGGATGCCATAAGGAGATCAGCGAGGATCTCAAAACTAGAACACAAAACAAACGAATACATCAGACAATTAATGGAAATAGAAAAAAACGTCGTAGAAGAAATAGAAGAAAAACGGTTAAAATGGTGTGGTATGTCCAGAGGATGGAAGAAATAAAACTGCCGTATAAAGTCGAGGTAAATTGCATCCCTAATTACGCTTACAACTGGAATACTTAACGCTCAAAAGATTAATGATAAGAATAAATAAGATAGGCAGCTGGAATGCGATGGGTGGATGCAACATCCGGTCGTATAAAGTGACAGTAAATTTCATCTTTAATACCTATTCAGAGCTCAGAAGGATGATGATAACACACAAGACAGGTAGCTGGAATACGATGGATAGGTACAACATCCGGTCGTATAAAGTGGCGGTAAATCGCATCCCTAATTAGAATTACTCTCGCAAATTGAATATTTAACGCTCAAAATGTTGATGATAAGGACAAACAAGATATGGAATACGGTGGATGGGTATAATATCCGATCGTATAAGATGGTGGTAAATTGTCTCCCCCAATTACACGCACAAATGGTACCTATAGTTAACGGTCGAAAGGATGATGATAAAAATAAATAAGATAGATAGCTGGAATACGATAAATGCGTGCAACATCCGATTGAATAAAATGACAGTAAATATCCTCCCCAATTTTTATCAGATATGGAATGTTTAACGTTAAAAAGAATGATGATAACATTGATAACAATCAACAAGGTAGGTAGCTGGAATACGATGGATGGTTGCAACGTTTGATTGTACAAAGTAGCTGTAAATTCCAACCCCAATTACGTCCAGAAAATAAGTATTTAATGCTCGAAAAAGATAATGGATAGGATAAAACTAGATGTAATGATGGATGAGTGCAACATCCGATCGTATAATGTGTCAATTAAGGCCAGAAATGGAATATTTAATGCTCAAAGGGATGATGATTATAATGAACAAGATAGGTAACTAGAATATGAAAGATAGGTGCAACATCCGATTGCATAAAGTGACAGTAAATTGCCTCCCTCATTTAGGCACAGAAATTGTATATTTAACGCTTAGAAGGATGATGATCAGAATAAACAATAAATCTATTATATTAAAGTTAATAGTGGATACTTGGAAAACCATTTTAGATCCCCATCTAATTTTGTAACGGTAAAATAATATCAAATGTGAAACCAATGGGAACTGTTCGCTCGTTATAGAAAAAAACAATATCTTTAAATTATAGCAAATTACAATGACATTTATAGGAAAATGTCATGTTCTGCAGTTGTAGACGTGTTTGCATAAAGTTTATTTGACTCTAGGTATAGGGAGTACATAATTAGTGTATAATACATTGATTTGAAATATTGATCATATTAATAATAATTAAACTAAATCGACAAAGATATTTACAATTGTTCTGAATGAGATCAGCATGTACTCTATACTTATTCATTGTTATTTAAATCCATAAAGTCGTACCTATACATTTAAACTTGTAGTTCATTCAAATCTATTGATCAGAAATATTTTTACGTGCTTCAACAGATAACAATGCATATCAAACACAGCCATTTCAATTTCAAGTGCCGTTTCCCTTTACAACGAATGAATAACGAGTTGTGCTTGGTGTAGGAGGATTTTAGAGATTTTTAAGTTTTTCCTTCAATTGAAAAGAACTCTGTAGACAATTTCGACTCGCTTCGACCACCTCTACCTAGAGTTAGCACGTTTTCGCACATCTTGAGCTTGGGCTCCTCCGATTTTTGAGAGGAGTCGACATCCTGTATATCGGCTAAGAGTCTCGAAAGCCTCTAAATTATCGGGAAATTATCGGAGCTGGTCAAGTATGGGGTTGTTGATGCGGCCATAACATAGAGCGTCAATCTCGACGTGTGACAGGTGTCTCCGTCAGCAGTCACTCTCGGCGCTAAGGGCACTCGAAATTATAACGCCCTATATACATTCGTCATTAATTTGTCTTCTCTAACAATACGAATGTGGAGGCAACAATGCTGAAGAGTAATAAATAACGCTAGCGGATTGATTACTTTTTAATAAAATTCGCGATCAGCTGCGCGATACCGAGGGAGTTTATATACAGGCGACTTTATAACTTGGATTTTGGAATAACGAGAGGCATTAATAATTCATGGGCGGGGCTTTACTTATGTCGATTTGCTGTCGCTGCACTTAATTGATGATTTTAGCATACACTTCTTTTGGGATTTAGTTGATATCTCGATACTCAAATTCTGTGTTATTGAATTCGTGCTTCCTAGTTACTATGGGGCTGTACAGTTTAAGTATAAAATATTAATATTGCACATAAATTAATAGGAAGTTATCATTTACAATTCGTTCATTATTTAACAGCTAGAATTTTTCCCATGAAGAACAAACACTGATTTGCAATTAAAATTAGATCATGTAAGATCTATTGGAGCTTGATTCATATTTAACTAAATATGGTTTCTTAAAGACCGTTCCAGTTGAACACACTACGTCTCCTTATGGAACGATAATTAATCAGTAGTATTTCCACGAAGGCATTTCCAAGAGGCAGTGGTGTAGCCAAGAAACGGGCTCGTGGGGCTAAAACCCCCTCTCCCCGAAATTTGAAAGAATATTATAAAATCATCCGTTTCTGGTCTAGACTGAAAAGTGACAGTTCAACTCTGTGTAGGCTACAGTTACATCAATGTGAATTGGCACACTTTTCGCTTCAAGAGTGTAAATTTATTCCAACATTTGCTTCAAATGTGTTTTATTATTTTTGGGTATTTTTAACCTTGCCGCCCCTACGAATCATGGCAGGAAATAAATGAAGGAAATTGCTTCTGTAAAATTGAAATATACCATTATACTAATGTTTGTGATTACAGAAGTACCTACATTACCTTTATTTTGTATCAATAGATTTCTGATTGGAGAAATACAGTAATAATTGACTTCACTTCATTATATCGTGCGTTAAAAAACTCATTTGAAGGTAAGCCTTGTATACCGTGTGAATAATGTAAGACTATACATTGGCAACTTTATATTAGCATTAATCAATTTACCCATGCTAGTAACAATTATCGGTTTTGAGATTACAATGAAATAATCCAGTTTCAATTAGTTTCTTTAGTCACTGTGTTGTTATTTTGTTTACAAACACCATGGTAATATTAAGTAAATGCCCTATGTCTAATTTTACATAATTCAGCCATGTACAGTCTTACATTATTCTCACTGTAGAAATGAATATACTGCTCCACAAATGAACTGGACCACCCATAAAAATTGTATTTATTACATTAAGTCACAAAAAATATATATAAAAGCTTTTGTGTACTCATATTAAGCATATTTAATTGCACTATCTACAAATATCAACTGAAGAATTAACAAAATCGTATTAATAAAATAAAAAATTATAAAATTATTAAAAAAAAATATTTCACAAAAATAAGAGGAATCGCAAAAAAAAGGTTAATTAATAGTGTTTTGAGTCACTTCGGAACGTTTAAAAATGTTTGGCAACGATTTGGCATACTTCGTATGCAATGTGCTATCAACATTTGGACAAAATTCAAAATTTTAAAATGATAATAATTTATTAATGCACTTAGTTTACTCTAAACCAAATTATGAAAAAAAATGCTTTTTATAGTGACACAATCATGAAAGGTTACCAAAAATACCATGATTGCCCTTTTAGAAAATATTTTTTTAAATTGCACCAATATATGCAAATGGTTAGTTCATTTGTGAAGCAGTATACCTATATCACATTTAATTCAATTCTACTCAAATTAAGATACATTTCAGTTTGATCATAGCTTGCTCAAAGTGAGAGATTTTTAAATTCCACTCTAGTTAATTTGAGTATTTGAATTAAAGGTGATATATTCATTTCTATCCAATACCTGCCCTAAATGAGTTTTTTTTAACGCACGATAATAACTTGTAATATACTTCAAAAAACATTCACAGCAACTCCCCCCATTTTTTAGCCTTGGCATGGCTGTCGCTGAAAAAAAATTGAGGGATGAGCCCCCTTTCCTAGAAGAACATTTTCGCTATGTCAGTGACAAGAAGAAAACTTTGCATTGCCGTCGAACATAGTAAAATCGAAGTCATATATTTATATTGCTGATTAGTCTTTCCAAATGCCGCCTAAGGTAAAATTTTTGAAGAGATTTTTTTCGGTTACGAAAAATTATTGCAAATTTCTTTCAACAAAAACTGCTCAAATTCCACTTGACCTGCGGTCTTGCGGAATTTTTAACACAGTTTTGGTTTCGCGAAATTTAAACCCAATAATCTGCATTTGAACGAAAAAAATCTCAAAATATCACTTTCTATTGTGTTACCCTTGAGTATTTTTTAAACAGTCCTTTCAGCCAATAGTAATGATAAAAATTTCAAATCGACTAATAGCATCAAAATTATATTGACTATTTGCTAGTAGCATCAAAATTACACTGACTATTTGCTAGTAGCTAATTACACTGATTATTGCTTTCATGTAAATTGGTCGAGTGCGTCAACACGAAACGAATTACTTTGAATTTGACCAAAATTTTCAACAATTCGTCTACAAGTCGCGCTATTGTATATGAGAATGTAATCCGTTAAATTTTGAGCCAATCATCTTCTGTTAAATTTAGGGCATGGGCTAATAGGACCTTCTACCGTATTGACAACATAGCGACTCGCAATTATCGATTTGGTAAAAGCGAACTTTGTTTCACGTGACAAATAAACAAACTTAGACATGTCAGTTGATTTTTCTAGATTAGGTAGTGCGTTTTAAGCATAAAAAGCAACAAAACGTGTGTTTGGCACAAACATTGATCGTTAGCATTGAAACTCACTTATTAAAATAGTATTGCGCTCTCTCTGGTATATATTTTAAATAATTATATTCTGTTCCTAAATACAGTCTGTCCCAAAAAGTTTTATACAAATGGAGAAAAAGTTTACATTTCACAAAAAAAGATTCTTGATAAAAAGCTCTGCATGACTTGTAGATCCATAATCAAGTACAAAATTTTTAAAACATTGGCTGATATACAGGGAAAATCAAAATTATGATTTGGAATGAGAGTAAAATACGTTCAAACTGTAGTGGAGAGCAAAATGTTTATTGAAATTGTTATTAAGTAGGATTTGACATTTGCTGACAGTTATTAGATATTCCAGAGCACTCTATCCAGAACGTGTTTAATAAAGACGAGTAACACAAAATCAGGCGCTTATTATGAACGGGATCTTACGATGTTTCGTAGTGCGCATTAATCTAACAATTGCTGACGTATTTATTGAAATAATCTTATAATCTTTATCTGGGAAAATCACTAATCTAATAATTTTTTGCTACTTAATAACAAGTTCAATGAACATTTTGCTCTCCACTACAGTTTGAACGTATTTTACTCTCATTCCAAATCATAATTTTGATTTTCCCTGTATATCAGCCAATGTTTTAAAAATTTTGTACTTGCTTATGGATCTACAAGTCATGCAGAGCTTTTGATCAAGATTTTCTTTTTGTGAAATGTAAGATAAACCTTTTCTCCATTTGTATAAAACTTTTTGGGACACACTGTATAATTCGTAGTACGCCTCATAATCTATATTTTTTCAAGATTATCATTTCGTTAAAACCCTATTGCAAAACATTTTTTTAGCTTTTAGATTATAACATATATATAATACACATATATTGCTAGTAGGGCCTCGGAACTTCAGAAAACATTACGGCGCCGACATAGTCTCACTTAGAGTATAACGCGTCTCGTGCGCATGCGTGGGAATTCGAACTCCGCCTTTACAAGCGAATTTTAAACTTGACCACTTCCCCATTGGGCGGACGACCCCGCCGCCCTTGCGCACCGCCCACCATTATGCATTGAAGAGTTGGTTGTCTGTTTCACTTCCTTGGTGAGTTTTCCACTCATAGCCGCTAGCAATATAGTAAGTATTAGATATATGGATTATAACTCATAATATTCATTAAAAAAACATCGATAATAAGCGTATCCCTGATAATTTCAGGAAACATTTCTTTTGGGAGTCTTAATTAAATGTAAAAAATCTAACCAGCTTCTTGAGGCCAAAACAAAACAATTAACAGCATACATTTCTGTACCAAAGTGCTCCTTTAAAAAGATACAGAGTGTTAATGAAAATAGATATTTCTATTCATTTCATAGGACTAAACACGCCAATTCTTCTACCATTCTGTAACGATTTTGCCATTGTGGGGTCACAATATGGTCAGGAGACAGAGTTATTACAGAAATGACAGTGGCATAGTATGAATATCTAATGAAGGCAGTCGAATTTAAAACCAGCAATTATGTCCTTATTTATTCATAATGTCAATGGGCTACGTAACAAAAATCTGTAAACGTGAGTAAAATGGGCTTACAGTAGTAACGTCATTATTGAAACCAATAGTTATTTCAAAATTAATGTATTCAGATCATGCCCCTATACGAGTATCAACAAGAATTTGACAAATGGCATTGGAGACCAACCTGGAAAAAACTGAAACTATCGTTATACAGGGTTATTCACGAAAATGACGCCGATAGCTAAATTGGATTAGGCAACATGTCATACATTTTCACAGGCCACTTCAACTCGTTTTGCAATTTAAAAGCACCAAACATCAGATACAGCTTCCTTAAGTTGATTTTAAGGTTACCATTGAAGTGTGAAAGGTCAAACTAAATAAACATAAATAATAAGACAAACTACTGTCTTTTGCCTGCTTGGATTGATTTTCACTTTTTCAACTTAAAAATATCAACGTGGTTTCAATAACTATAGGTTGGGTTGCCTATAACTTTTGTTAAGGGATGCAATTTCTCGTGAATAACCCTGTAGATAGAGGAAATAAAACCCCCAAAATAAATTGATAATTGCAAACTAAGCTAGTTATCAACTTAAAGGTGTACGTGCAACCACAGCATAAGATCAACAAAATATCATCATGAAGGCTTGTTTGGATCATTAATAAAACCTTTATGTTTTAGAAAGAAATAACCAAGACGCTCCAACTAGCTGTATTTCGATCCACTTTCGTTCTCACCCTCATAGTTATATGCACTGAAAACATGGTCGCTCACTAATAAGCACCAATTTCTATTACTAGCCATGGAACTGAGATACCTAAGAAAAATTTTACACAACACGACGCTGAACAAGATACACAACTACGAAATGAAAAACCGGGGACGTTTTGAGAATCGACCCCACAAGGCTCCCAAAGCTAGCATGAAAATTTCAGTTGAAATGCCACATACAAAAAGAAAAATCAGGAGTGAAATGGAAAAAGAACATCATGAAGGCTGTCCAAAACGAGGAGAAAGTGTAGCAGACATCTTCGCTGCAGCGTCTAAGATTTATATTAGATTTTTAGTTCTATCCGTGACTACTATTAATTATTTTTCAATTCCTACACTTATCGACTGTTTAAGAAGAAAATATGACTACTTTAAAAAAAATTATTACAACAGACAATATTGAACCACTCCCCTGAAGGTAATTTTTCAATCTGAGCAATAATTAAAAACCTATGACCACTATGTGCTATTTTTTAAACATCCGGTATAAAATTTCATGATACGATTGATTGCGGAAATTATAAACTAATTATAACTCATTCATCATTTTACAGGAAGCATTTTTTAAACAAATGTTTATTTGCAATTTAAATTAGATTATGTAAGTTATATTTATCGGTAATTAAAGCTTCATTCATATAGAACTAAATATGTTCCTTGAAGGACCGCACTTGAAATATCACAGTTTTTATATCAAACCACCAAACATTTCGATACAGGAAGAACCTAGCTACCTCAAAATCGAAAATTATACCAAACAAATTTTAATACTTATGACTCTAAATTAGTAAAACTGCTTTAGTCGACAATTTCTTCGTGTAATGCAAATACAGTGATAATCGAATAATGTGTTATGTTTTCACACCAAAATAATCATAAATTCACCGTTGTGACTTTAAAATTATAAAAATGTAGCTTAAATTATCTTATACTTGTCACGAAGATTCTTACTATTAGTGCAGATAGTGAAATTAATGCTATGTGCATTTTATCGTTTAATTACAGGGAAAAGGAAAAATTCTTCAAGCATATATAATTTAAGAAGATTGCACAACAGATAACAAAATATGATTGTGTAAATATTAACTGTGAGAAATAAATGGTTACGTGTTTAAATAGCAAGCTTCGATACACTGTATTAGATATGGAAGATAAAAACCATATTGTTTCTTCTTGCATATACCTGAACATTGTAGCAATCGAATAAAAAACTAATTAATATAAAACCAAATGTGTACTGCTTTCTTATTGAGATTTTAATTCTTTTGAGACCTTTTTATGAAAAAAGAAACACTTTCTGGTTCCAAACTATTATAATTTTAGGAAGAAGGTGTTGTATTCTATATACTTCTTCATACGCATTTTCCAAATTTACCTAATGTGTTAGTGTTATTGCACTTTATAACAAGTTTCTTCTATATTCCCTAAACAAACTACATAACGGTAATAATTTCAAATGTGTCTTCTATTTTTCTTTTTTTTTATAATATTTGTAACATGTAATAGATATGACGTAAGTTTTTCAATATATAATTATATTTACTATTTACGCATATAACAAAATATGTTGTTTTGTTCGGTCACTGTAGATATTTTACAGATAATTCTTTTTGGAACTTTTTAATGTACAGTGGTTAGATTGCCAAATAAGGAGAACTATTTGATTAGATTAATATAAGAGAACAATAAATATAACAGGAATATAAATAAAATTGACGTGTTCACATGTTTACGAACTTCTGATAAATACGCAAGAATGTACTTAGGTTCTTTTTTATTATTGTCCTAAATTATAGTCGACTCACCTAAGAAAAAAATAGATACGAATGATTCAAGCATCAGATTGATTTTTGATTTTAATGAAATGTTTTTGGAAATATATTTATTTTCCATATTGACAATAAATTATTACATACTATGCAACACTACATATCTATTATTTAATACAGTCTTCCCTTACTTAAACAGGTAACAACGTTAATTTAATAACAAATATTATAGTTTACGCTAATAGTAAAGATGAAAGACAGCAATTTTTAGTCAAACCGTAAATTTTTAGATTTTTAAATTATTGTCATTATCTATCCCACTCATACCTGCAGTTTGTACCATAAATAGCAAAGAACGATTCTAGCAAAAAGTTGATATTTCAAATTAACTGTACACAGATTGTTAAATTTCCAATTACACTTATTGCGTTTATTTTCCACGTATGTAATAAAAGCTTTTCATAAACGGTGTATATTTGGCATTTCCAATAAAAGGGTTATTGTTTGGACACTGAATGTATGTTTCATTTAGCTCTGTCTTAATTTCTGCAGCACGAATTTGTGATAGTACCAGATATTTCATTTATTTGCTACGTACGTAAAGCAAAAAGCAAGACTATATTTTTTGTCATCAACTATATCCACTCTAATACCTAAATTGTTGATGATAAATGAATAATACATGTAGCAGCAACTAGCCTTCTTTGAAAATTTTTCTAGATTGTAAATATTCTTATTATATTTCTTTCTCCCAGGTTTGTATAGTATCATGTATTATTTTTGGGGAGACTTACGTCTAGCAAGTAGGTCTTTATAAGCCCTTTTTGCCAACCCCATGAACAAGGTCTAGGCATGCAGAGTACCAGGTACCTTTGTCCTACTTAGAATTTTGCCGAGACTAAGAAGTTCCAACCTTAGCCAGGGATCTTTTACATGCTACACATTGTAGTAACATGGGACCCACGGCTTTACATCACTTCCGAATGATGGCATTCTGTAGAGGCTTTCATCCGCATTTTTTATTTTTAAAAACCTTACCGGGATCGGGGACCGAACTCTCGACCCTTAGATCAGTAGCCCGGCTTCTCCCAGGTTTATTCAAGTTGTTCGGAAAAGAATAGAACACCTTGGATACTTTTCTCATTAAAATCCAAATAATGCTCAAATCTCTATCAAACGTTGTACCATTTTTTTTGTCTTGGATAGTACATGAGAATTAGATAAAATTAATGCAACTAAACTATAGCATGTTCAAAAATGATGTTCATCTAGTATGGCTATAAAATAGTTCCTAATTTATGAATGCAACTATAAGTCACTTATAAATCAAATGTCAAGTTTGACATTTATGTATAGACATAGTTGCATTCATAAATTAAGAACTATTTTATAGCCATACTAGATGAAAATAGTTTTTGATTATACTAGTATATTACATTAAAAGATCGGTAAATTTAAAAATACGAGGCCCGAAGGGCCGAGTCTTTCTGTTTTCTGAGGTCTGATCCAATAAGGCGAGTGTCGTATAACATTTTGCGCTATCAACTTGTAAAAATAAAAATACCATTGAATACTACAAAAATATGATTTGTTTAAATAAAGTAGGTACGTGATTGTAGTTTCTATAGTAACTCAATACAAAATAATTTTCTATAAGTTTTAGTACCGTTATCCTTTTTTTATTTTCCACTGATCTATTATTTGTTGTTTATATCTGTGATATGAGTGATATAAAGCAGTCCAAAACGCCCTAGGGCGTAAAGCGCAGTCGTAATGATAACGTCCACTTATTATGTCCTTTCACAATGAACGGATGTAATGATTACATATTAGGGCGTTATGGTCTGCTTTTCAAGTGTTTCAATGTATTTACGTATTCAATGTGGAAAATAAAAGTTACATATACCACAGGCATTATTTGACGTTTATACGCTTCGGGCGATTTACAAACCCTCGCATCATGGAAACTTGTTGCCCTCGAACGGCCATAAACATCTTCATAATGCCCTTGGTACTTAAATAACAATTTTGTGTACTGGTCTAGTAGCAACTATCTACCAGCTTAGCAACGAGTCCGGTGGGTATGTTCATATGGCCTAGGCCGGTGGCACTTAACGACGCCTGTGATTCGTCTTACACGTTTGGCAGTATCTACTGAAGTATGTTGTTGGTTGCAATATCAGTCTTTGTCAAATTGAAGGTTAGCAGGTTAGATTTTGCATCAGTCTGATACGCACTGACACTGACAACACCTAACCTTTAATTTGACATAGACTGACAGTGCCACCAACAATATATTTCAGTACTGCCAAAGGATAACAGGAATCACAACATTTTGTAAGCAAATTATTTGGGGTAATTCTTTAATAACCAAAATGGTTTCTGCTCAGTATACAAACAAAATGTATACGACACACGGCCGATATTAGTGTTTATGGCCTTACTAGATCACGTGCTTTGCCCTGACGAGCTTGCCCGTGATATATTAGCTAGATAATATAATTCGTTGAATTTTGAACCAATCATAATCTCTTAAATTTAAAACATTGGCCACTAGAACCTTCTACAATACTGACAATATAGCGACTCGTGATTTTCGATTTGATGCAAGCTAACTTGGTTTTGTTTCACGTGTCAAATGAACTAATTTAGAAATGTCAGCTCATTCTTCGAGGATAGGTGGTGCATTCTAAGCATTAAATGCTACAGAAAATGTATTACGGACAAACATTGATCATTAGCATTTATACTCAGGTAATAAAATAGTATTACGCTCTGTCTTCGATATGTTTTAAATCAGTTTATTCTCTTCCTAAATATAATTCGTAGTACGCCTAATAATCTATAATTTTGTAGAATATCAGTTCGTTATAATCCCAATGCATAATAACACCAGCTTAGGGATTATAACTCATAATATTCATAAAAAAATCATCGATAATAGGGATACTACTTATTATATTACCCCTGACCATAAATACTTAGCTACCTGTCTAATCTCGTAAATAGCTGTGCCTGTTATTTTGTTGTTGTCATAGTGACAACTTGAACTTTCGAGCACAGAGAACGGACCCGAAAACAAGTAAAAATAGGTTAGTTAAGCGAAAAATTGTTTTTGACCTTCTCCAAAACGTAATTTCCTAAGTGTGTATTGCTTACTCACACTGAGGCATATTTTTAGCTTTACCGGTATATTTTGATGAAACGAGTATCACCCTAGATGAGTATCCTATTTTTGTGAAACATTGTAATATACTACATTTTGTATTGCCTTGACATTTTGCATATTTTTGTCCATACATTTACGTTTTAATCATTTTAACATTATTTTGTTCTATTATCAAGCAAAAGCAAGCAATTAGCCAATATTGTCATTCGCGTAACAAGGCGAATTATTTAAAGCTACTTGCTATACAAAATGGGATTTTTGTCATATATAGGGTGTCCGTTTTTCGGCATTAAACATGGCGATCTTGGTTATCTTATGAAATAGAAAGTCGGTTAAATTAAAGCAAATCTGCATATTTAAGGTAGCATAAAAAAGACAGTTTTAGATATTAGAAATAATCAACAGTAATGTCCCAAGTACATTCAAATAGCCGATTAAATTTTGACGATTTTTGTCAGAATGCTTTGCTAAGAAATTTGTCAAGAATCCCAAGTGTAGCACGAGGGATTTTAGGGCGGAAAATTTACGAGATATATTTCTTCAGAGAAAACATTCTGACAGAAAATCGTCAAAATTTGTTCAGGCTAGTTTACATGCATGTATGTGATGTTCGGCGTGATTATTTCCTGAATAAATAGATAAAATTCAGTTCGTGATGAAGCACCTTTAATAATAACGTTAAAATTATGCACAAGCGATTAAATTTTGACACATTTTTAACCGCGGTAAAATTTTGACATTTGAATTTTTGTCATTATTAAACTGACAGAAACCACGGTGATTACGCATTATTATGGATATGAAGGAAATAATCAAGGGTAATACCACAAAAGGTGAAATTTTTTTGAGAATTTTTTCGTTCACATGCATATTATTGCGTTTAAATTTTTCGAAACCAAAACTGCGTTAAAAATTCCGCGAGACCGCAGGTCGAGTGGAATTTGAGCAGTTTTTGTTGAGAGAAATTTGCAATAATTTACATGTTGACGAAATAAATTCTTATAACAAATTTTGCCTTGTGTGGTATTTGGAAAGACTATTCAACAATATGGGTAGATGACTTTTACCGTGTTCGACAGCACACATTTTTAACGTTTTCCACTATTAATTCAATACTAGAGCTTCCAACACGATTATTATGAGTTTCTAGAACGACACTGATTTGACGTTGTGGCGAAATGTCAGTCAAAGGCTACTCACTAAATTGAAATCATTGAAACCAATCGGGCTCGCTTGAAAACTCTGTGACATTTAGGTGTTTTCAATGAGAGTCAATTTTGATTGGCCGTTTCTGACAAATTAAACAATTTTCATTGGTTCGTTCACTATAGTGTTGAATAATCAAGGGTAATACCACAAGCAGTGGATATATTTTTGACAAATATTTTGTCGTTTCCATGTAAATTATTGCGTTTAAATTTCACGATACAAAATCACATCAAAAATGTCACGAGCCGAAGGCGAGTGACATTTAAACGTGATTTTGTTGAGTGAAATTTGCAATAATTTCTATGGAAATGGCAAAATATTTAAAAAAAATATATTCACTTCGAGTGGTATTTGGTACGACTATTTAACAATATTAATACATAATGATTAACTTTATTGAAAAATAATCCAACAATTAATATAATTATTCATTCTCAATTAAATTCAGCGGAATACTTCCAAAACTCAGCATTTTAAAATTTTTAAAAGAAGCCACACAGTTTGTTGGGGTTTAGTGTTACGTAACCTAGCGATACCACTAAGGACAGAACATCGTTGCTAAGCGATACTTCGCAACAAGGCTATTTATTTTTTGAGTACGTACATTGTTTTGTGAATATTTTGCATGGTGCCCAATATTCAGTGATATACTGCTGTTATTGGTTGAAAAAAGCAAATGTCTGCAATGTGATTAGCTTATATGTTATAGTGTTGAATAGTCATATACAACACCGGGAGCGGTCGACGAATTGCAGAAAATTTTTGTCAAAGTGTATACGTGTTTATTGCTTCGATATAAATTGGTGGAGTGCGACAGCACGAGACCAATTTTGAAGCAATAAACACGAATAAACTCATTGACAAAAATTTATGCAATTCGTCAGCTGCAAGCGGCATTTGAAGGACTTTCAACGAACAAAATTGACATTTCTTAGTAATTAATAAATTTTATCACGTCCTCTTTGAAAATAAAAATCTGTTGACGTGAAATAAATTATTTGTCAAATTTGACATTGCTAATATCATATTTCATGAATTTTACAGGAAGTTAAATAAATGTCACAGGAAGAGAAAAAAATTGTCATTAGAATTCCGCTAGCGGAATTGTTGCACAATTTTACGCTCATTGGTGGCAAATGACATAAATACTAAGTTATGATTGGTGAATAGTTAACTTAAAGGGGGTGAGTTAAATAGTCAAGGGTAATACCACAAGCAGTGGATATATTTTTGACAAATATTTTGTCGTTTCCATGTAAATTATTGCGTTTAAATTTCACGATACAAAATCACATCAAAAATGTCACGAGCCGAAGGCGAGTGACATGTAAATGTGATTTTGTTGAGTGAAATTTGCAATAATTTCTATGGAAATGGCAAAATATTTAAAAAAAAAAAATCCACTTCGAGTGGTATTTGGGACGACTATTTAACAATATTAATACATAACGATTAACTTTATTGAAAAATAATCCAACAATTAATATAATTATTCATTCTCAATTAAATTCAGCGGAATACTTCCAAAACACAGCATTTTAAATTTTTTTAAATAAGCCACACAGTTTGTTGGGGTTTAGTGTAACGTAACCTAGTGATATCACTAAGGACAGAACATAGTTGCTAAGCGATACTTCGCAACAAGGCTATTTATTTTTTGAGTATGTACATTGTTTTGTGAATATTTTGCATTGTGCCCAATATTCAGTGATATACTGCTGTTATTGGTTGAAAAAAGCAAATGTCTGCAATGTGATTGGCTTATATGTTATAGTGTTGAATAGTCTATAATATTCTATATAGTTATAAGGCATTTGCGATTGATTTGGATCAGGCATGGACGTGATTTGTTAACATAATAATTTTGTAATTGTTTATAGCCTGTGACAATGTTGTTCAATCCAATAGTTATGTCAATGTCACGTTAGTAAGATGAGGCCTTGTTGCCACACTGAACATAATTTTTTTGTAATAATCGAATGTAAAACATGGTGAAAGTTATAACTGACAGCACCAAAATAGCCATTCAGAAGCAGTTGGCCATTTTAAGGTTAAACTGCCAACGTAGCTTAAAGCACGATTCATAACCTCAAATATAAAATTGTTTAACCATCACTAGAAAGTTACGTTCACATAGTAGCAAATCCAATTTACACGTATAAAACTGTCAAACTTTCATGGCCAAGCCAAGCGTGTGGTTCAAATCAATCGGAAATTCCTTGTAATTCACAAAAACTGGAAACCATCGATTTCGTTTTCGGCGTATATCCCGCAAATTATTCACTTTATAGTAAAAATGTAATAAAAATTGTAGTATTTTAAATGTTTTATTAAATGGGTTAACAACTGTTTTTACTAGATCGAAACCAGACAATGCGACGCCCATCTTTTGATTTTATTATGAGCGTCATGTTGGATAGGTATTCATATGTTTGGATGCAACTTTCCTTTATGATTACGATGATGTGAAAATCTAATACGACGCCCATAATAAAACCAAAGTTGGGCGTTGCTAAGCCTAGCGTGGATCTAGTAAAAATGCAATTGTTACCCTATATAATAAAACTTCTAAGATCATACAATTTTTACTGTAAAATTTTGCTTTAAAGTTAAAAATTTACCACATATGGCCTATGGCCATAAATGAAATCGACGGCTTTCGGTGTTTCCGAATTAATTCAAATCTTATTGGTTTTTTTCTTATATCTGAAAATGTAGTTTTAATGCTACCTTATACAGCGTTTTCCAAAAATTTTGCTACAAATGGAAAGATTTTTAATATAGGTTTGTCACACAATTTTACTCTGCTTCATTTATAACTGCGTTTAAGAATATGTCATGTTTCTTCTTCTTCTTCTTATTATTATTATTATTATTATAGGCCAGCGACCAGTTTTTAACGACAAAGTGATTCTATGAGCCCTCTTTACTCGTAAATCGGGTAGATGGCTAGCGTTGCTCGCCGAAATTAAGGTCACTAGATTAATACACTATGTGTAAGGTACCGCCATTCCATGCCTCGCGTGAGAATGTGAGAAAATTGTGAGATAAAGATAACAAATTACAAATTTCCCAAGCGTAATAGGGAAGACACTAGTTTTTGGGGATTTTCTTTTTGCTGTAGTGGCACTGCTGTAAAGTCAAATTATTGTTAGATTGTGTTTTTATCCCCTGTTGGAAAAAATTGTGCGACAAGGATAGATATAAAAAATTACCAATGGCGGTACCTTACACTTTAGTGTTGATCTAGTGACCTTGTTAAGGGTTAATGGCTACCAAAGGGGTTAGCCTGGTAGCCGGCGAGCGTATTATTTTTAAAATCCTTCTAGAGTCGTCAGGAATCGAACCCAGGCCGGCTGCCTGAGACACGAGAATTTTCTAGCTGGGCCACCCGTTCACTGTTTCAATTATTGTTTTACGGTTGAAGGAAAATTTTAAATATTTTAAAATTGCGGCAAACTGAAATCTAAAATTTTTTTTAAACGTTATAAGAAAAATATTATTATATTCGTAAATAAAGTGCAGATGTAAAGTCTTGATGAATAATATTCATTATCTTTCTTAATATTTTTAATTGAAATTCTTGTTACATCAATGAAAGTGATTACTTCCTACACTTAACTTTCACTACACCTTATACTCTAGAATTCTTAAGGTTTAGTGAACCAAATAATCAATTTCGTTGACGTTACAAAGTTTTTAATTAAAAATCCTAGAAAAAAATTCTATAAGAAAACTTTGTATCTCCACTTAATTTTCAAATACAATAATATTTTCCTTATAAATATTTTTAAACATAGAAAGAAATGTATTTCACTCTTGTGGCAATTTTAAATTAATTAAATTTTCCGCCAAACTGTACAAATATACACACGCTTTTATATAAAAATAATTTCGTCGAGAAATCAATAATAACAACGTTTGGCATTTGTTTTTAGAAAACGCTGTATATGCAACTTTGCTCTAATTGAACTGACCTCGTATCTCTTAAGATAACCGAGATCCTCACGTTTTAAGGTCGAAAACGGGTAGCATGTATACAAAACTTTGTCAGTAGTTAATATTTTTTTCGTTGACTGCTTGTTAATTCCAATATTAATGAATTATTTTTCCTAAAAAAGGATGGATTAATAGATGTACACTATTTTTCATTAATACACTCTTTTTCATTAATTAACTGTTTTTGTGATTTTGACGTTTTGATGATATTTTGCATGACGTTTAGTTGTATTAATCAAATTTTTCACAAAAAAAAGATTTTGTGGTCAACGAAAAAATGTAATCAACTCGTTTGTTAATGGGCGATTAATATTCACAACTATTAATGGCGCTCACTCGCTATCGCCCGTTCGTGCTTTAAACAGTTTCGATTATTAATCGCTTTAATTAACACACTTGTTGGTTAAATAACTAATAATAATTCTCTGTTATTTAATTATAATTCATTGGTATTTGTAGTAATAAATACATAAGGACGATTCTAACAACAAGTTGATTTTCCAAATTAACTTTGCAATAATTTTTTACTTGTATTTATAACATCTACCATAGCAGATTTATATTGCTTACTTGCGATATGCAAAAATTGAGACAAGGATAATAGTGAAAATTGAAAAAAATTAGTTGTTAGCAATTTTCTAGTAAAATCTGCAAATATTAACGACTTTTGTAATTATTATCATTCATCCTAATAAATTTACAAAGGAATTTTAGATGATAAGTAAATAAGGGTTTAGATTTAATACATTCTCACTGAAACATTTCTCTTTTCAGGTTTGTTTATTGCAATACGTTCTATGGTCCTAATAGTATATATTTTGAATTTGATGCTGTCTTTTCTAATACACGGTTATAATTTTACAAAGATTAACGTTTAATTAAAGCACAATTATTCAACAGCAAAACGGGCACTACGATAATTTTCATATATTTAACAGCTCCTTGCTAAATGTACATGCTTGTACTACTTTTGCATTTTTCGTATACAGTTTTATTGTAAATTAAGGGCCAGTTGAATTTCTCCATTGCTATGAGAGATAGAGAAAAACATTTATATAGAAAAGTTATACCATTTTATGTGGTAAATATAAAAGGTACGAACAGAAATATCATACTTTCGGTTAAACCGGAAGTTTAATTATTTTTTGTTTTTCTTATGGAACATCCTGTACTTTGTAAATTAATTTGACAGTTTTGAATATTGCCTTTAAATAATTGCTATTCGACTATAGACCTAGAGTTACTAATTACCGAGATATTAATATTAAATTATGATATGTACACATAAACAGTATTGCCTACTTATTAAAGTGAAACTGATAACATACGGGCGGAAAAATGACAGACAAACAAACAAATGAACAAATGCTCAATATCTGACAAAATACGATTGCATTGAACGGATCTGTTACAAATAAATTCATTTTCCAATCAATAGCTCGTGAATATGCTAGAAGTTTTTGTGTCAGAAAAATTCTCAACGAGCCGCTCAAATGTATCAAAATTGTTACCCAAATAACTAACAGCCGCATTCTTGTATATCTGCTAACTGGAAATGAAATTGCGAACTCACGGACGTGTTTCTATAAATCGATAAAATCCTAAACCAAAATAGAAATAGGGAATAATCCTACTCAATATATTGTGTTGGCGCATTTCAAAGAAAATCCGCATATTTCAATAAGGCAGGTATCCATTCAAACAAATGCAAAGTTTTAGTCCTAGCTTAGATTACATGTTTACTTGGTTGTCATTTTTTTGTAGCCTCTTAATAATGTATTCAGCTCAAATGCTATTGGCTACATAACTTTAAACACGCTAATAACTTGTGAATTATTAACCCCATACATACAGCTGGTCAACAGTTTTTTTAAGATACTTTCATAAACCATTAAATTAATTTAAAAAATACGAGGTGCTCCGTAAGAAAAACCAAATAGTTAAACTTCCGGTTTAACCGGAAGTCGGGTATTTTTGTTCGTACTCTTAAAATGTGTCATATAAAAGTGTTTTCTATCTGTCATCACAAATGGGCAAATTTAACTGGCCCTTAATTCACAATCAACCTGTATATAGATAATTTACAGTTTCTTTGCGTTGTTAATGCATCTAAATAGTAATTTTACTAAAAATGCAGTACAAACAATGGAAATTATTTACTCATTATGGAATTTTCTAGGTCAGTACCTAGATACTTTATGTCATAATATATAAATACATTTAAATAGCTTCAAACAGAATTAACCATTTTTAACTGGAGCATATGTGCACTTAAATATACTATTTATGTAATTATCACCCGGTGTCTGTAAAAATTAATTAAGAACAATTTGCCTTTCCACTATTTATCTAAACATTAATTATTAAATTAGTGTCAAAGTTTACAATGACATCATTAGGATAATCAAAACTGACTTTTATGAGATTACAACTGACCTAGTTTACAATAGCATAATATGTACAAATTAGATAAAAATGCATTTTAAAAAATAAAATAATATTTTGTTAATTCATTTATAAAGTATACTGCTGGTTAAACTGTTCATAACGGGTGTTCATAAACAGTCGTCATCCCAGTTGCTTTGAAAAACAAAATGTTATATCTTTGATTAATTCGTGCAACACAATGAAACGTCATTGAGTACTGTCATAGCGCAGTTTTCTCAATTATAATAGACATACGTTTTTGAATTCAAAACCTACTGGGATGACGACTGTTTATGAACACCCGTTATATTTATTGGTCAAAACGTTTAAATCTAGTAACAGAATGCATTTTATTATGCTTTGTTGTTTTGTTTATGTGTTATTCACTATAGCCTCTCCAAAATATTTAAATTCTCCTTCTCTTATGTGCCACTGAAAGCAAAAAGACTTTGAGGATTATCCTCAAAAAATGATGTACAAAAAATGTCAATAACTTGTAATTCGCTCATGAGCTGGAAATTCGAAAACTCTGTCATCTGCGGCAATCAATCAATTCGTCTTTATCTTTGAATATAAATTGACACGCGATTGCCTCCAACCTGCGGCGAAGGCCCGATAATAACCGGCATTTTTGATTCGAAACTTTCGTTCCGACGAAGTGCAAAATAGCGCCAGCCACTTAAAATTTAAAGCGCCGGAAGCGTCTTGCTCTAATTTCGCAAAAGACCTCTAATTTCACAATTATGCCTTGTCCTGTCCGGCGAGTTGCATTCGCGAAAACAATAAATCGGCTCATAATGTCGCGTAAAATTTTTATCAAATTGGGCCCGATAAAATATAATGGAGTCGTTAAAATCGAATGGACGCACTTTATGCCCTAAGTTTAGAGGCCGGCTTTACTGCCGGCAAATTTTAATAAAACGCGCCAATTTAGAAACAAATGGTTAATTCTAGTTTTAAAAAATGGGGACTCACCTTTGTCGACGTTGTAACAGCAGACTGGTGATAGCTGCATGTCTTCATCTAACGCCACAGCGTGTAGATGAGGGCAAAGCTGGAGTCGCTCTGCCCCATGCGAACTCTTGTGGGTAACAATCCTGGCCGAGGTCCTCCAGAATCTAACAAAGTACCACGGGCATGCGTGCTGTTTAGTTTCCTACAAATTTTGATTGTATAAATCTGGAATTCCCTTTGTGCCTACTGTAAATTAGAAAACCACACATTTGTCCTCCTCCTTCAATTAACTTAAATTTAAACCAATTAGTGAAAAAAAATAGCCGTTAAAGGAATCATAAATAAGGGATTTCTAATAAAAACTTAAACAAGACAAAAATAGTTGGGCATCCTGTGGTTTTAGAACCGCCCCTAAAATATTAATTAGTTTTAAGGCATTTACGTTTGTATTATTTTAATTCTATACAGCTATACTATTAACATTGCCGTCAATTATTTTTGGTAGCAAACTATAGATCACACTACTAACCCTATAATAGTTTCAAAGCAACTATATTTCAGAATATTCGCTTAATGAGTAAATTAGCGGAAGTAGTGACTCACTATAAAATTGTGTAAGAAGGGGAATTTTAATTACGAGTTTATCGTCATAGTAGTTGGTTCTACAACATTATATTGTTATTATGTTCTTTATATATTAAAATGGTTTTATGTTATAACAATAATCATTATACTTTAGCTATTACATCTTACTTTTTACTATACTTTAGTTTATTTTCAATCAATTCTTTTTTTAAATTGAATTTTAGTAACTTATTTGCCCTTTTATAATTATGGATTATCAATATTATTAAATTTTTTTACTCTTAACTGAAACACAGGTCGGATTCGCTTATAATCTAGACTGCTTCTATTCCTGAAATTTGATTCCCTTATTTCATGACAACTTGTACGTCTGTCACTTGTCACTTTGAATTATGCAAGTACAAAATCAATTACAAATACTTTCTCGTTACATAACTTGTCATTCCAGAAATATCAAATAGCAAGTACTTCCCTCTTGAAAATTACCCCACTTCACTCCTTCTATATTTTTTTCAGTTTTTTATTGAAATACCTGCATTCTGTCTCCTGTTCATGGACCTCGATACTCTCCTTTACCAAGCCAAACGCATCCAGAAATCTCACAAAAATCTCCCAACGTTCAAACAAATCCTAGTACGATCTCCGCCAAAACATCTGGTCCGCAAAGACTTCCTGACCAAAACATGATAAGGCACCTACCAACTTTCTTCAGTAGTACTGTCAGCAGCAAACGCCATCCACGTCTTCCTACCAAAATCCTCAAGCCACCGACGACCAACTAACACGAACCTCGACTAGATGCAAGTTACAAGAAGCTTGTCGAATTAGAACTCGATTAGATGAAAACCTCCTATCCACTTCATAAAATGCCCACTCTGCTAACCATCTCGATGTAAACCACTTCTAGTAAAACCATTCCATTTTTGTCATCCACATCGTCTTCACATCTTTTAATGTTTTAACATTTACTTTTTATTCTCACCACGCCAATTTTAGTTAATTCACAACCCTTTTATATACCAAACAGCTTTTAACTTTTATAAAGGGTTTATTTTCGTAATTTTAACCGCTTACAAATGTATTACATGTTTTTGTATCAAATTATTTTTACATACTAATAAATAAAAAATATCTCGTTAGTGTTTTAGTTTAGCATATATTTTATATTTCTCGAATAAGTATTTGCCATTAATCCTTCACTTCATTTCAGATAATAATTAAATTATGTTAGAATTTTACTGTTTCTTATGTAGGTTCATTCAATTGAATTGTAAGTTCCATTTCTTTTCTTTGCTAAATAAATTTTAATAATTTTTATATGCTTTTCATACTTAAATTCATCTTTGTAATTTTAATGCTGTATTCTTTTAACCATATTAATTTGATTAAACCCTTATACTAAAGACCATTACAGTATGTTACTGTAAATAAAATAGTGAAATTAATTTAACTATAACACGGAAAAACGGTTTCTTGATGGAAGTACGGCAGAATATTTTAAAAAGAAAAAAAGTATCTAGTATAAACTTTCAAAATAGATTTGTTCCTAGGCTGCCATTTAATAATAATAGTGGTCTACTTATGAATTTATTTTGTTTAGAAAATGAATTGGAATTGCTTATTTCCAATGCAATGACTTAAGGAGAATAATCAAGGGAAAATGTCAGCATATTAACAAACATATAAAGAAAAAACAGATACTCAATGTGTTATGTGTAAAATTTTGATCAATATTAAAATTTGCGAATTTTTTCCAGCAATCGTGACACGCTTTGATGCTGTAATTTAATTTTGAAAATCCTTGAACTAGAGATTTTCCGCTATTTTAATATCTGGTTTTTGGAAATTGTCAATATCTAGGGATTCAGAATTCAGATATTGCTCCTGGTGCTTAATTGAGTAAATAAAAAATAAATTTTATTCTTCAAAATCATCGAAAAGTCAGCATTTGTGTGTTGGTTCGACAGGTTAAACCAGGATGAGACAGTATTCAGAAGCAAAACTCACCTGTGGTTACCCTCTACCTTAGACCTTTTCCCTGTTTGGTTACTTTGTAGCCATCGTCGGTAGATCTGCTACCGAAGCCGTTTCGTTGCGTTTTCTCTTCGTTCGACTGCACTCCGCACCTGCAGAAGAGCCTACGTTACCCTCGTGGTGGCTACTTGTTCTTATAGTCTGGCAACCTTTTTACAACCCTTTGCTGGACACCCACCGTTGCTTCGACCCTCTTTTGGATGTTCAAAGTCAAATATCTGCGCCCCCTCATTGTAAACGATCTAGCGTGGTAAGCTGATTCCCAAAATTTGAAATACACATTGTGATTACTGGATCTCGACGTACAAATTGTGTGATTTGTTCAACATTGCTTGCCAGTTGTTTGGTAAGTTAACTGTAACTTTCTATGTTATACGACTTTGTTATTTTAGCGTCACTGATTTTTGGATGCAATAAGTTTTCCGATAGCAAACGAGTTCGGTTAACTACCACTATAGGAAATATCGAGGCCCTTTGTGCTTGCCAATGTTCTTCTTCTATTGGTAGTGTCTAACAGTTCTTACCAATGGGCATATCCGCGAGAATTTGGATTATTAATTAATAGATATCACAGATCGGGCTTCTGTACATCGCTAACGCACGAGATCACTGGAGATGAATCCATGTGCTATTTAAAAACATTGCTCAGGTAATTACTTCAGCTATTATTTTTTGCAACAAAACTATGTACCTACATAAATATCGTGACATTTACAACAAATAAAACAACATAAAATGTATATTAAAATAACAATACTACAATTACACATTAAAATGAAATATACATAACCTTAGGTTTGTATCATTTAAAAATTCAAAATTAAAAGAATAGAGGCTTCTGTCTTTTGAAAAGTTGGAAACTGCCTTGTAAGGGAAGATAGACGGTCGGCCTTACCTTTTGGCGAAAGTTATATTGGTTATTTTGCCGGCTGGTAACTATCGGCCTAATTGGGCTAGCTCGCCGCGAGGGTCGCAGGGTTCCAGCTATGCTGAAAGAGAATACAAAAAAAAGGAGTGGGAGCCAGGTCCTAGACTCAGATCCGATTCCTTGTGCCGGACCTTACACAAGGTCGAAGATAAAAACCAGCAAGTCAAAAATAAGCAAATCAACAACCAATGAATAGATCACAGCTTTATTTTAAATATTGGTGGGTACTATAGTGCATGGCTATATATATATATATATATATATATATATATATATATTACGAAGGTTTTCGCGGCTGATATGTATTAAAGGTAAACATTTCAGGGTGTCATACCGCTTAATAAATTTGAAGATTTCTTCAACTGGTTGAAGAACATCTTGAATGGCACAGTGCATCAAGTTGACAGTCCGTCGTGTTGCCGCATAACTAGAAGCCAAACCCGGACTACAAGAACTTGAAAATGACGAATGTGATTTCGTCGAAACGTCGTCCAACCCCAAACGCCATTCAAGATGTTCTTCAACCAGTTGAAGAAATCTTCAAATTTATTAAGCGGTATGACACCCTGAAATGTTTACCTTTAATATATATATATATATATATATATAAATCACAGCAGGCAGTAGGCAAAATTAGTTACAAGTAGCAAAGGCGATACTTGGCAATAATTATAAACCTTTGTAAATTTCTAGCAACACCAAAGAAAACACACAGTATGCGACATGCAATAATAAATATAAATACAAATATAAATATAAATATCGAGCAAACAGTAGCCCACGAGCAGTAATAACTATGACCTGTGAATGGGCTAACACATTAAAACATTGCGCGGTTAAAAAAAAACGGAGCGTAGCGAGTATTAAATTACAAAAACATAGATTAATCCCTGTGATGCAGGATATAGCAGGGCCAGGTTATGCAAGCGCTCAGCTGATGCGAAACCCCGAATATCAGCTCAGAAAGATTCTAAAGTAATTATTCCAAAATTTCTAATGTCAAAACTACCAGGATATATGGCCATATAGTGACAGAGCAGTTTTCTCAGTGGAAATACATCAGGTACATAAATGAAAGCTAAAGCAATCGCTTGAATAAACCTTCGGCAAACTTGTACCTACTTAGAGGCTCGCAAAAAAATTACAATAACGCGGAAAAATTGCGAACGCCGCAAACAGAGTTCCGACAAAATAATTAACGGGTTCACGCGACTCCTAAGTAAGGCAATCGGCTACCGTAATCGGTTCTCTAGCCACTATACGCTAAATATGACGTCAGACCTCAGCGACCGACATGCAAATGGCGTCGACATAAACCCGAAGATATCGAGCAGACAGTAGGCAACATGCGGTAAGTACTGCCTTAAAACTGAAATACTAGCGCGGATGATCTAACATACAATTTGCAGGGGAGCTCAATGGGGCGCGGCGGCCGACAAACCCCCGCATCAGCGGAACCACCCAAACAGGATCCTCGCAGGCTCCACGGAGACGCCGTGGTTCGAGGCCAATTCAAAACCGAAGGCTCCTACAGGGTTGAGCCGCAGAGCTGTTTTTACCAATTCGGGTAAGCTCGATTAACGATTCAATAAAGATCAGTAGCCTGCACAAAATGGGCGCTCGAAATTTGCAATAGCCCTATCATAATAACGCATTAAAATTATACAAAAGCATGCACTAACATCTAACTCGACGAAGCATTGCTATGCCAAAAATATCATACATGCCCTATCTGCTAACGAGACGAGATTCTAATAACTAACTATAAAATACACTAGGCGCAAATAGCTATATCAGTTTCTTGCCTGTAGGAAAAACATGTAGGCTCCTGACCTTTGGCTTGCGGGGGCCGAAGACGGCAGAAGCAATGAGGGTTCCGGCAGACACAGCGGGAGGCCCAGCGGACCGAGGAAGCGGTGATTGTGTCGCAGGTGAGTGCAGTGCTACACTCTCTAGCGTAGCTCCCAGGGAATTGCAGAGCTCCTTGACAACTCGATAATTTCAGGAGCCCAAATCGACGGTTTGGATGCCCGCAGGGTGCAGCCGAACAAGGAATGCCAAGCCTCTTCAGGGAGGAGTTCAACCTCTCGCAGGAAGCGTCCGAACTCTCCCAAGATCGTAGCCGACAGGAAATGCATCCAGTAGGAAGTGAATGGCATCCGACAGTAAATCCAATCCAAGAAAGGGCAGAAACAATGCTGGCCTCAAACGAATCCGCAGTTGCGAAGGACGTAAGTATAACCAAATCAAATACGAACGTCTTAAGGGCACATGTGCTTTTTCAGATCCTCTGAAAAATCAAAACGGAGCTGAGCTATACTAATTAGCTCACAAATTTAAGCACACGGCCGAGGCACTAGCAGCCTGCACCAAGTTTAAAATGGGATAGACCTCAAAAATCCACCAGCTACCAGTTATCAAAACTTTCCAAAATTTTTGGGCCAGAAGATGCGAAAAAAACAGCCTGAAAAGTGTGGCTGCAAGAAATGATATCCTTTATCTAGCAACAAATAGAATAGTGCAGAATAATTTGTAACAGGGGTTGCCTAAGCGCCATATACAAATATCTGTAGGAATATGACCTAAATAAATTTAATTAGTAGAATATGGGTAATTATTCGAAGAGTTGCTTACCAAACTGCTTGATAATTATAGGAAAATAATTAAAAATAAGATACAGCTAATTATACCTAGTTTAAAGCATGCAAAAATTGACAAAAGCCAACCATAAATATTCAAGTTCAAAAATTCAGCTAGCAGAGGTTCAATACTACGGGGGACGCTCCAAAAATATCGTAACAGCCTTTTGATCTCTCCGTTTCCTCAATTTAATTTCTGTTATTTTCGAAGTGAATATCGTTTGAATAAATATTGGGTAACAGCAACTTCTATTTTGGTAGGGAAATTTACAGCTACAACTGTAGGCTTCCTGGTTTGAACCGCTCAAACCAGTAACGCTTCCGGACAACCCATCCCATTCCTATTTCGTACAGAAATCCTAAGTGCAGCAAATGACCAAAATATTGAAATTAGCTTATTTCATAGTAAAATTAGAATAGACTTACTAATACATAGATAATATTCTCTGTATCCTGTGAGTTAAGTTATTAACTACACCCATAACGGGAAGAAATTAACATCCCGTAATGTTAGTTACTTCGAGCTATTATATTTGAAACAATAGGTAATGTAAGGCTAGAGCCTTTGGGGCGTTATATCTTACATAATACGCCTATATATACTGGTTGAAATAAAATGCGTGTTGCTTTATGGAACCAATATAATAAACTATTTATACATTTGTTTTCGATCGTCACCTTTACAACATAAACCAGGTGGCTAGATAGTTTCATTACTCTCACCCCCCCCCCCCACAAAAAGAAAAAATGTGAGAGGGATACCAGGTAAGAAAACTAATATAACCCCGTATGAAAGCAGCAGGATTATATTTAGCTACAAAAAGTAACGACAATATACGATAAATAACACAATACTACACATACACCGGTCACACGAATCTGGGTCGTTCATCGAGCGTCTCCTTGTACTTCAGAAACGAAAGCTGGAAAAGAGAGAAAAAACGGCGAGGTTATGCATAAACAAGTAAAAGAATTATAGGCAACAAACAAATAAACACATGGAAGATAAGAAGCTTTGTTGATATAAAAAGTAGGCGGGATTAGCAGAATAAAACTGACGGTCTCGCCAATTTCCTCCAGTGACATGTAGTTATTTGTGTTACCAAATTTTAAAAAAATTTAACTATGTTTGCAAGTGCAGAAATGTGCGAGGTTCTATGTATGCGCCCCCCTCCTTCCGACAAGCGACCGATGTTTATGATTGAGGTTGCATGTGTGCAGTTTATATCTCAGTAATCGGCAAGGACGTGCCTGGCGACGATACAAGACCGGACACGAGTTGCTGCTGCATGCACGGACCAGAGTAGGTCTTGGGGGCATGCGGGCAATGGCAGCAGGCTGAGGCTGCCAAAGTGGCCGATGAACGAAAGTTGCATCGAAACGAGACGGCAGTGCATAATCGCACGGAAACGTGAGTGCCAAACATGCAGATGCACAACGGACACGCCAGAACATGATGTCCGAAAATTTGAACTACATGTAGACTGTATGCGAAGGAAAGAGAAATAACAATTAGAAGAAGGCTGTGAAAGTTTGCATGCAAACATAAGGATTGTACATGCGACACACGTGTAAAAACCTGAATTTTGTGAAAGGCGGTGCAGGTATGTCTAAAACCCGCCGATGATCGCGCGGTGCCCACTGTAAGGAAGGGGTTTGCTGCACACCAAGTAAGCGCGGATGTGTAGGACGCACGACTGGAAGTGGTGCGAAAACTGCGCATGCACGCGTGTTGGCGACTGTGCATGCACATGTACCCACAACGGCTGTGGAAACACCAACCAGACCGAACAGAGACCGTTTATGCATGTTGAAGACGGAACCTGTGCGGCGGTTGGGTACGGTTGCTGCTGCTGCACGACCGGTAACAGTGCGCACGGAATAAGCGAACAAGGAGGCTGCTGAGATGCAGATTGCATTAAGGGAATCGGTGGATGACAGAATTGCTTTTGTTCAGTTCGAGATTGACCGCACACATTATTTATTCATTATTTGCAGTTCTACTGAATTGCAACGCCATTTCCGTTTCAACCTTCTTTGGTAAGTTTGCGCAGGTAAAAGTAATATTTGTTGCGTATCTATTAATAAGTGGTTTGACATAAGGAACCTTGTGATCAGTTTGGTGCGCTTGCTTACATAACACGGTGCTTCTGCTATCAAACTGTAGTGTTTTTGATTGATCGCATTATAAAATATCGACAGTGCAAGAGCTGAAACAACCTCAGAATTAAATAATGTACGTCCAAGAAAGTGTAAAAACGATTTTGCATAGCAGAAATTGCAGGACTCCTCGTCCGATATATGCTCAACATCGGCATAATACCGTTATAGTATATTACGATACAAGATCGGTAAGTGTCTTAGAACAGGCCGAGAAAACGTTTTTCTATTTTTGAGGTCTGTTCCAGTAAGGCACTTAACAATCCGGTCTCATAACATTCTCTGTGCTATTGACTAATAAAAATAAAATTCCGTTGCATATTACAAATATTGTTTGCCTAAATAAAGTGCGCGATTGTTGTTTCTATAGTAACCAAATACAAAACAATTTTCGATAACAGTCCTAGGACCGTTCTATTCATAACGGTCCTGTTAATTTGTTGTTGTCCTATTAAACAAGGATACGGAAAGCTGATCTTGTAGTCACAAATACCATACCCGGAAACAAGTAAAAATAGGTTGGTAGCGCAAAATAATACTAAAGTTTGATCAACAATTATTTTCATCTGGTATGGCTGTGGAATACTTGATAATTTATAAATGCAACTACATTTATAACTAAATGTCAAACTTGACATTTGAGTTTTAATTGAGTTACAGTTGAATTCATAAATTAGAAACTATTCCATAGCCATAAGACCAGAAGACAAAGTGCAAAGAAGACATTCAGCCTGGTATCGATGAAATGGAGGGTGTTCTCTTTCTTCAATATATAGATATAATTTCCCCGATACCACGCTGAATGTCTTCAATGCAGTAAACGTTGTTTTCTTGGTTACCTTTCTTTGGTACAGCCATCTTGAACTGTTTGTTGGCTGAAGCATGAACAACCAACAAGACCAATAAATCGGTGTCATTGCCAATCACGATAGTCTCTTTTTCCTTTTTTGATTCGTCAATTGCAGTAAAAACAATCTTGGTGTCAGCATAACCTTCTGCCTGAATCACTTTGCAGCCAGCTTGCTGTAAGTGTACCGTGATAAGAACAATTAGTTCCATCTTGTTCTTACTATTAGTTAGAAATTCTGCTTGTCCAAGAGTGACATTAATTGCATCTTCCACTTTGACTTCAACATGTGTAGTAGTGGATGATCTACGCAAATGTTGTTCATCTTTTGTGCTAGGTTCTTCACCATAACCATCTGGCCTCCCCACTTCCCTGAACCTTTTATATAATACACTTGGAGCGAATATTACGAGTTCATAGGCGTTCATGCATTTTTTGGCCAAACAGAAAAAGTTACATTCTCACCACCTCCATATCTCCGTAATCCTTTACTGGAGCGCAAAAATGCATAAGACCATTTTTATTGTAAATTAAATGTAGATTAATTTTATGTAAAATAGGGTTTGCGCTAAACCTCATAGTTAACGAGATATTTGCGAAAAACTGTTGAAACTTACCGTTTTACCACATTTCCACCGCCCTCCCGCCTATACCCGACGCGGAAGGTCATGCAACTTTTTACCACTTACTAAGAGGAAAGTATTGAACAGTTTGCAGCAGGGTAGAACTTTTTTTTAATGTTTGGGTTAAACTCTAGTTTTACTGTACTAAATAACATTATCATCGGAGGTGATGTCATAGTTAGAGATAATATTCATATAATTACTGCCAATCCCTTCAGTAACAACAAGGTACATCGGAGATTTTATTTGGGTCAGATAGCCAATAAGTTGGACTACCCGCAGAGAGAAAGTTGTATGGTTATCTATCAGGTATAGGTCTTGATGTTGGATAGAGTTTTGTTTTAAATATTGTGCATAGAATAGATTTGTAGCACACACAACAGGTTGGCTGGGAACGTGATGATTATTTCATTGAGTTGGAAAGTTTCCATTTGTTATTTGAAATGGTCTACTAGGTGGTGATTGTTTGTTTGGGTTGTATTTTTTTGTAATTCTTAATAGACAACACAGCATTTATAATTGGGTGGATCAGAATCCTGGCACAATACACAAGTAGCTGTAATTTTTCTTGATTTTGTGCACATTTTCATGTCATGAGGTCCACCACATTTAACGCAAGCATACGGCCTATTACAGTATGCTCTTGTGTGATAATTATTTTAACACCTTGTACATTGTACTATTTCGGAGTTCTTCCTTGGAGGTTCAAAGAGGACGTGTTTATTATGTATGGTTCGGATATTGTAAATATCTTTATTATTTTTTGAGAGTTCAAGGTCTATAAAGAATATGGGCATCGGTTCTTTAGTACTTTTGTTTTTAATGTTTAGATATTCCGTACTTTGTGGCCCAGTTCTTTAAGAGCGTTTTTCATTTCTGCAATTGGTGTTGTATGCTGGATATGCTTCATTACTACTTTGTAGGGGTGGTCTTGTTTCATTTTTTGATATGTGTGGTCGTCGTCTTCGGACAAGCACTCTACTTCGGACTGGTCCATTTCGCTTTCAACGTTTTTCTCAGTTTGGCTGGCTGGTATTTTCGGCTTTTGAGATAAATTTGTTTGAAACTTTAGTGTTGGTTGTGATAATGGCTGATAATGACCAGCAGGGAAAATGTAGTTTGTGGAAAATGTGGACAATAATTGGGCACTTGAGTCATTTGAATTCCATTTGAAAACTGCTGCTGGTTGTATGTACAGCATGTCCCAATGTGATCGTTGCCGGTCGGCAGCATATTAGCTTCTCTGTTTAATTGTTTATTTTACTACTTTAATACCTCTTACTTCCATTAAATTTGGAGAGGTAAAAATAAATTTAAATTTATATTTACAGCTTGTTCCGATTCCTTGCTATCAGCATTGACACTTGATATCTTTATCGTGCACAGCAGAGGTTAATACCAAGTATTTATACTTCAAAAGCCAAGTGGGTACATACTAAAGATAAATTAAACATTAAACACTATTTCATCAAAAGGGATTTATAGAGTCCCGTGCTCTTGTAATGTTGTATACATTGGTGAAACGGGGCGTTCAGTAAAAGTTTGTATCTCTAAATACCAGCGCTGTTTCAAGTCGGGTCTCGTTTCATCATGAGCCATCGCCGAACCAACGCAATACCGCTTCTTCTACCTCAACAATCACGTGGTTCAAGAAAATTAACAATAACCAAAAATAAGGCAACTAGGTTAACACATTAACGCCATATGCGTCATGTGGAACCATATTATATAGCTGTACTTTACGGCATAAATCATCGTTCGGACAAGCTGAAAAGATGGACGTTCATTTCGTGTAAGTTGTATTCTAATTGTATGGTTTATGATGTTTTTACTGACAGAATTTATTGGGCTTGTGACAGCATCAAACTACGTATAGGATGTTACATTTTTGCAACAATTATTTTCAACTTAATGGTATTCTCACTTAAAATTGAGTATTTCCATGTAAGACCACCATGCATTTTCTGCTTCTATTTTCCGTATCTACTTCAGTCATAAAATTTGTATTTTAGTGATATAACGTTAAAAGAGGCGTTAGATATACAGGCTGCCCATTGTATGATGTAACAACTAATAGGTAGGCAACACATTTAACAAGCTCATAATTGTCACAGAAAACTCTTGATTTAATGAACTCGTAATTGGGTAGGGAAGTGGCGGAAATTTATATAGAACTTCCTAAAAGTCAAAGGTGGAATAGCGGATAACTTTATAAAAAATTGTATGCCGGTTCAGAAATCGGTTTGAAAAATTATGTAAAATTAATATTTTGATAACTGCGTTTAGATGTATTTCTTAAAATTAATATAACTGACGTTGCGCGATTTCATGTAGAAAAAAGATAGAAACATGTAGTTGCAAATATTAGAGTATAATATGTAATAGATAATTTTCTCATTCTTATATGTTCACGGTGTATGCAGAAAACGGAACTTTAATTTGGCTTTTGGGATACTATTCTTGAGATTGTTTTCAGACTTTATATGAAATATGCATCCTGATTATTACTACTGCTTAAAGTTACTGCTAGGTATTGCTATGGCATACTGTATAGTATTTATTTTTGATTAAAATAAATTTGTGTCAAGGTGAAATTATGTAAAATATGCTCTATTTTAAATTATTTAAATGTTGAGTTTATTTATTTTACTAGCTCGGGTAGAAGCATCCACTCTCAACTCAGGTTAGGTTCATGCTTTGTTAAATTTAATGAATTACTTGCATTTATTACTCTTTGCTAATGTCTCACTTTATAAAATAATTATACCTTAAGGTTAATTGGTGTTATCAGAAAAAATATCAAATGACACTTCTGCAACTGTCAAAGTCAGATCATTTATATGGAAGGTTAGCTGAATTCACATCCGTACAATTTGTATGGTTTCAAATGTTAATAAGGGTAAATACTTATGGTAAATATGTTATTCATTTACTATTAAAACTAATTCTGTTTATTTTGCATATACCTGATTGCTTTTACTTAATTGGATTTATCCAATACTCATGTCTATTCAAATGCAACCAACTTATTCAGGCGCTTCCATTTGTAACTCCAACGAAGATCCCTGCTCTGCAACTAGCTGTCCTAAAGAACCACTTCACCTAAATCTTCTACTTGCTCAATCGACAACCCAACTGTCACAATGGATAGAGCACTGATGAAGACTCACACAGCAACCCCCAACAAGAAACAGCTCTCCTCGATGGTAACTCCTTTGCCGCTCATCCAAATCAAAATGGTATAGCTGTATTTACCTCAACGGCAACTCCAACAAAGCTCATCCAAATCAAGCTGATACAGATGTATTTACCCAACAGTAATTCCACTAAAGCTCATCCAAATCAATACAGTTGCATATGTATCCACCTCAACAGTGACTCCAACGCAATCCAACCAATTATCTCACGTCTAGATGAATTTACCTAGATAATGACTTTATCACAGCATATCTAAATCAAACTCCGTTACAAATGTATCCACCTCGACAGCAACTCCAACGCAATCAAACCAATTATCTCAGGTCCAGAGATATTTGGCTCGCCAATCCCATTATTCTTATTTCTTCTTCAAGTAGAAAAACGGTAACTTTCTTCATATGATAGTTTTAAAATTTCTTTATTTGCCTTTATTTTATATTTAATTTTCTTCTATGCACCATTTTACACTATTCCAATAATAAATTCATTTTTAGAAAAGGGTTTTATTGTCAAATTTTCTTTATACCAAATTTTAGTTATACATTTTAGAATCAAAAATTAGTTGTTATTTTTAAAATAAGATATTTTGTTATTTGTTTATTTTAACAGCGAATTAAAGTTAATGTCAGATTAGTGGCCTTTATAAGACCAGCCGTTAGTGTGTAAAAGTTGAAACAGTTGGCAATTCCATCCGCGAACGGCAAAGCAATCCGCGAACGGCAAAGAAAAGGAAGCACAAAGATGCCCCGCGTAAAATCGAATCAGCAAACCGCAAAGCCGCGAACGGCGAGGTCTGCCTGTATATAGTCCACCAGAAATAGCCATCTTCATCCGCAGCCACTCAAGCTTCCGAGAACCGATCCTCCCGAAAGCAGTCTTTCTTCTTTATATCTATCAAGTCATCGATGGGTGTAGGGAAATTTCTTCCAAAACAAAAATCAAATAGTTTCAAATAAGATTTCAAAGGTTGTTGCTCCACCCAAAGATAAATTAAACATCATATCATTAAAATGTGTTTAGAGAGTCCTTTGCTCCTGCAATGATGTGTACATTGGTGACGTTCCGTAAAACGCATATATCTGAACACCAGCATTACGCGATACTTCAGTCAAACGCGACGACACTTGGTTATAAATTTCGCTTTCTTTCTTCCGATGGGCCTGGTTAACACGTTGCGTTACAGTGCTCTTCTATTCCACTGCTTGAAAAAGAAAAACGTGGGTTACACTTTGAGTTACCGTGCTTATTTGCTTCTTTCCTAATGAAACCCCTTACGAAAGTAGGCGAAGCGTTTTCTTCTATTTACCTTAAGATTGACATGAACCAATCCCGGAAGTCGTTCGTTACAATACAATTGAATGTATTGTCTATACTTCTTAATAATTGCCATTTTAACGAAACTTTAGAAACATTGCTAGCAAAGTTTCTTAACCGCCAAATTATGTTTAGCATTGCATTTTTCCTTGACTGGAGATACTGTCTTTTATTGAGAACGATTTTTTATAAAGAAACTCAAAATAGACCTACAAAGTTTCAAAGTTCATAGCGCACCTACCCGCGGTACTTTACCTCGTAAGGAGAGTCTCAGAGGTAAAGATGTGATCCTAAAGTACTACTTCTCAACCATTAGCTTAAGATCACGCAAGCCAAGCGATCATACAGCTAACCTTTAAGGGATTGGGGCGAGACGCAATTAAGCGGCGGTAACTAGTAATTAAGAATTTTGTTTAAATTGAAAAAAGTTATTAAAAGAGATGCAACTCGCAGTTCAATAATAATATGTATCATACGGATGTTCCCACGCACAGCGCAAGTGTGTACCCAATAATAATAAACTGTCGCTAAAACAGGCGACTACCCTTCAATGAATCTGGGATCCTTCACTCTAGAAGAAAGAAGATATCTATCAAAACTGGTCAGACGATTTATAATGTGGGCCCACAAATACTGATGGGAGAAGGCCACTAGTTACTTATAATTTCAGAATAATTAGTTCAAATATTTGCACCAATAAAATAACTACAGTTGCTACAGTACAAACTTGATAACACTTCATATCAATTTGTGTTCATAGAGACTCCTCAGCTTGTTGATTTTAAATTGCAAATGACAATTATATCATATTTCCCAACTTCAGTATTTTGTTGATTTAGAAAAGCAGGCATGGTATACACAACACACCCTTCGGCTGAAGGGTTTCGCCTCTGGCGTGGCTTACACGTTGAATTACTCTTTTGCTTTTTTCTTCTGATAAATACCCTTACGAAAGTTGGCGAAACGTTGAGTTCTTCGACCTCAGTAATGACACGGTCCAATTCCAGAAGTCGTTTGTTACATGGCAATAGTTCTGAAAGCCTCCGAAGTCTCAGTACACAGTTTCTTATCATTTATCTGGCGCCGTGTATTTATTTGGAGGATGTATTTGAATTTAGTGCTTTGGGACGTACTTTTTACTGTAAAAATATAAGTAAAAAACTAAAATAGCAATGGACTTTTCTGCAAAGTTATAAAGCATTTGAAAATCATAGAAAATTTCCAACAATAAATTAAAATTCTGAAGGAAATCCAACTTTCTGAAAAACGTAATTCTTTGTAAAGAACCGGATACTTGCTTCACCGACTTGATTAATAGCAGTAACTTCAGACTGCTAGTAACTGGTAGGCATTATCACCCGCATTGCATACTTAATTGGAAATAATCTTATTGGGCGATTAAAGGAGAATAAATTGGGTTCAATTTACTTCCCATTGGAAAGTTAATACAGATTATTGTAGATTTACAAAATGACCTCGTTAGAATAAAATTAGTGCAACATAAAAATCAGAAAATCTTATTTAAACTAAGTAACAGTATTCTGTTATTAAAAACTGGGTATATTAGCTAATTATTTACACTCTGTTTACATTTAATTTACAGTAAAACTTCTACTTCACCCCTGCCATCCTTAACTCTTATACAGTTTTAAGTACATAACTATTTTTAAATTTACTAACAATAAATTAATAATGCTGTATAAAACACCAAAAATACAAAATACATTCTAAGCAAAATACTAAAGAAAATAAAATATAATGCATAATATATTGTAAATACACTAAACAAACATATGAATTTCCCGGAACGTCAACTGCAATGGCAGCTAATAAATTGTCGGCATGAGAAGGATTGCCCAAATCGAATGTCCGAAGGCGTTCCATCTGTAAATAATGCATTGTTTATTTATTTACTAATACAAACTACGTATTTGGTAATATATATTAACTATACAAATTTGATTATGAGCATCTTAACGAAACGAGTTTCGTTAAATGCCATAAGCAAACGTGTATTGTTCAATATTTTATCTTCATCAATAAATTCTGGTTCAAAGTATTTTTTTATATAAAAAAGGTGCGGTAACGATACTAAAATTAGTTTGGTTAAGAGTCTATAAAAACACCGATGAAGATAAATACTATTGATATGTCTGTTTGGGGGGTCTGATTAAAATGGGTTCAAATGTAAAATGATTTCAATAAGACTACTAACCCGAAATGACTAACAGATAATAATAAATAAATACCTGAAGAAAAAGAAATCAAAAGAGAATGGAACAATATAAAGCAAATTATAGAGAAAACCGCTATTAAAACCCTGGGACGTCAAAAAAAGTAATAAAAAGAAAATCAGAATGGCCTGTGTACGGACGGGAATACTGGATGCTAACATAAAACGGTGAGAGAAGAATAACCTAATCAGGAATGGGATTTTTTGGACCAGTAGGTGGATACAATCTATGTAAGAGATCAAAAAAGCAACAGGCAAATTAGACGAGAACCCAACATATACTATAGGGTTCGGCAGAATAATGTTACCATTTTTAAAACTATAAGAATGGACTGGATGCAGTGATCTTGAAGAGACCTTGTGTTAAAGTTTACATACTTTAGGATTTAATATGTCAATAGTGACAGTGGACACAAACGAATCGCTGACCTTTGCATGCAAGAATTTTTGTGATCGAGCAATTTGCACGCTTGAGGTCAATCGTCAGGGACAGAGGGGATAGACTATCTCGACCAACCTTTCGCAGATGGGTCAGAAAATTACAAGTAGACGGGTCTGTTCGCAACAAAACAGAACGCGTCGTTGAAGATCTGTTACAAATGAAGAGAATATTGAACGAGAAGAATTGCATTTGAGCACAAAGTTTTTCAATAATTTTACACTTGAACATAAAATTCCATTAGTACACGATGCAAATTGTTCAAGAACTGGATGCACATCACAAAGAAAATCGACTGGAAGGTTGCAGAATATGATCAATGAGGTTCTAAACAATCCTAATTTTTCAAATCATTTATCAGAATTTGTCAATAAGCGCGAATGATTGCTACTGATCTGACACAAATCATAGAAGAATTCATTAAAAACTATTGTACAGTCCAAAAGTGGTTGTTTGGTGTGCTCTTAGATCAATGGGAATCATTGGACCTTATTTCTGTGAAAATGTCGACAGTTGATCAGGACTACCTAAAAGAACAGGTTTATTTCTATACGTTTTAAAAACATAGGTGAGTTAAAAAACTGTATTCTCGTCGAAATTGAAGCTGTTCTTGATTCTACGTAAAGTCATTTGAAAGATTTCATATTTAGGTCATAAAATCCAAATGTTTATATAACAATTTGTGATAAAAATAAAATAAATATTCTGTTTTGTTCAAAAGGTATGGCATTTTTAAAATGGTAACATTATTCTGCCGAACCCTGTATATTCACTTGAAATCCTACCTAGATGACAGAGTTACATTAAACTTTAACAGGTAATGAAATCTGTAACTCTTTCTGATAGGAAATCCATGTAGATATTCATTAATTCTTAACTCAACCTGCATATAAATATAAATAGTAAAACAAAATAAATAAGCCAGGACACGATATTAAAAGCAGTAAAAAAGAGCATATAATTAAAGAACATATCTCGAAACCGCTTAGAAACGTAGTAACATAACGGACTAAGTCCAAGAAGAAGAAGAACATAGACGACAACAGGAACAACGTTGGACTTGAAACACGTTTACATCTTTTTTATTGAGCTTTATGTTTATGTGCGCAGATCATTCTTAAAACATGAATAAAAATTTGGTCCAAATCTAGCTTGAAAGCAGTTTCAGTGTCAAATCTTGAATAGCTTTTTTCTAATTTACATTATTTAAGTTTTCGCAAGTCGATCTAGTGCCTACTGATACTAGTCTCCAGTTTCTATATGAAAAAAGTATAATATAAGACAAGCTTAAAGATGAAGACATAATGGGCATGGATCGACACCAACTTTGAAAATTATAGAGTGCCTTACTACTACGTATAATTATTCCACTCGTTCTTAGAAAAAAATTAGAGCGACGTCAGTAACAAATCTTCATTGTGTAATCGATTTCATTTTCAATCGCCCGAGCTAGGCTTCAGTGGGAAAAGGTGCTACATGTCACAATCAAAAACACATACAACCTTACCAATTATATATACATAAATGTTGATAAATAAACATTGAAATTACACTATTTAATTGTTCTTTTAAATTTGACGTCGAAATCGGCGCTGAAAAGTTCATTTTGAATGTTATTTTACTTTTTCGTGCTTTTTTGTTAACCAGCCTACGATCTAAGTCTAAAAATTAGCAAAATTTTAAGCTATCGTAGAATTTAATCGGTCCAGTATCTTCGGAGGAGATGGCGAACAAACATACATATATACAAAGAAAGAGATCACCGATTTTATGGTATAGATTTGAAAAACCTCTTTAAAAACCACGACGTATGACTATGAAAAGGCTCAAATAATAGAATTTGAAAAATCGTCTAACGGTAATAATTTAAAAAAATATATGTAAAAGGCTTTACCCAGAACTTCCCTCGTCGACATTGTGACACTAAATAATTTTAAAAATCAAATTAAGTTAGGAGTAAAAATATCTTCACATTTCTAATAAATTAAATAGATTTTCAAATAAAAAAAAACGTTACCGGCGGTCGAATTCGAAGGGCAGGTAGACCGCGTATGCAGTCCCAACGTTTTGTGGGATATTGCAAGGGAACGGGCTATTTCTACCTGTGCTATGGAGCACCGACCCTTCGAATTCCTGCGTTGCAACTGTATTAAGTAACGCACTAATTTGTTGCTCCTTTTGGTATCGTACAACATTTATTCTGTATCTATTGGGGCCCATTTTTAGTAATAATAAAACCTGCGCTATTTGCAAATTATTACTTGTATTTATTGCTAAGTTAAATCAAAAATAAATAAAATTTTATTTTTTAAGGTGCTCACCCTGTATATCTTTGTCTGAAATTTTCTGGGTTTCATGCCAGGTAGATATATAATCTGTATACAAAATATTGTCTTCCTTCGGCAAATAGTTTTTGAGTTATACCCCCAACAGGCAGACAGACAGACAGACGGACAGACAGACAGACAGACAAACAAACAAACAGACAGACAGACACACAGACAGACGGAATTGAGAAAACCTGTTTTTCGCCATCTAGAGACCCTGAAACGTGAAGATCTGGAGAAATCTCGAAAGGTGATTTTTTCGCGATTACAATACTTCCTTCGTCTTTTAGACGAGGGAAGTAAAAAATGGATAGTAATAATGTGTCTGCACCATTAAATAAAAAAAACAAAAAGGATAAATAGCAACGTTAAAAAAATCAAATCGTGCCTTTACAGTTCAAATTTCAGAAAGTGACGTTTTCAGAAAATTGAACAAAATCAACATTACTAAAATAAAAACAGCGTTGCAGAAAAACGGCAATTATTTATACTTTTCTGACAATTTCATCACATGAATAATATTAGAATGCTCAAAGAAGCTTCAACATTATCTTAAGAGAATAATGTCCTATTTGATATTAACTTAGCCGATGGTTTTACGTAATAAAAACCATAAGCAAACAAAATAAACCGGAGCGAGATTTTTTTATTTTGTTTACACTATCGAGTATCTACTATACGTGATTAATGTTTGCAGTAAAACAGAAATTAAAATCAATTTCAAATCTACAGTAAAAACTAAAGTCAATTTCAGAATTTTCCTATAAAACTCAATTAAATCATACGATTCGAATCTGTTTCTCACCTTTAATGGTACCGGGTCTTCGTACGGCAATGACAATAGAAATGCACGTATAAGATACAAAATCTTCCGGTCTAACCCTTGGTGTTACAATTGCAGTATTTCTTTGTATAACAATGCAACAACTATAAAACCTTTGTGTCCCGAGTGGTGTAGCTTGAACAAGCGTCCACGTTCGATCAGCAGAGTTAAGCAACGCTGTCTCTGGTCAGAACTTGGATGGGAGTTCCACGGCTGCATCTCTCGGCGCCTCGTGGTACGGCTATCACGAAAAAAAGTTGGTCCCGGCGGTCATACAACATCATGACAGTCGTTAGTGGGGTTGGAAGTCCTCATAACTGCACAGCGACGCCTATAATTGGCCTAACGGCTGTTGGCTGAGTGTGAATTAAATTAAATTAAAATTAAAATATGACACACGCCAAAGACGCATTCAATCGTGTCACACACACCACTAGTGATTCTTCTGAAGTCAAACGTACTTATCGCGTAGTTTATAAAACGTGCTTACGATTCTCTGATTATGTATAATACACACAGTGAAAGTGATTTTGCGTAAGATCACGGTGCAGCGGAGTGGTACTGCGTTGATGATATACCTACTGTATTTGTTACACAGTGGTTGCGTTTAATATTGAAATATTTAAGTATAAATAATGGAGGAAAATCTATGAAATGAAAGGTAGTACAAAGCAGTCAAGATATATGATTAAGAAAAAGCAATAAATTAGGTAAAATATGTGTTTCTTTCAAAAAAATTTACATCCAAACTAGTTTAATAATTATTTGGGAAACCATTATTGTTATAGAAATCAAATACGTTATACATTAGTACATGTTTTTATTAAACATAATCCTTTAATTTAAAAAAAAATAGGTTCTGGACTAGCATTTCCATGCAATGAAAACAAAATAATGTTTGGATTAGCAAAGGAAACTGATTTTTAACTAATTTTATACAATTTGACATATACTGTATTTTGAAATAAATCAACGCATACTTTTTTCAGAACGTACAAGGCTTTAATGGTAAAATGAATACAAAATCACCCTATTTCTATTTTAAACGAACTAGTTAATATTACGTACTCCCTATCTTTAAATTGGGTAATAAGTAACACGAAACTAATTTCCATTACGATTTTATCTGCCTAATATACCTACCTGTACCATTTATAATAAATTAGTTAATAGTGGCACTAGACATACGTTACTTTTGCATTACTGCTGGCTACTGGCACTCGAAATAAAAAGTACATAATAGTTAGTATAAGGTCATAGTTATTGCTTATTTTACACGACTATGAAACTGACGTTATCTATGTTGATATTGTTTAAAATATACTTCTAATCGTGAGGAAGATGCCCTTAGATTAGTAATGTCACATGCCACGCGTCTTTAGGTCTACTATTATTGTAGGCTATTTTTGTTTAATATTTTTTGTTATTTATAGAATCTTACATTTCATTTATTATTTATATTTTGATAACTCTTGTCTAGTGTTATGTTTAAAACTACGACTGTACAGGGTGTATCTAATCGGTCGTACACAAAGTGCACTGCTATATTCTACGCCTAAAGATAAAACCAAAACCTTACAATCATTTTTCATTTTACGGAGTATTTGTCAAAATATACGCAATTTAAGGTTCGTAAATTGGCAACGTTACAGATAGTAGGTAGGTATGATGTTCATATGCACTGGCATGTTAGCTAAAATAATATTGCCCGTTACGTTGTTGCCACACATTTTTCGGTTAAAAATTAAAAAAAGCAATAAAATACAAATTAGATAAATGATACAAAACGATTCGCAATTTAATTTGATTACCACTGCTCGAACAAGTGTTCTCTTTGTAAATTTTTGCTATGCTGTTGTTAAGAATGTAATTATAACAAGTGTTAAGTCTCAGCTTTGAATGGCTTTTACCAGAAAAGTACAACGAATAGGAAACATTATTCTTAGGTTTTCGTTTTAGTTTTCTGCGTAGAATATGTAGAACACTTTTGGTACGACCGAGTAGATACACTTGTCAAACAAGTTTGTTACCTACGTTATAACATTTTTTCGTTTATTATTATTATTATTATTATTATTATTGGCTCTTTGGTATTTCCTCCCAAGAACACCTTGAAGTGTCCTGCACTAGAATATTTCATCCATAGTCTGCAATGTTGGTCTTTCAACCATTTAATGGTGTGTTCTAGTAGTTGCATGCGCGATTCCGCAGGCAAGATCTGGTCCTGTACCCTGTTTTAAACTGCCCAATCTAGCCAATTCGTCAGCTTTTCTTTTCCATCTATTTCTTGATATCCTAGTAGCTGAATCAGTTTGATCCCATTGCGTCCACAAAGATGCATTGTGGCATTCTAAAAGCAGATTAGAAGTAAACTACCACGACATAAACGGTTTTAGTGCCTCGCTGTCAGTCAGGATGTAGATTTGTTTGCCTGAGCAAGACCTCTGCATGATGCCTTATGTACAGGAGAGAATTGCCATTATTTCAGTTAGAAAAACAGTTGTGTATCTGTTTATATGAATACTTAGAAGATGTTCCTGCTACTGTATCCGTTTTGGATCTATCTGTGATCCAAATTTCACCGTTCAGTCTTTGTTCCAGTCTTCCTGGAATTAAAACTTCAAACGGTTTAAGCAAAATCACAGGATGTTATGATCTTATCTGAATTCGCTTGCAATATAAAGTTTTCGTATAGTATGATCGAAAATTTTTAACCTCTAGAGGGCTGTGTAATTATTTTGCCAAAAAAATTTGTTGGCAGTCGTGGTAGTAAAAGTCACATTGGCATTTTATATCTGTCAGTTTAAGGTTATGTCGGAATGATCATTTAAACAAATACAAACATTCTTAGTGAATACATAAAAATGTTAGTAACAAAAACAACTACGGCTATTCAAAATGATTTGCTGCATTTTCCATACACAGCACCACCTAGTACGTTAAACATCCTGGAAAAGTTAAGTTTATCTGTCAAAATTTTGTAGGTTATATTATTAACTAGCTTTACTCATCACTGCCAACATAAATTCAATTTTTAAAAATCCACAGCCCTCTAGAGGTTAAAAGTTTTCGATCATACGGTATAGTATTCCAACCAGAAATTGGAAAGCTATTTAAAATCAGGCCAGCATTGAGAACAGTAAGTCACTTCGTAATTTAATTCATAAAATTACTGTTTGATTGTCATTCAGTGACACTGCGACAGTAACCTTCAAATTTGACAGATGCATTGGGAAGTTTGGAAGACATATATGTTTTTCAACATTTTCTATGCTGCTATACGGTTTTTAAAACTCAACTAGTACCTACTTAAGTCATGCGCAATGTTACAATGCCTTAACAAAACAGTTACATGTACAGTTTGCATATGAACTGTCATTACTTGAAAGCCGATTGACATTAGAATATTATTTACTGATTGTATGAAACCAACTTAGACATGCCTTACACTTTTCATAGTGTACTGGATATTAAATAGCTTTCCAATTTTTGGTTGGAATACTATACTTGAAGACGTCAATGTGGCATATCTAGGATAACCATCATGTATTTGCAGTCGCTATACCGCTATACAGTGTAAATAATGTCAGACTGTACATTGACAAATGTATCTTAACATTAATCAATTTACCCATGCCAGTAACAATTGTCGGTTTTTCAATTACACCATGTCAACATTAAGTAAATGCGCTATATCTAATTTTCCATAATTCAGTCATGTACAGTCTTACATTATTCTAACTGTATGTGCATCTGCTTCCAATCTTAGATACAAGTGAGCCAGATCTAGTAGGAGTTCTCATACGGTTGTCCGATACGAAAACGTAGCCCCCGTTATTAAGCCCATTCGATTAATTTTGTTTAGTCTGTTTCTATTATCCGCATTTTTGGCCTTAATCAACCATACCAAGGTAGAACAGATTATAATGGGTATAGTAGCCCTTGTATAGAGCCAATGTACCATCGCATCGGGAGTATAGAAAAGTGAACGACTCTCTTACTTTCCCTACTCTCACAACCGTGGTTTCGGTGCCCAATTTTTAAAGCAACTAAGTAGACCGCCCGCCAGTTGCCAGGCGTAGGGATTGAACCCCGTACTGTGGCATCGCAACTGAGCTCCCTAACCGCTCGACCACGCTGGCTAAAGGAGATTTAAAAAGCAAAGTCATTTCAAATTGAGAACTCGCTAAAAATCATGTTAGGTATGCTTTCATTGTTTTATATTGAAAACTCGTTAAAAGTCAAGTTACGCATACTTCCGGTTTGACAGAAGTGTGCAATAAAATTTGTATGGAACAGTAAGCAACAACAACATACTTTTGACGTATGGAAAGTGTCAAATAATAACCTACTTTAGGAAGTGGTAGT